>JAGPOW010003182.1:1854178-1877505 GCA_030014935.1 Caiman crocodilus | reverse complement strand
CCTATTTCCTGCTGATCGCCCCTCAGCAGCTTATAGGCAGCCACCAGGTCCCCCCTCAGCCTCCGTTTACTGAGGCTGAACAGGTTCAGGTCCCTCAAAGACTTCATGTTCCCATTTTGGGACTGACACTCCCAGTTAAGGATGGGTGGTCAGCCTAGCTGTGCTGCAATCTTATTTACAATGCCCTTTACTCCTGACACTTCTTCATTACACCCAGAAGGAATAACACCAATAAATGAACAATCTTAGTGGCAGCAAGCTCCAAAGTCTTTGCATGTTATCAGAATATACAGTATATCTTATATATCGGTGGTATTTTGATTCAATTGCCTAGACCTGCTGGCTGAGAAGTATGACCATGTGTAATTAAAATGCATTCAGTCCCTGGAAAGAATGGAGCCTTTCAAGGAGGGTGCTGTGTTATTAATCATGCCTGTCAAGGTCTGCAAGCATATTAATACAATGATGCGCAGCTTGGGAGCATTAGCAGGAAGCCAGCCTGCAACTCAGCTCCAGGGCTACTAAAGCATGCATTTCTTATTGACATGTCATGCTCCAGGGCACATGGCTGCTCTTAGAAATGCAAGAAAACAATGCAGGAAAAAAAGGGAAAGAACCACATGTAATACATTTTGCCTGACATAGCTTTAGGCAAAACAGACACACTCAGTTGCGATTCTGAAACCTCCTCTGATAGTTTTGCTGTCCCCAAAAAGAGTTTGACTGGAAGAGTGATCCAAGTCCAGGTCCAGGCCGTCACCTTTAATAAGTCACTTAGGGCATAGCTACAGGGCCATGACAATACTTTGCAAAGCTTCCTTCACAAACTCTGTTTCCAGTACCGGAAGCAAGGCAGCCATGTAAAGCACAGTACTGTACTGGGGTTTATTACCTCTGCTTCTCAGCAAAACTAATTAGGCTGGGCACAGCCAAAGGCAGGAGAGGCAGTAGGGCAGAATCATTAGAGACTTGCTCCCTTCACCCCCTTGCTATGGCACTGTAACCCATTCTGTTACTATTCAAGCAGAACTCGAAAGATCCTGGCAAAATCCTAGCTCCGTAAAGGTCAATGAGATCTTTGCCATTAATGGGAATGGGAGCAGGATTCCATCCCTCATCTACAGAAGTTTCCAACTTTTACACCGAGCAAGAAAAACACTTGCAAAATCTTTTAAAATACCGTGCTCTTCATAACAGCCTTGGAAGAGAGAGGTTTAAGCTAACAGATATGAGTCAACTTGTTTGCTGTTGTTTTCCTGCACAGTGCTATTATCATCAAAATGACCAATTCCCATAAAAATACAAAAAAAGGGATACATAAGCCCATTTTGCAAATGTAAATGAAGTTATAGACTCAGCACCCCTTGGTGAATTTCACATCTGTCTTAAACCAAGAACCCCTTGGATTGCAAGAAGAAAGCAAACCAATTGCATTACCAAAGGACCAGCTGTGTGTATAAATGAAACAAACCATAGAATGACATAGCAAGCTGAATTGGACTGAAGCACAAATCAAAAGCCAATTCAGTCCTGCCAGCTTCATTCTGTACAGGACAGAACAAAATAAGTATCCTTGCTGTTGTTTAACACAATGCCTTTTGCTTCTGTAGTTCAAAGATTTCAGGGATCAAGCAAGCACACCGGGTTAATGGAGTTTTCTGATGTTACAGCTGATCTGACTATTCAATCTGCAGGGACAGGTAAAAACTGTGGTTTCTTTGCACCTACAGAACTGTAGTTCCAGGGTCTATCACTAATGAAAGCAGTATTCGATTTCTTCATTCATAGCTCTGGTTGCTCTGAGGTGTGGTGTGGCCCTTGTTGTATTACAAAGTAGCATCAACACTCCTCTAACTTACAGTGGCTCTGTTAAAGCTGTGGACCAACGTGGATACTGCTTCTGACATCAGCCTCTCCCGGAGCCGTCCCCAGCACACTCAGTGCAATGCAAGGACATGGCATAAGGGGGTGTATCTTGGCTTTAAGCAGCTGTTGCCTTGGGGAGAATTTCAATAGGTCAGAACAGGACCCGAATGCGAGCCTATGCTGAGGTTCTAGGCAGTCAGTTGGCAATGGAAGAAGAAACCAAAATAGCCAGCAGTAGGCTAGCAAAACTTAAATCACTGCCATAATCCTTCTGCTGTAAAATCGTCAGTGAAGCATGAAGTGTATATTGTCTGACAACATCATCAACTGCACTAAGTGGTGACACTTCCTTCCACTGCACTCCCAACCAGAAGAGTCATTTTGGGTATGACCCATGACCATCTCAAGACTTCCTGCTCATGATGCTTTCCTAGTCAATCTGGGTGACCAATCTGTCAATCAGAGCCTTCCCAGTGGGTTAAATAAATGGCAACAGAGGAGAAAGGAGGCTTTTGCTCAAAAGCTGAGTGTTCGCCTTTCCTTTGGCTTAAGCAGCCCAGAGTAGAGAACGTCTTAGAAATTTTGTGGAAATTTCACCCACTCACAATTGCTCCCATGTGCTTGGTGTGATCATAAACGCTATGGCAGTGCAAAACTTTGGCAGCCATTTCATTTTGGAAGTGTTGCAGCCCATTTCGGCACCTGAAACAATGGATCCAAAATGAAACAGAAGGCTCCAAAACATCCCCAAAGCTAAACCATGTGAAACGTTTCAGATGTTTCAGAACTGGGCTTGCCGGGAAACAGAAACTAAGAAGAGGGAGGGAGAAGGGGGCGGAAGGACTGCTCCGATATTGACATCTGCAGATGGCCAGGGTGTCATCCTTCCCTGGGGTCCCTTCCAATCTCAGTGCTCTGGGGGAGGGATGGCACCGGGAGGAGTCTGGCATTGTCACACAGCCCTCCTGAGGGGCACGGGCCCCCGGATCTGCCTGTATACTTATATTATATTTATTATACATATGATATATCATGTTATAAATAAAAGAAAGAGCGAAGTTTTTCACATTCCCAAACCATAGACTGTAAGAATAATGCCAAAAATCATGAGAGTTGGCAATACTGTCACTGTCCTCCGATACTTTTAAACTGACACACAAAGGCAGATTGCTAATCCAGTTAGATATATACCGCACCTATAACTGCCTCAAACTACCCCTGAGGTCCCAAATGGAAGGGCTTTCTGCTGAGTTCTTCTGTCACCAGTCTAACTCAGCTGTTAAACATAATTAAAACCTCCTGCTTTGTCTCTCTGATTAGTGCTCAATACAACCCAGCATTTGTTTGAGGGATGAAACCAGCCTTCCATGCGCTGGCAACATTTTTTTTCATTATTCTGACTCCCAACGTTGCAGACTGTCTCTGTGCTCATTCTCATTTTCTATTAAAGGAGGATTATGTTATATTTTGGCACTAAGGATAAATGGCCACGTAACACAAAGCAACAGAGCAAGAGATGATAATGCAATAACAGTGGTTTGAACAAGCACTTTGAACTAATATGAGCACTAAATGAAGTGCTATCAAGATGGTGACATGGTGGGTAAGTAAGTTGTAAATCAGCAAAAGCCTCATGCTTGATAGGGGAAAGCCAAGTGTGTTTATACAGTGACACAAGGACATTTTAAAATGAAAGTCAAAAGAAATAGAGGGAGAACTTGGTTGAAACAAACTACCCATTCAAGCTGAGGTGGTCTGCTCCAAAATGTTGTGTGTGCTTTCAGGGGGCCAGAAACTTAGTGCAATGCTGCAAAACACATGGATCAGAAATATGCTCCACATTTCTCTTGGCACCACCTGGTGGTAAATCTGTGTGTTGCTTTTGCCAGAAAATTTTACGGGCTTGATCCAACAATGCTAAATGCTCTTTCCAAGACTTGTGTGCAAAGGAATAGGTCTCCCCCATCTGCCTTGCTAAAAATACATTGCTTATTTGACTTATAAGTGAAACAATTGGTGAATCAGCCATGGTTCACCTAATCATCATCCCATCTGCAGCTAATTGTTACCTTTCCATACCTTGCTGTTTCGCCTCAGTGGCTAGAAAAAGAGCAGCATCTAACGAGTGCAGGGTTCACACAGACGTGCAGGCAGACATGCAGTGCATTACTAATCAGATAAAACCTGCGGGAAATTAAACAAACACTTGAGATCCCTAGTGCTGCTGTGTAGTACTTGCCTTTCATTTCCGACGACATGCAGCAGCTTCTACAGTGACTGGCAGCTGGGTAATGCAGCCCAGCTGTATGTGATTGAAACTGGATGTTTTAAGCTTCACGAGAGCTGGATGTTACCCAGGAAACACAGGTGACACACAGCTTTGCCACAAGACGTCAGAGGATTTAAAACAATAAAAAATAATTTTCAAAAAGCACGCCAGTACTTGTAACCTGGCCCCCTCCTTCACGTATAAGCTGTAGTGTTTCTTTCAGTCCCACATAGGGCACTTTCAGTTGTTTGGTCTTTTTTGTGTAGTGCTGCCTGAAGCAATAGGAATGAGATTAAAAAAAAAAAACCCATTGTGTAGTTACTTATCATGAGCACAATTAGGATCTGATGGGCTCCTACAGCACACATGGTGTGGCCAGGTACAGATAATACACTTTCACCGGTATAAGCGATCACAAACTGGGCAATGGGCACTTACACAAGATACATTTTTTGCACAATCGGCCCCCTGACAGCACTCTATAGCTGTGCTGTGACACATGCACAGTGCTTTTAAAGTGGCGAATCACACAAAAAATTAACCCTCCTCAGAGGAGGTAGTAGATTAAAGTGTTTTGCTTTAGAGCATCTTTGGGCACTTGTATTCCCTGTGGTTAAATTACCATGCATTGGGCTGGGTTGATGCAGCCCAGCCCTGCCCTCAGGGCTGTAAGTGAGGGAAGAAGAAGGGGAGGTGGAAGAAAGGAGGAGCTCTGAGCTGCTGGCTGGCATTTGGTGCCTGGGGGGGATGGAAGAGAGCCTGGCCCAACTCCCACCCAGTACCCCAGCTGGGGTACCTGGCAGGCAGCAGCCTGAAGCTACTGCCTCCCTCCACCTTCCCCTACCCCCGCTGACAGTTCCAGAGCTGGGAGGGGAGTTGCGAGCTGGGGAGAGGAGCAGTACAGGCAAGCTTAATGCAGCTGGCCAGGAAGTCCAGTGAAGGCAGGCTCAATTCCACCCTCCAACCCAACAGGCAAACATTGGTTGGGTCGGGGTGGGAGGGAGGGCACTCTAACTCATGGCGCTTTAAGTAAAGTGGCATGAGTTAGGGGGGTCTGAAAATGTGACTGCACCCTATATCCATAGCAGAACAGAAAATCAGGACAAATTTTTGTCATGTGTACAAGCTCCCTCCGTGGTTAACTTACAGGGAGCAGAGGCTCTGGAAGCTTCCCCACTTCCAGCTGAGTGGGGGTGGTTTCTTATCTCTCCAATCCAGTACTTTAATCTTGCTTTCTGGTCAGATGTTATAATTCCTGAAGGATTAGAAATAACCGTATGTAGATTCAGACTTACTCTGTGCTGAGTCATTCAACTCATTTCAACATGAAGCTCTAGTTTACAATCACTGTCTTTTTACCTGTTTTCCCTCTAACTGTACATCCCAGATGGTTGGATGATGGGCATCAATCATTTTAGCTCCCACATTTCTTTTCCATTATCCTCTATGCCTTTAGGCTGCTCACCAGCTTTCTGCAAATTTGGTTAATTTGTGTCTGCCTGTTTAACCTGATGAGTGATAGTCCACTAAGAGATCTAAGTAGGAGCGCTTTCTAGGCTGTGTGAGTAACCTAGATTTATATTGTAAATAGTCTTCTGCTGTGAGCCAACCTTGGGGGTTGATCACCTGTTTGCAGATGGCTCACATTAGCGATTAACTACCACAAAGCTCAGCTGTGGATTTTTGAACTGGGGTTTTCAAAGGGAGCTGTTGAATTTCAGACAAGGGGGGTCCAAATTTCTACTGCGAGTTGCCTTTGAAATCGAGCTCTACTGTCCCTTGTTCCCAGCAATCAGCGAGAGAAGACCATGAGCAGAGCCATCCCTTGCGGGGGGGACCGCCTCAGGCCTAACACTTGGGGGGGCACAGAGCCGCCGCAGCCCCTCCCAGCCCCACTCTGGGCTGCCGCCACGTGCTGCTTCCCTGCACTGCCAGCTTCACGTCCGGCCGCCTGCCAGGGTCCTGGCCCCCGCTCCGTGCTGAAGATTGTGTCAGCCAGGGCACACAGGGCAGTGCTATGGCACTGGATTGGCCCCGGGCCCTGCACCTCTCTAGGGTCGGGTCTGATCATGTGGCTCCCATATCCACCTCCGAGAGACTGACCTAAGCACTTTGGAGCAAGACTGTTACTTAGGGAATGGGAACGAGACCCTCAGCTGGATTCAGCGAGTACTTGTGAGTACTTACCAACCATGCTGCTAAATCAGGATGAAGGGTCGGTCCTCCACAGAGCACCGGTCAGAGGCATTCAAGTCCATTGCAATCAAACCCTTCCTAAAGCCAAATTGAAACAATAGCCTCCTGCCTGAGCTGCTCCAAGCTACAGCCTGATATCTGAATGATTACAGCCTGGAAGTTAAATATCAATTAATAGAGCTATTTCATCCCTGGCCCCGAGGGCCTTTAAATTGGTACCATTTCATTAGCTAGTCAATGACACAGTGTATCCAGCAGCATCCCAGGCTTTACGCCCCAGACATAATGGCACAATTTCAAAGTCACATACCTTGAAAGAGAAATATAACGGTAATTCCAGAGCCCCAGATGCCTTCCTCTAATGAGTTCTGCTCTTTACTGTGCCTGGCGCCTCTCAGCATCTCAATTAGGGACACACCAATATCACCATCACAAGTGGGAGTCAGGAACTAGCCTCACGTGCCTGCTCCCACCCCTGAGAAAGATGAAATAAAGGAGTGAGAAATAGCCAGGAACATGTCCAGAAAAAAGTCCTGACTCTCTGCCAAAGGGAACAACCTACATCAGTTATTTAGTTTAATGAGCCATCCTAGCAGACAAATGAATTAGAGGAAACGACCTACGTCTGGGCCTAGATCGGCCTTACAGAGAGTAGTAGCCTTCCCTGCCTGAATCCCTTCCCTTGGGAGACTGGCTCATAGGACACAGACCCGGTTACTCTCTCTTACTTCATTCTCCCCCGAGACGCAGACCTTGGGGTCTGAGCAGCTTGGAAAATAAGCCTGGTCACAGTCCAAACATCCCCCAACATAAAAAAAGGCAGGTTACTTTATCTTACCTGACTATGAGTCTGTCTAACGCTAAGCATTTAGCCCAATTCTTGGCATGAGCCCTACTCTGCCCCCACCTCACCCCATTTTACATAGCATGGAAAGGATTATATTTTATATTCAATTTGATCAATTTAGAATTCCTTCCAATCTTGGTGCCCCAGACATAAGGGAATTCTCTGTGTAGCCATTATCCAGAGAAAGACAACTTCCAGGTCTTAACCACACACAAGAAGGGCATCCTGGGCCAGAGGGTACGATGGAGATCCTCTTTGTGCCCACGCATCATCTGACATCAAGGATGCAACTCGGAGACTATGCTGCAGATGTCTGCATGGGCAAGGAGTTACTGTTGTGCAACCTGGCATCAATAAGGCAGCTGGAAAAGGGAGAACTGGGGTTTTAATGGCCCAAGAATGCGTGGCAAATAGAGTTAGATTTTGGCAGCCAAGAAACTAGGGCCAAAGGGGAAGAATATTTTGATCTAGGTTGTCACTGGCAATCAACTCTACCAGCTCCTATCTGGCATGGATCTGTCTATGCACCGGCATTAGCTTTATATTCTGATGGCCCTACCCTACCCGAAGAGGTATAGCTTGAGTTGTTCAGAAACCACCAGGCTCAGCCTAACACTCGGAGGGAGGGAAACTTTGCCACCTGATTTTACAGATAGGAAGCCAAGGAGCCGAGTGACAACAAGAGGAATTGAATTCTTAGCTCCCAATGCCGAGGCCCAGCCATTACCTTAACCACAAAGCTATCTGAGGGACTTCCTCCTTGTCTGGAAGTTATTTGTGTCCTCTCCAGGCAAATAGGGAGGGAGGATTCAGTTTCCTGAGGCATAAAGACGGTGAATGACTCACCCTACTGGACTTTCTGAAGGGAGGGCAAAGCTGAAGTATGAGAAAGTGAATGCTGCACCCTTTCAAACTATGTGGCAGCCCATGCTCTGGCATTCGTGCCCCATTTCTTCTACCGAGGACCCGGCTGAGTCACCTACAAGGCTTGCTGGGCCTGCGCATGGGGAAGAGTGGCTCCAAATCAGATCTTTCCCTCTCGGTGCATATAAAGAGCAGAAGAGAGCCCCTTAATATCATCGTTGACCACTATAAAATGCAGAACCGCCTCGCTCCTCTGTGTCTGTCGGGAGATGGTATTGCTCAGAACAGCTGTGCTTCCTAATTTCAGTGCCTGTTCCCTGGATCCCTGCCACACAGGCATTGCTCGTCCATGAGATGTAGGTGTCTCATTCTTTCCCCAGCTTTCGCCCCCGCAGCCAGGGCTGTGCAGCAAGAGACTCAGCTGCAACGTGAGTTGTGTGTGCCCCAAGCACAGTGCAAGGGGAAACCAGCATGCTTTGGGGAGGTATGCTTCATGCCACCCTGAAATCTTCAGTAGCATGGATTTACAGTCTTTGAAAGCTGCTTTCTTCTCCCATAGAAGTGGTTGCATTTCATTCAAGGATAAAAAAAAATGATTTTTGTGAGGATCACCAGCATGGGGATGCAGTTGGATATTGTTCCTCTTCGCCTTGTCAGGGCTCAGTTAAATGCTGAGGCTACCAAACAAGTCCACTCCAAACTAGTTAGCAAGGGTTCAGAAAGCGAAATCCAGCCCTGCCAGAAGCAGGTGCGAGTAAGGCAAGAACGTCTAAGACTGGATTCTGCCGGGTTTCTCTTTATTTCCGCACAACGAAGGAAAGGCCTGAATCACTAACAATCCTCTGAAGGTCCTGACCTAGGAAATGAGAAGAATGCGCATTCGTTTAAGTACATGCCAAACTTGAAGCACAAGAACAGTACTGCCAATCCTACATGCTAAAGCTTAGGCTCATATGCATGCATATTATGCAGAATTTGGGCCTTATAGATTCATTTGTTTTTCTTTAGACAAGATCATCCACCAGCTAGTATGTTAATAGTTCCCTCTTAATCAACCCACAGAGGCCACAAGGCTGATACAACCACCGCGCTTCTAGCTACAGAGGTCTGCCACGGGGTGCGAAGAGATGAGCTTTCCCCTTTCCCTCCCCTTGCTTTGAGGAGCAACGCCCAGGCTCCTCCATGTCTAGGTCCAGGGCAAGGAGGTAAGCTTGAGGTCTGTGAGCAGCCAAGTGCTCACTCCTCCCGCCCCGTGCCAGGAGTTAAGTGCCGCAATCAATCAATTTGTTATTGAAAAGGGGTGGCGCTCAATTCACAGGAGTTATGGATGGTGCCAGGAGCCTGCAAATGTTGAGAACCACTCATTTAACCCTATGCCAAGTCGTAGCAGCGGTTATAATAACAGCTCCTCTGTAAATCACAACCTCTTATTTGGTGGTTGCGTGCGCGCCTGGGCAATGATCTTTCCTTCTAATGAGTCATTTACCATTTCTATCCATCTCCTATTACCTACATTGTAGGATCTCCTCCTAACCGGCTCTTAATCAGTTCCTCCCGCATGGCAGGCTTTGGAACTGGAGGTCTGTCAGGCAGCTACTTATAAAGGAGAAAGTTAGTGAAAAACAAACACATTATCTCCTAGTAAATCACAGGCTAAAGGGATCTGTCATTCTAAAATGCCCCAGATTACTTGCCCATGACATCAGTGGAGACTCCTGCTTGAATTAAAGCTCCAGTTTCCAGTGCCAATTTTGAGTGTATTTAGTAGGCAATGTTCATCCCTGTAGGCTATGTCTCCACTGTGGTCAGGTATGTTGCAACAGGTTTGAATTTGGTCCACTGATCGCTGGCTTTTGTCAGAAGACGCCAAACACGCTGCATGCATCTTTTCTGAGCCCAGTAGATTATAAGTCTTTCAGACAGAGCTTGGCTGTAGGAATCTGCTACCCATGCGGTAGCTAATTGTCGCTGTTCAGTGTCCGTTGTAGGAAAAAGATAAATGTTTCAGAGAGGTATGAGGACAAGGATAGGATAGTCTGCTACCAGCAGTTGCTCGAATGGTGTTAGCAGTCATGTGCTGGAAAGGCCTGCTGTTACAGAGGTGCTGAGATAGATTTAATATGTTCCTAGGGTCGGAAGGGACCTAATGGATCATCGAGTCTGACCCCCTGCTCTGGGCAAGAAAGAGCGCCGGGGGTCAAGTAGCCTGGTACTTGTCTAATCTCCTTTTGCACACCTCCAAGGTAGGGGAAAAACACCCCCTCCCTTGGAAACCCATTCCATATTTTGGCAACCCTCACCCCGAAACATTTCTTCCTGATGTCCAGTCTAAATCTACTCTCCTTCAGGTTGTGGCCGTTATTTCTAGTAACCCCAAGGGGTGCACTGGTAAACCCTATTCTCTGCTGACCTCCCGCACGGTGAGTTTGTAGACAGCCATGAGATCACCTCTCAGCCTTCTCTCGCAGAGACTGAAGAGATTCAGGCCCCTCAATCTGTCTTTATAGGATCTTACCTGCAGGCCCTCTACCATGTGCGTAGCCCTCCTCTGAACCCTTTCCAGGTTAACCACATCCCTCTTGAAGTGCAGCACCCAAAACTGGATGCAATACTCCAGCTGCGGCCTCACCAATGCGGCATAGAGGGGAAATCCACAACTTCCTCTGCATCCAGCTGGAGCTGGTTGATGCACAGCAGGTCTGCAAGGTTGCTCTGGCTATTGTAAACACAGGCTCCAATTTTGCATGACAGTAAGTGGAACTAGGCTAGCATCACATGTGAGGGACACCAAAATCAGGCCTGTAGATTTTTTAAATGCATCTAGAGCATTGGCTCTAAAGGACACATATGCACATTGGCAAAGGTCCTTCAAGCTCCTGCCAGATCTACCTTCCTCCCCTTTCCTGCCATTCTTCACTTTGTGATCTCTTTCCAAACCTCCAACACAACCCAAGCCCTCTCACTCACTCCCTCACACGCACATACACAAAAGCAATGCTGCTTGGGAAAAGCCAGGGACCTGCATGAAACTACCGCTTAATATCTCAGCTTTGGTATGGCCTTGCAAAGTATCTTTTCTCAAAGGGAAGATAAATTCTTTTTCATTAGAGAGTGGGAGAAAGTATCGATTATTTTATTTGTCTTCTCTTTCTCTGCCAGACTGAAGCTGTGACATTATCAATAGGTTCCTATCTTGTATTTAGCAATAAACAGAACTCTGCTCAGTAAGTAACAAAGTAAAACAAACAGGATTCCCAACTACAATACTTTAACTGGTATGATTTAACGTAGGAAACTATGGCCAAAAGAGAAAAGATGACTTGAAACAAAAATAAAGGACTAGCATCCTTGCATCTCTTGAGCATATGTTAACAACCCTTGTAGCAGCATGCACAGATCACCGTTATCCCCCTGGCTTTACCTGTGGCAGGTACTCTGTCTTGTAGCTGTGTAACAGGATTGACCGTAAAGTTTTAATAATACATTAGATTTCACTGTTCCAGCCAATGAAACTGGAAAGGAAATGCCAGTGGCACAAGATGCCATCTTCCAGTCCGAGTCCTACAGTATCTCCAGCATTGCCATGCACAGTCATTTCTGTGGTGGGTATAAGGATATACCTCCTTGCAGTTCAATCCTCCAGGTAGAAACCTAGTTTCCATACACCTCTTGTTTCAACTTAAGCTGTTCCTATGGTTTCATCACTTCTGTCACTTGGAAGAATACTTAAAGAAGAAGAGGAGAGCTTACCCATAAGGTTTTGAAGGCAGCAGGGTCCACACTCTTCCTGATATCCCTGAAGTTTGTACCTGTTCCAGTAAGCCAGGTATATCATATGAGGATCCTTTGGAGGGTCCCTGAACGGGTTGCAATTCAGAGTCTCATTCTTTAGTGTATAACTGTGCCCTTACTTAACGGTCCCTCAGATCACCTTCAGTGAGCATCTATTCCAATAACAGGTCACGTTGGCCTTGAATGAGCATCTGCACCCTTGCAAGCAAGAGTGCAGCACAGGTAGAATATTATGAATCTACTTATGGTACTTTTACAGCTGCTTTTACAATATTAGCTAAACACTGTGATATCTTTAATGTATTTCTCTTCACCACAGCCTCTAATGAAGTATCCAGCTCGCACCTGAGATGGGGAACCAAGCCAGAGGGAGCCACTAAGGCCCAGGTGCTCAAGTGAATTACACTTTGACTCTTGTTGCGGGGGGAGGAGTCCTGCAAAAAAAATATTGGGCCATCCATCACAATGGCCTAACAAAATCAGAGACCGCCCCCCCCCCAGGTTATGATTTTCAAATCTTACAGGGAGGCTCACATCTCTTACGAGAGGGCTCAGCCCCCCTGAGCTCCCCACAATTTGCACCCTCATTGCACAAGTAATTTATGGAAAATTACATAGAAGTCCTGAATCAGAGCAGGGACCTGAACCTGCACCTCTAGAGTCCCACACTAGTGTTGATCCTTCTTTCTTCCCTAGGCACACCCTTCCTCATACATACTCTCCTACTTACCTGCCCTTTTGCTATATGTGCCTACAAGGTATAAGCCAAGAATGCATCAGCTCCCTTCTTCATATGGTGCCCATGCTATTCACCTTACTCTACCAGCCTCTGAGATCATGAAGGATTCCTTTCCCACCCTTGCCGACCACCAGCTAGAGAAAAACTAAAAAGTTCAAACTGCTTGAGCCATTTTTTTCCAAAACCTGTGATAGAAGAATTAAATTAGCTCTTGTCCCGAGATCCCATTGCTTCCAATGAACACCATTGTTACTGGGAAGTTTTTTTATAGGCTATAAATGCTTGAAAAGAATGCTTTGACTGGGTCACAAAAATACTGGAAAAATATGGTTGGTAGCCTTTAAAATACAACAGATGTTAAATACAGTGCTAGGATGGCATTATACCCACCTGTCTCCGTAACATAAAATCCCTAAGTATATCCTTACTGATCTGGAGCATTCAACGTGTTAGCGTTTGAATTTTTCTTTGCACGACAGAGCCAGCAAAAGCACAAGTTCCTACCATGAAACTGTACTTTTGGGATCCCTTAGAGAACCCTGGAGCTCTCTTCAGCTACTCTGTGACAATATAGCTTCTACGGGGGGTACTTCTAGACCGTGATTCTGCTTGTCCCAAACCCCACTTTTATGAAGCTCAGCAATAACTGCTTCTCCCCAGCCTTGTGCATGGCTTTTGCTTTCTGATTTATGCATCCTTTTTGCTGCTTGCTTTGTTTTCCCCCTCATGCAATGGGGAGCTGGAAGGAAGTTTCGAATAGCACCCCTCTCAATCTTATTGAGAGCTCAGCCCAGCTCAGTTGATGTCTGCATGCAGCATTCCTTTTTGGGCTGCCTGGCTGGTAGTAATTACTTGTATTCTGCCCCTGCCCCATAGCCACGCCAACAGTGCTGGCCTCCAAAGACAGACAGCTTATGCAGGACTTATAAGGGACCTGTGCTGCTTCGTGGGAAGCATTGTAGTCTATGTTAGAAAGCCCAGGAACATGCCTCCCATACAACCTAAGAAGAGTAGCATTATGCAGTTGTCCATGCTTCCAAAAGGCTATTCTGTAGAGATCATGACCCTATGCCTTCCTCCTCCTCTCTCAGCCTATTCTCAGGGTGCCTGGAGCCCCAAAAGTCATGCACTCACTCAAGGGCTATCCATTACATGGCCACAATATTCATCATCTATTTCTTGGAAAACTTCCATTTTGCACATCTGGCACATGGAAAGATGAATGAGTGATCCTATAATCTTGTCTGGTCTTACATAGGTGTGCAAGGGGATCTGGAGGGACAAGCAGCCTACTGCCCCTCTCTGACCCCAACCCTTTGTGCTAAGGAGACACAGTGGAGTTAAGATGCACTAGTTATGAAGGTCTGGTGCAGTGTTAGTGCATGTGGAAGCAAGATGGCCCCAGTTCTGTTTGCAGCAGCCACAGGAAGTCCCACTGCACTCTGCAAGTAGCTGGTGAGTTCCAGTCTTTAGCGATCCTGTCCTAGGGCTCTATTCTAGAATGATATATTCTTGACCCCAAATTACTAAACTAGATATCCCCTAGTGCACACCTCCACGAAAACCTCCAAAAGCATCCCCTGCATTAACTCCTCATTCTCCTATCTCTGTATAAACCGGCCTACAGAGAGTAAATCCCTTGCAAAGATGACTCAATGGTGCGAAGCCACAGATCAGACCAGTACCCCTTTAAGAAATGCTTTCAGTTCAGTGTGAGCTACGATATTAATTTTAGCTTGGAGGCTTGCCACGGGCAAATTTCACAGAGGGTCTTAATGGAGCTCTGCAAGGCAGCTGTTCACTGGTATCCAGGGTGGGGTTTGCCTAGTGCAGACGATCACGCTTGAGATACTGAAAGCACAAACTTTCTCCCAAGCTAATTTTTCCAGGGTAAGAGTTTGGGGATTGTTTTATTCACTTGTGCCACTCCAACGCTAGAACAACGATGGCAGAAGAGCAATCTGGCCTCGAGGAGAGGATAATAATAAAAGACCAGCACACAAAGGAAATCGACCTGGTGAACCGAGATCCAAAGCACATTAATGAAGACGTTGTGAAGGTACATTTTCTGGGCTCTTCTGACATCTCTGTATTTTTAATGCAATCAGGACTTTTGGTTTTGTATCAGCATCAAATTCTAGCAAGTCTTTAAATAGCTACCTGTGTAGGGGAACTGCGCAGTGTGTCACAGGAAGAATTATCAAGGGCGGTAGTGAGATAATATGCTGTAGGGAGCAAATTTTGAATTTCCAGGAAAATGCATGCACCAGTTGGGAAAGCTGCATGATTTCCCCCCTGACTCTGATTAACGTAGTGGTTTGCCTTTTTTGAATGAACGTGCAGCTTCATGATCTGCAGCCCACCAATGTACCAACAGTTTTGCATCAGCCTCTGCAATCAGGAAGCAAGTGGTAAAATAGATCAAGCTCAAGTCACTGTAAATGAAAAAGAACCTTTAAAAAGTGCTAAACTCCATCACTTCAAATGCCTAGGCACCTTGTCTCTATTCAGCAGCAAAGAGGTCTGTAGCATAAATTCATAACATCTCGGCGTCATGTGAAATAGGATTGTTTCTCCCACACAAAACATGAGCGGGTGAAACAAGACTGCCCTAGTCAGAGCCCAAAGAAGGGATGAATTCATCCTCAAGAAAGTGTTTCCAGGCCAAACCTACACTGGGATGATTATGCTCTTCCTTCAGTTTACAGAAGATAAGTTTGATCCAAGGGATACAAAAGTGACTTGAATCCCATTGAGCTATTTAGTCTTAAAATAAGCATAAGTGAAATGAAAGTAGTAACTGTGGATTGGGCCTCCTTTTAAAGGCAGTAGATAAGGCGTTGAAATATATCTGTTTGGATCTGCTGGAATGCAAGCTTTATTTCCTCGGTTTAAAAAGCAGCTGAAACTAAGGCCAGTACTTGAAGTGAGAGCTCCTTAATTAGCCAGCACAGACAAAAGCTAGTGTACGGTTACTAGCCATTTTATGAGCAGGGCAAAATGTGCTTCACACAAGTGAGGTCCATTCCATCAAGTCAATCGAGATGAGACACCAAGGATTCCCAGCATCTTCTGCTGCGCTGTTGGGCTCAGAGGAGGCTCCTACTTATTTAGAGCTAGTAAGTGGAGTATCGCTCATCAGGTTAAACAGGCAGACACAAATTAACCAAACTAAAAAAAAAAAAGACAGTGATTGGAAACTGGAGCTTCATGTTGAAATGAGTTAAATGACTCAGCACAGAGTCAGTCTGAACGACAGAACGGTTCCTTGTATTGCATGGTGTGCAAAAGGAGAGGCTGAGAAAGACACTAGAGGAAGTGGCCAAAGTAGTTCAGGTTTGCAAACTTTGGAGTGTAAAGCAGAGCTCTAAATACCATGTCTACTCATCCCTTCATTAAGTAAGTACCAAACATCTCCATGGCACACTGCTAAAATGGCCTGGGGGCTCATGTATAAAGATACCCAAGTTTTCCTGCCTACCCACCTCTTCTCCCTCTGAACTGCAAACTCCCAGCACGTCACTCCCAACCTGGACATATTTTATTGAAAAAAAATATACTTCAAATAGGCTCTAGCTTTTTTCGGTTTTGCCCCGTCTTCCTGATGTGTTCAGTTTTGAAGGCCAACACACGTCTGATTCACAAAAGAAAAATCAGTCGCTCCCCACGGTGGTTTCTCACGCTCTGCTGAGGTCCTGGATACATTTGATCTGGTCCTGCTCATGTCCTTCCCCCGCAGTACGAACCGGCTGCTCCTTCTGCCAAGTTCTACCCTGTCACTGCTTCAGTAACAGAAAACCAAAGACTTATGTTCTCCAGTGAACTGGCTTGCAGCCCTTTGCTCAGGGTTTGTATTAACTACTGTCACCAACTACTGTCTAAGGGAATAAACACAGGCTATGGGGCTAGATCTCCATAACCAAGTACAAAAATAGAGACTAAAGGAGCAGGATTATTTCAGATGAAATAATAAGACCACGTCAGGTGTCAACAAATCCGCTTGACATATCCAGGAGAAGGAGGCTTTTAGGCTGATGTGAGCTTACAAAGAGCGTTGTATTAAGGCCAAAATGTCTGCACTTCTGCAGATCCAACATACCCACTTGTATCCCGCGGTTCCACATTCAGCACCAGAAACCACACGCTACCTCAGGCTGCTGAGCACTCAAACTAGAATAATACAGTGATTTAAATCCTACAGATCTGGGGGGCAAGGGGAAGCAGCAGTTCCTGTCTGCTCCTTTTTGTCCCCAAGCAATTCAACCTTTGCCAAGAGAGAGGAAAAGCCTGGTGGAAGGTGGGGTTTCAGACTGGGAAGCCCTATGGAGTTACTCCACCAGCTGCATCCACGTTGCTATCCCAAGGGGTGCAAAGGAAATGCCAGGTTGGAGCAAACCATACCTTTTTTCCAAGCAGGAGGAGACATGTTAGAGTTGCTGGGTGAGACTTGTAGAAGATTAACGAAGACAGTGACGAGTTCACTTGACTCCCGTGAAGGCCAATCGGCCATAGCTATGTAATGAGAGACAGCTGCCATTGTAGTTTGCACCATCAGCTATTATGGCACCTCTGTCAGTCAGTGAACATTTGCCTCTAGCAAAGTCCCAAGCATGCTTGCTCATTAGCACCCCTGCACCACAGCAGAGCAGGGGGTCAAGGACACCCTACTGGATCAGGACCCGGAGAGACAACGTATGAAAATAGGCGTACATATTAATAAGATTTCTTATGTGCCTCAAGGTAGGCAGATGGCAGATGGCCTTGAAGCCACAGCCATGCTGAAGTACCTGCAGTACCATCTGTCTCCAGCAAAGTCAACAGGAAAACTCTCACCGGCTTCAGTGGATCCAGAATGTCACATCTTGATTTCAGTGGAACTAATCACGTCCTTAAAATTAACCATGCCCTTCAACGTCCTGCTAAATTGTAGCTACAGCCAAACATAAACCACTCTATTATGAAGCCAAATTAAATTTATTGTTTCTCTGTAGTAAAGGAGCTATGGATATGACTGATCCGTGAAGCGACACACATTTGAACCAGAATTTATCACCTGTGAATAACCATTCCCCCCAACCCCAACCCCCCTAGTTACAGTGCTAATTACAACAGAAGATATTACTTCCCAGCCCATACCATACTCTCAAAAGGCTGTGAAAGTTAGGTCCCACAGGCGCACAAGGCCAAGAAGAGTCTAGGCACCACTGTTGGATCTGGGCTTTTAAACATGCTCTTTGGGTGCAGAGCCTCTGCTCTTCACTTACCATCCAAAGAGTTCAGACCTGGCAGATCAATGGCCTGTTGGCTAGTACTGGTTACCTGGGAACTTAAGCATATCCTTTCCCAGAGCTTCACCCCTGGCTGGCTTATAGTTTACCTCTCCAGGAGACATGCCATACTTGCAGCATGCAGCAAATGTTTCAAAGCCACACAGAAAGCACAGGAGATACGACCCCAGGCTAAATAATCAAACCCTTCCACATCAGAGCTCAGGTTCCTGACCAATTTGGAGCAGTCTGTGGGCTGAGATCAGCATCCTCTGAAGCATCTAAAAAGCTTCCTCTCCTCCTCTTGCACAACCTTTCTTCCTGTTCCATTTTTCTCTCAGCTAACTAGTGAGAGACAGCCGGCAATCCATTTATCAGGTGATCCCCCTTGATTGACCTCATCAAGAAACCCAAATCATTCACCAGGTGATGCGTTTCCCTCTGTACCGGTCCACCCAGGCAGACAAAGTCTTCTTGATCTCAGCCAAATCTATCCAGGGTCTCCTCCATGTCATCGTTAGACCAACCGCCAATTAATGGCCTTCATTTTCAGCTTTCCTCTGTAAGAAAGTTTCCCCTAGCTACCTCCAACCAGTTCCAGCAAAATATGGGGTCTACATATAATATGTAAAAAAGAGCAGTTTTACAACCAAATGATCTCTAAACCAAAATATATGTCTACAGGCATGATACAGACATGCCCTAAGCTTGCATAATTTTCTAATGCCTCAGTTCCTGTTCTCTTTACCATGTGGAATACCCCACGTAGAAAATTATTAGTGTATGGCTGAACCTCAGGAACCTCTGGGATCATCTGTAATAAAAGAAATCCTGCTTCCAGCTGCCACAGCACAGCGGTGATATCTGTATCAGCCCATGTCAATCCATTGGGCTTGAGGCAAATCTCAAAATGGTTTAACTAGGACTATATAAATAAACAAGCCATATATTAGGGTGATTACTGGGTGTTATTAGCTGGTGCCACCTTGGAGCAGAGCATATTGCCAATGCCCTTACATGCTGCAAAGCATAAAAATGGGGTTGTAATCTTCCAGGAGTACAGAGCTTCCCAGAACATTGCCTGTTCTGAGACGCCCGGACTGGCACCAGCACCTGACAACGTCTTGGTTCAAGTCAGGTCTTGGAGGATATGGGTCTGAAAAGTAAAATCCCACCTTTCCAAGAAATTTCTCTCTCCCTCTGTCTTTCTGGCACATTGGCTGATCTCGGGCAATTCTTAATCTGTAAAAGATGATTCTGTGTGCAAAGGATAAGCATCCCCAGCAGGGGACCCTTTGCTTTGCAATTCAACTGGCAACCTTTGCTGAACATTGATTTAACTCTAGTTTAGCAATTAGTAAATCCTGAGATCTTCCGGTGATATTGGAGAGTTTCACCTGTCTCCTGGTCCATCCATTTCTAATGTTTGCACAGCAGCGGTACCAGAATGCCAGTAGCAATATCTTTCCACCCAGAACACTTCAGCACTGTGGATAAGACTCCCCCAGGCTGATACAGCCCCTTTGTTGATCAGGGTACATTAAAAAAATCCATAAATTGACTGCAAACAAGCCCTCTGCCCTAGCATGGGCAAACTCTCCACCCCTCTGGCCTCCAGCCACACTAGACAAAGAAGATTTGGGGTGCAAAGGGGATGTAGTAGACTGGGGGTTCACTCCATCAAAATCATCCGCTGTCAGGAAGTTCATCAAGGGCCTAGCACCACTGCTCCTAAGAGAGCTGGACCTGGATTACAAGACCATAATGCATTCCCTGGTGATCATCTCCACTCCTCTGATCTTCTGCTTTTATCTGTGATGCTTTCAGGCAACCTTTAATCAGGCTGGCTCTGTGCAGCATCAGAATCAGAAGTAGCAGACCTACATGGTTGCTCTCCTGGCATTTCTTACCCTAAGAGAAGCAGGAGGTAGAGGAAATCTCACCAGAAAGTGTATGCGTGTCCCATCTTTTATTCTAGTCAGAAGCGTATCCTATTCTACGACACATATCTTACAACATACTTTGATAATGGTATAGCCACAGCTTCCTGGTTTTCACTACACCGAGCAAACCAGCATGGTGCTCCCTGTCAATACACTGATATTAAATTCAGTGCAACAAATAAGTGCCCCGAGAGCAGTGAATATACTTCAGACAGCAATACTTTCTTTGATTATAATGTCCACTTCTTGAGACCCAAATAAATCAAATGAATGCATCTTTTTTAGGCAACGTATTAGCAGCAGGGACATCATTCCCCAGTTTCACATACAGGGAATAACTTTTCATACTAAGGATAACTCTATCCAATGATAAAAATATATACCCAACCTGTCAACAGTATTGAACCATGATTTAGGAGTAGATCTTGTATCAGCTGCACCTAAGCCAGTTGCTGAGAAGTAAGCGGATGAGGAGGGGAGGGTGGTGGAAAGCACGGACACCTTGCCCTTTCACACACAGCTTGGATTTGGCCTGCTATTTCAAAAGGGTCACAGGCTGCAATACCTAATTTCACTCACTGCAATTCATATTTCTTCCAGCTCTTTACAAGAACAACTACTATTCTGTTCTCCATCTTACCATTCCTTACCAGCCCCATCGTCAGTGCCACCTGCCTAAGCTTTTCCCCAAGGGTTTTTGAACCCGAAAGCTTGCTTAATAACTATCTCCAACTATTTGAGTTGGTCTAATAAAAGATATCAAATTCACCCAAGGAACCTTATCTCCCTATCTTGTCTGCATTGCAGGTGGATTTTGAAGACGTGATAGCTGAGCCAGTAGGGACATACAGCTTTGATGGAGTCTGGAAAACCAGCTACACCACCTTCACCGTCAGCAAGTACTGGTGCTACCGACTGCTTTCTGCCATCTTGGGAATCCCTCTTGCAGTCATCTGGGGCTTCCTCTTTGCATTAATCTCCTTCTGTCACATCTGGGCAGTGGTGCCCTGCATCAAAAGTTACGTGATAGAAATCCAGTGCATCAGCAGGATTTACTCTCTCTGCATCCACACCTTCTGTGACCCATTGTTTGAGGCTCTAGCGAAGATCTGCGGTGGCATAAAAGTTGCTCTCCGCAAGGAAGTCTAGATCTTTTGTTTGAGAAAAGGAACAGAAACAATCCTTACTCACCAACTCAACACATTGCTAATTTTCCAAAGATTGCACCATATTCTGCTCTCAGTTACACTGGGATCAAGATGGAGTAGCTCCAGTGGGTTGCATTTGTAATGCAGTTACTCCCAAGTTCACGCTAGTGTGAATGAGAACAGGATTTCCTCTGCAATGAGGTCTTGGACCAGAACCTTTGATTATTATATGCATTTATTCAGTGATAAAGAATGGTGTGAGGTTGTTCAAAGTATATGTGGGTACGATGCAAAAAAAGTCTGCTTAATTGTCTTCTAGATCAAGTGTAAAACTAAGAAACACCCCTGGGTTATATTTATCATTAATGCAAGCAGTGGCTGTTGTAGAAGCTTTCTATACTACTTGGCAATATGCAGCAAATATGTAGAGTGAAGAACAAATTTTGCTTCCATGTATGTTTCTGTCTAAACAAAGCTTGTAAATCTGGATTAGTGGTTCATTTTTAAATGCCTAGCAAGGCTTTTGGGTGTGCAGTTGGAGTCTATGTTATTTGAGGGTTGCAAGCACTATCATCTGATGATTGCAAATTTAATATCAAACTACCTGACAGCAAAAAGGCAAAAAAGGCAGCTAAGTATCCAGTCATTAATGTGTGGCCAACATTCAACTGGAAGCACAAAAAAATGTAAGCACTTGCCCCCCCAACCCAAACTGCACCCAGAAAGGTGGTCCAGGTCTTCCTACTGTCTGAAGTTTTACCTTAGACGGTGCCAGTGAAGAGTAACTTCACTTAAAAAATGACAAACTTGGCTTAAATATATAGCTTTGGCTTACGTATCATAGAGAATACTGCTTGCTTGCTCTTGTGACGAACTGGGAAATTGTTTATGCATCATAAATGTATGTATCTTAGCTAATGAATCCAGTCACCTTCTGTGTATGTTCTATATGGCTGCAGCTTTCCTATATCAAGGGGTGAGACTTAGCTCAAATTCCTAGGGTAGGATGCCACTGGGCTTAGTGGGATCGCAGCAAGACCAGACCTTGCCGCATTCTCCTTTCATTCCGGTTTTTCCCACCCCCAACAAGACACTCTATCCTCTTCAAGGCAGTAAGCCCTGATTTTCACCTGTGTGAAAGGAGAATGAGATCCAGTGCTGCTACGTCTTTCCAGGCAGGCTCATGAAAATTAAAGCTAGAGATTAAAAACAAAATAATCTATGAACTCAAATGCAGAAGTGTTTCATGCTCTGTGCATGCAAGTAATTTGTTCGGCCGGTTTTTTTTTAAAGCAGCAAGCTATTAGGTACCATCTACACCCTCAAAATAATTATTCTGTGTCTTAAATGTTTAATTCCATCAGCATTTGGCAAAGCGGTTAAGCACATGCTTAAAATTAAGAACTTGAATGGATAAAAAAAGACCAGAGGCTCAAGGCAGGGCTTAAGCAGATTGAGGTTCCCAAATCCAAAAGCAGTTCATCACCCAGCTCTGATTAAATTGATTTAACCCCACTAGGCACCGCCTAGTTCCTCCAAGCCCCTATAGTCTGCATTTACTGTTCCAGACTGAGCAGCTCAGCACCATCGCCTGCCTAAGCCCAATCGGGATTTAAGAACCAGAGGTTCCTCTGCTTAAACCCCCAAAGAGCCAGTTTGGTCTGCATCCTCAAAGCTCACCTAACCACACACCATCAGGAATAGGATCCTCACAAAAGACAAAAGAAGGAGCTTTTTCTTCAAACACAGCTGAAGGAAGATGCCTGCTTTTATACAGGAACCTAGTGGTTAGTGGACTCACCTGGTCATCAGGACACCTGGATTAACCTACTTACTCTGCGCAGGGGTCGGGGTCAAAGATACGTCTTCTACTTCCCAGGGAAGTGTCCTGACCACCAGGTGAGATACTATTCTGGGTAGGTACCGATGGACCCTGCTCTACGGCAAACAGCCTTTAGAAAACACACAGAAACCGTCTGTTGGCTACAAAGCTCCTGGTCAGCAAGTGGAGCTTGGAGATCAGCATCCTGAGGTGTCTGAGCCCATATTTACCTGGTAAATTCAGTGGCCTGGTAGGAGCATCTTCAAGCGTGCTGTGCTGTTCCAGAAGCAAAGTATCCGCATCCACGTGTTTTGGGATTGACAAATTAGCATGGGCACGTGAGAATACTAATTAGCTGCCTTTTCTGCATCCACACCAGCCTGCCCACGCACTGCCCCGTCAAGTGGCATTATGTGCTTGAGGGTATTGGTGCCAGGCCTGGCAGGTTTGCTGTGGAAACATGGCCTAGCTCTTCCCACGCACTTCCACGCTTTGCAGCAGGCGGCTCAAAGGCAGACGCTGCAGCATCTGAATTAAGTCCCTGTGGGCTCTAGCTCCAAGTGTTTTGCTGAAG
>JAGPOW010003182.1:1809379-1836328 GCA_030014935.1 Caiman crocodilus | reverse complement strand
AAATAAGTGTCATAGTTCAGACACTCACAGATCTAAGATCTCTCCCTCAGCTATCTTTGCACCCCCACCCCCTCACCTGGAAGATCTCTTGACATCTGAAATCCCTAGATACCGCCCATGTCATATGATCCATAACTGATCCTTTGTTATTAATAATAATGCAATAACCCAATTGCATTATTATGCATTATTTTGATCACCAACCCTAATATTTACATGCAATTCATGTATAGAGGTACACCTGTAGATACACACGAGGGAGAACCATACCTTCTTGTGGAGCATTCTTGTCCCATACTGACCACATCTGCACAAAGAAAAAGGGAGTCCAGCACACTATGAAAGCTAAAACTATGATGAAGGTCATTTTGACTGTCCGGATCTTGGCTTTAGAGATAAGCTTGATGCTGCTGACCCTGGACAGTGCTGCCCCGCTGGAGCTGGTGGTCAAACTCACGTTGGTCTCATGAGCGGTCTTTAGTTTCACGTTCTGCCAGATTTTAAAGCTGATCAAACCATAGCAGACACTCAACATCAGCACAGGGATGATATAGACTGTCAAGGTTATCCAAGTAATGTAGGCTTTGAGTCCCCAGGGCTGGATGAAGTCTGCCCAGCAATCATACACCCCATTGCCCACATCCCGGAGGGAAAATATGTGGATCTGGGGGATGCTGACTAGCAGGCAGAGAAGCCAGGTGAGGAGGACAGACAGGCGGTCAGACCGCCTGTGCAGTGACCTCAAGGGCTGACAGATGGCCAGGCACCGGTCCAGAGACATCAACAAGAGCATGTAAGTGGAAGCAAACATTCCCACTACTTGCAGGTACTTGACCAGGCGGCAGAGCAAGTCTGGCCCGTAAAACCTGAAGGTAATGTCCCAGATGAGCTGGGGCAGCACCTGGAAGATGGCCACCACCAGGTCGGCGATGCTCAGGTGCTTCATGAAGTAGTACATGCGGGAGTGCTTGTGCCGGGTTGTGTGGATGGCCAGCAGCACGCACAGGTTGCCAGTCAGGGCGAGGAAGAAGATGAGGCAGAGCACTGCCACCTCTACCTTGGCCATGTCCTCGTTTCTCTTCAGGGGGTCAGTCGTGCTGTTCTTCCCATAAGTCAGGTTCTCCAGGCTCAGGCTGGTGTTTTCTAGCGAGCCATTGACAGTCCAAAGGTCATTCCCTGCAAAGTACAGCTTCTCCATGGCCAGCTCCTTCCCATGCATTATTTTGCAGCAGAAGGAGCTCCTTGTGTGTGTCCTGGTTACAGCCTCCCCTTGCTGAGGACCATGGCTTTGAGTTCTTCAGTGGTGAGTGCTGCTGATCCGGGAGCTCACCCTTCTCTCCTGCATGAGCCGGAGGGAGCCAGGTTCTGCAGGCTCGGTCCTCCTGAGGCAGCGATGGTCTTAGCACCCAACTCCTCCCCCTACGGAGGCACTTGGCATGTCCTCAAACTCCTGCCCCCAAACAGAAACAAAGCAAGGCATTACAACAAATCAATATTCCTGTCCTCTCTCAGTAGCCGCATCTCCCTCTCACTCCCCAGCCTGTCAATTCAGTGCCAGGCCTTCCACGGCATCGATATGTTTCTCTCCTACTGAAGTCTACATTGCAGGAACCTCTCATTGATCCCCCTCTCGTCCCCCCAAATTCACTTTATAGCAACCAAAAGCTGTAAGGGCACGATGCTGAATCACTAGTACCCTGCATTCCCCTCCTCCAGCTGCAGCATGGTTTTCATGTTCCTTAGCTTTGCGTGACAGACACCTGTATAGCTGGGGACATGGATCCATCGAAAACTTGGCTAACTCGAAAGGTTAGAGTCAGAAGGTCCCATCTTACCTTTCTCAGCTCCTCCTGCGAAAACTCCCAGCTTTACTGGCTGAAGTTGCTGTTTGCTGTTTAAAAGAAGAGCCCAGACAAGATCTAGTTCAGGTGAGGTTCTCCCACAGCAAGACATCTGGCTGCTCCACAACTTTGCTCTCATACGAATCCAAGGAGAAAGCAAGCAGCAGAGAGAGAGGAGAGGAGGAGATTAGAGTCAGCCCTTTAGGAGTCACTCATGGATAAAATATACTGCTTTTGGAGTACATATATGTCCTGTACAAGTGCTGCATTTCCAGCTTCATCCATGAGGGGATGCAAGAGGCCAGTGCTTTACCAACTCCTGCAATAAATAATGTAAAGATCAAGGAAGTGGATTTTGCCTATCAATTACTGTGATATCACTGCACTGGGCATTATTTGAGATTTACAATGGGGTAGTTACAGCATTAAAAACTGTGTCAGTGTTGGCTCCTTCATTTTCTAATAGATTAAAATGTAGTAAATGGAAAACATAGTGTAAAGAAAGTTCTCTCACTTTTTCTCCCAGCAGTTGCATGCTATTGCTTATCTCACTGCAAGAAAGCCTGAATGTTTTATATACGAGCAACATCTATCTTCCGGACAATGGGCAAGAGCAGTAACGATCGACAAGTAAGCAATCAAAATAATTGTATGAATTAAAATTAATCTGTCCCATCGGGTCAATGCACATTAATTGCTTGCTTTCACAAAACCCCAGGCAACTCAAATTATCCTGGCTTTGCAGAAGCATATGCATATAACTAGCAAGCCCGTGATAGAATTTCCTCCCAAGTACTGTTAAATGCAAGTCAGATGCACTGTGCATTTTTTTTTATTTGTTTCTATTGAATTTTCTTCCTTTTTTTGGTTTTGTTCCCACCTCATTATTTTCTTAAACAAGAGTTTGTCTCATTCCCCACACCCTGAGTAGCTGGGAGCAGTAAAATGCATATGGGAAGATTTGAAGGGACTAGATGAGATGTTGTTTTCTTGATGTAAGAGTTTAGGATTGCGGTGAGACCTGTAAGAAGTGCCCCATCTGTTAGAGTGAACTGGAGCTGCAGACTAATTACTCTCTTTTGTGTTGAATCAGAAACCAGGAAAAGAATGTCAAAAGCTAATGAAAAATGCCCATCATAACTAAAGCTTTTACTGAATAGCAGAGTACACCCGTGCTTTGTTTCTAAGGGATTTCAGCTCCCAGCTTCTTTCTGTCCATGACAGAAAGAACCAAGATAAGGTCTTTGAGTTTCAGCTCTGGAATATTTTATCATATTTTAAAAATAATACTACTGCTAATAAAGCTAGGATGCTTTTGTGGCAAGATTCTTAAAAGAGTTATTAGGTTGCTTCAACAAATGAAAAAGGGAACCATCTATTTTGTAATATTCACTAATGCTTCTGTTCTTTTACTTCAAGTCCTAAGGGCCAGATTTTGAAAGCTATTTAGGCCTTTAAAACACAGATTTGAAGTGCTGTTAAACACCTGAAAAATGTCAAAATTGGAAGTGGGCTAGAACTTCGGTATGTTTTTCCTCTGAGGTTCATGTTCTTCCTTGGTAACTGATAAGCTTTACTGTGGGAATTGGCAATGGGAAGCAATCACTGGACATGGTATCTTTTTCATTGCTTTTTTTGCAAGAGCTGCAGAAAATGGAAGTGACCCTGGGCAAAACCTTGACCTCGCTGAAATAAATGGGAGGTTTGCCGTTGTCTTCCATGGGCCAGAATTTCATCATTTGCGTTTTGCTTTTTGAACATATTGCAGGGTATAGAATAACGGTTAAAAAAAATCAGTGCTTAGTGTTGAAATGCAAGTCCTATACTGTCCAGTCTGTAAGAGACAAACTAATGGGACTCTGGAATAGCAATAAATAAAGTAAGAGGAGACTTGAGTCTGGAGTTACACGACCTCACTCTGATTGATACTCATTTCTTGGTAGAATATTAGCCAGGTTTTACCTGTAAATAAATGTTAATTTAACCGTGTTTCTTAAAAGTAACTGTGTGGGGCTGAATGTCTTGGAAAGCCACAGGCAATTCCTAACTGCGTTTTGGTTGAATATTGAACCACCCAAGTCAGACGTGGGAGATATCCTTTAGCATTCATCCAGTTTGTCTCCTTGCCAATGCAGAATTGTTCCCCGTGGTACATTTCTCTCTCATTCCATCTCGGCTCATTTAAATGCACACAAGTGGTTGAAGCATTAGTCCTTCAGGACAAGGGGGTTGCACATATCCTCAGATGACATTGCAAAACATTGAGCCTGCTCAGTTCTCAGTCTCTTTTTCCACCCCCACCCTCCCTTTCACTTTTTTTTGCTGCAGTTTTACTTGGGTTGTTTTATTTGTTTTCTGCGTAGAAGTCAGGATCTCTTCCTTCTTGGTTGCCCGTCAGCCGGTTGTTTAGGTCAGGCATGCCATCAAACAAGATGCTGAGCGATGATTACACAAAATTGCGCAAAGAACAGATTTAGAGAGAGGACTCGAAGCGATTTCAGTCCTACGCTGCAAACGAGACCATCCCTCAGGAGGTCGCATTTTAGTGGCAGAAGAGAGGGAATAGGCCATAGCTCTCTCTCCCTTCTCCTTCAATATAGTGACAGGCACCTCTGAACTAACACACCAAGGGGTGTAATTCTTCCCAGGTAGAAGGCCAGCAGCCATTACTTTCATCCCAGAGCAAGAACGACCTCCTGGAAAAGGGCAAGTACATTCTGCGCCTTTCCACCAGCTCGAGTCCAAGCAACACTTTACCTCTGTATATAATCAGTGCCACCAGCCTTGGGTGAGGAAAGTTATATAAACACCTAAAGACCATGTAACACGATAAACAGAGACGTGGCTTACAGTACCGTATGCCTGCCCATGAAAATGGAGTCAGCAGATACACTCCAGTTTTATGCCAGCGTAATCAGGGCCTGGCTTTCAAGCTGTAACGTGCATTGAGATCCTTGAGGATACCCAGATGCAAGTAGCTGTGATTAATGGAGGTAACAGCTGGAAGAGAAAACTGTGTTTAAAAGTCATTAATTGGCCAAATGGCTGACAGCGCCAACAGGGAAATTAAATTTAATGTGCGAATTGCTTAGGCAATGGGCTGAGGCCTCTCCAGCACCAAATCCTGAAATACTTATATAAATCTCAACCATAATTGGCAGATTGGGCTGCAATTAGACAATGACAACAGGGAAGACACATAGAGGAAACCAGATGGCAGGCAGACTTGAGGAAGGATTCCAGAAGGCAAATGAAGCAAAAGCAAGTAGCTTCTCCCCTGGCTGACACAGGTAACAAAGAAACTGCTTCCATGGATAGTCCTTCCACGATTAGCAAATATGAGATTTATTTATTTTTTTTACATTTTTCTCAAGCATCTGATGCTGGCCAAGGTTCTTGAGAGGACACTGGACTAGCTGGAGCACTAGGCTAGCAATGCAGAAGCCGCCAATACCAAATGGGTCATTATGCTAAGCACTTTGCAAACCTATAATGAGAGACATTTATACTATATTGATCTTATAATCCCAATATGTAAGAGAAGAAAAGGATGGGAATGGGAAACCAATGCAAAGAGGGGAAGTGGTTTGCCTGTAATGACAGAGCACGCTACTGCCAAAGTTGAGCATGGAAGCCAGGTCTTCAAATTTCCAGTGTGCCCACCTCCCCTTAGAGATTATAATATCTCTCTTTTGGTAAAGGTCTGTGTTATGGGGCATATTACCTATTTATGGAGCATATTATTTATGTAATGCCACTTTATCTCTCCATCTTCTTGCTATGGTAGAGCCCCATGTGAGCTGTAGAAATCTGGTGGACAAGTTCAACCTAGCAAGCAGCAAAGATTCCAGTAGGTACAGACAAAAACATAGCTTCATTGATTTAAAAGAAATGGAAAAGACATAAACCAGGCTCCCATCAGCGTGGTGTATGGGAATGGTTTAGACCAAAGTCAGTGAAGCTCCTTCTGAGCACAGAGGTTTGCACACCAAGATCCAGACTCAGAGGATCTGTTGTATCCTTTCCCTTCAACCTTTCATGTGTTATGTGCCACCTTGGATGTTTTCCACTTCAGCCTGGGGAGATCGATACAAGTTGTCTCCTTGGCAGAGATCTCCTGGGTGAGCGTATAATAGATGGTGTTAGGGAGTCCATGGGAGACCAGACTCCCCCACAATGAACCTTAGAGATGCTGTTGGGCAGCTATAAATTACACTCCAACGATACTGCATTTAATGGACCCTATACTAGTGGAGACTCCTACAATAGTATAGAAATGGCTCTCCACCTGACTCTAAGGGCTTGTACGTGCTGTTTCCTCTCTGCCTGATTGGGACCATTACTGTGAAGCTGGCCACATCCACTTTTTCTTGTGCCGTATGTCCCAAATCCTGGAAATGAGGCCATGTCACCATCTTCAAACTCCTCCAAGAGTGCACTAATAAGCATGGCAAAGCTAGGGAAATAGTGGGCACACACTAGGTGCCACGTCAAAGGACTCATCTTTAAGAGGTGACAGGAGGAAGGAGCAAGTAAGCAGAGCATGTGATTTGACAGTGCTCCCCAGTGAGGCATGGCTCCAGTGCAGATATGCCCAAACACATTGTCCGTGCCAATCTACAAGGGAAATGGAAGCATATACCCAGCTCTTCAAATTGCTGCTGGGACTGGCAGTCTTGCTTCATCTAGGTTCTCTCTTTCTTTTTTAGAGACCCCAAATGCTTCAGCATCCAAGCTTACCTGTGTTTGTTACCTGAACTCAAATGAACTTCCAGACACCTAAGGCTGTCTCACCCCTACCTATTTACTTACGGCAGCAACTCTACAATAAAGCACCTCCCACAAAAAAGCACATTTCTCAGGGCAAGTTCTGGATAGCACAGGACGCAAAGGCAAAGGAAAGTGATTTTATCTCACCTTTTCATTTCCTCCATCCTGAGATCAGAGCTTGCTCATCAGCCAAGGGCTGTCAAAGCACTTAAAGTTGAAGACTAAGAAACAAGGCATAGACAGTGATTTATTGAGGAACAAATCACATTTATTCCAAAACCTGCATTGCTTAGAAGTTAGATTTTGCTTCCAGGGACAGGACTCCTGCCCAGGTGTGTGGTAGCTGCCCCAGGCACGCAGCCGCACCACCATGCCTCTGGAAAGACCATCTAGAGTCAAGGGAACTCTGCAAAGAAAAAGGATCCTATTACACTGTGTCTATGTGTGGCTACTGATTCCTGCAAGTGCTCACCTGTTAGCAAGTTCGTCCTTCTGCTCTTCCACAACAATACAATTACAGCTGTGTGAAATCCAAATGCAATATTGTTGATCATGCTTGTCCAGTTCCCCTCTGTACCTCTCCACTCTACAACAGATCAATGGTTATGGTTTTACTTTTGATCATTCAGTCCATTAATAAAAGGATCCGTGATTTTTTTCCCCCACAATTGGGGGCTGTCACATGTGCATGAAAATCAAATGTGAAGCTTCAATAGTGGCTGCTATGCTTCTAAAACATCAGCGTTATGGCACAAATGATGGAGTATGAAATGTAGTCGTGGATGCATTAACAAGCTGTTCAGTGAAAATGATTTTGGGTACTAAAGCTGAAACTAGGCTCTCTGAGTGTTCAGAATGAATGATTATGGAGATTGGGTAAAAACTGAGATGTACTCAGGGAAATCACGTTCACTACTGAGACCAGGTGTTAAAGTGCTATTGGGTAAGAGCTGTTAATTGCAGAAGATGTGAGACTATGCAACCCCACAGTTACTGAACGGTGGTATTCTGGGCTCTGTTCAAAACACTTCCAAAAATGCACTCCTTCCAAAAACGCATACCCTGCACTTTTTATTTTCTAGGATGCTGCTGCTAAGAACAACATAGACAACCAATTCCCACCAAGGCCCCCTTTTAGGTAACTCATTTCACTGAGCACCATTTAGCTAGTATAAATTCAGTCAAAATGTAGGTTCATTTGTGCTGCTTTTTTTCCTGGATCTTGAGCCAAACTTAGGACCGGTGGAAGCAAGAGTACTGACTTTCCAGCTTTGCAGTCCTTACTCAGACAAAGTTTCCACTGACCTCAAGTGACCAGTCATGTACCCATTAATTGATAAATCTACTGATTCAGAAGGAAATAGTCTTGCAAAAATACATGGATTTAATGAGTCACCCTGAACGCCGTCCAGTTTTAAAATGTCTATGATGCCATAAAGCTGGAAACAATTTTTATTTAAGGGTCATTCTTTGGGACAACAGAAAGTTCAATAGCAACATCAAGCTAAATTTAATTCCATTTTAGTTTACTGCACGTCATAAATACATGGTTTTTTTCCAGTAGGTTTCTTGAATCCCAACTTTATGGTCCCCATGAAACAAAAGGTCTGGTGGAGGTGGCCCTTCAAGTCAAGCTTGTTCTTTTACAACTAAAATTGCAGCTGCCCATGCGTTCTCTGGTGTGTCTATGGTCATAACAGAAGTTGAAAGTTTTGCAAGGGAAGTTAGTTTTATTCTGGAATCCCTTCCTGATCCTCACATCCTTTCCTCTGCAGTGAGTTTGCAAAAATGTTATGATAAATTCCTTCAAATGCCATATTTGCTAGTGTACCACACAGCCTGAAATAAGTCTTTAAAAGTATTTACAATGTACACTTGGGGTGGATTCAGGAGGGTGCAATGGTGCAGATGCACCTACTTTTGTTGACCCTGTTATGGGAGCAGCAGCCAGGGACTTATTTTAAAGTCCTCAAAGCAAGTACAAATTGCCCCTCGTCCTGCTCGGTGCTCAGTGGCATGCTCCCTTCACTACACCCACCCAGCCTCACCCCATCTGTCCCAGGGGAGTGGGGTCAGAGGAGATGTAGAGACCCTCCTACCCACTCCAGCTGGGCTCCCCATGGAGCCGGGCTCATCCAGGGACAGTGGTAGCAGTGGGCAAGTTTCCTCCTCCCCGCTCAGTCCCTCTGGGTATTCTCGCCAGCCTGGAAGAGGGTACGAGGGAAGAGATCCCACCAACAGACACTGCTGTCTCCCAGCGAGACTGGCTCCACGTGCAGCCCAGCTAGTGGGACAGGAATGAATCTGGGGCCCACCCCGCGCCACCCCAGATCAGATGGGGACAGCGGCAGATGCAGCGATGGTTGGGAGGGAGTGAGGAAAGGAGAGGGGAGGGAACATGTCACAGTCCATGGAGGGGAAGGGATGGGCTAGGGAAGATTTTTAGCTTAAAAAAAATAGTCCCCAGCTGCTGCTCCTGCAGCATAGTCTGCCCACCTCAATGTGCGTGAGAGAGGGGGGAGCAGCGTCCAGCCACCCCCGTAGTGCAGATACTCTCCTTCATGAAATCCTGGGTCAGCCCATGCATGCACTCCAATTCAGAGAGCTAATTTGGGGGGGGGAAGGCACACGTAGTGGGCAAGTAAATGTGGTACACACACAATCCAATGCATAAATCTTTCTATGAGACACAGGTTAAGACCCGAACTCAAAATAACCCACTGAAGTCGATAGGAAAAGCTACAAGGAACTCCATTGGGCTTAATGAGAGTTGAAGTGAAATGATGTGGTCACTAAAGTGCACAGTTTAGTGACCGCATCCTGTGACCTCAAACTTGTGACAGCCCAGGGGTCACGAGTTTGAGGCCACAGCAGAAGTACACGACACGGCCATGTCAGATTGCAACAAATCTGCAAATTCTGCTAAATACCTTGTCACAAGGTATTTATTCCTTCATTCATTCCTGCCTGTGGCAGGGGGTCAGGCTAGATGATCTGTTCAGGTCCCTCCTGACCCTCGCTACTATGAAACTATGAAACGAGGACATGAGAAAGAAGGAAGTATTGGGCTTAATATGAGGCCCTAGGAAAACAGTAAGTATCATCAATATTAAACCGGTGTCCTTAGAAGTATACATGACCAGATACACAGCTATTATAGAAAAATGCCAAATACATTTGATATAATTTACAGAAGATAAACTGATGGTTTCAGGTATGAGCATGTTTGGAAAAATGTATTCTATTTATGCCAATAATTGCTACAGCTTACATGCAAATAATGTATGGGGTATTTGAGTTGGAAAGGTTATTCAAAATTATTGCACAGATCTGTTTATAAATTTGTGATAACATTACACTGAGCATAAGTTCTTTAGATGGGGGAGAAATGTTGTTAAAATATTATACGATCACCTCTCTCCAGTTCCACTTTCTGTTGCATTAAAAATACTCACACGACAGATGGAGGGGTTTTTCAGAAGTTTTAAAATCATAATTTTATGGCAATTTTTGTAAATAACTCCGTAGAAGAATAAAACTAAAGGATGTTGCCGTTTCAAACATTTTAATTCTATGAGGACATACACAGGCTTGTTCTTCTAGGTTTGTTCGTAAGTATTGGCTTTGTTTTGCTGTAGAAAGTACACTACTGGAGAGTTTGCTTTGGAAAAAGGCTGATTGTGAAGAATCAAATTGGCCAGCACACAGATAAATGGAGGGGGAGGAATAAGTTGAAAGTAGGAATAACAAGCTTTGGAAAGCATTCCTTGCGAGAAAAATAGCTTTGGACAAGAGCATCTTATACATCCAGAACATTTTTTAAATCAGGATTTTTTTATCCTCGTTGCTTATTTTAACAAGAGAACACAATCTTTAATGCTGAATGCCTGCCTTTGACAGTTTGCTTAGACCTTTTCACATCATGTCAATATAGTCTTGTGAGAGTCATATCCTCCACCATGTCAAGTCTGCACCATCATCCTTCACTCATGTTGTTTTGCCTCCTGACTAAAAATAATTTTTAAAAAAGCCATTGGACTTCTCCATGTGGAGGGTTGGCATTGCTGGTAATAACTCAATACCCAAGAGGTACATTTTCTAAACATTGAGCGCACTTTTAGCCACATGGCTACCATTAAAGTCAATAGTAAAGCAACTGAAAACTCCCACGCAATGTTTTAAAGAGTCCTCTTGGGTTTCTAGCTTAATGCCAACAAATGCAGAGCTACGGACGAGGTTCCAAGGGCCAAATCCCTAGCTGCTGGAAATCAGCTTGGCTCGACTCAACGCAGTAGAGTTGTATCTATTTACCCTTGATGAAGATCTGATCGCTCCATTATATTTTACGGTATTGCAAAGACAGAGTTAAATCCTTCAGTCCTTAAGCAGGGGGACCCCAGTGATTTCTATGAGGATACTCAAAGGAAGACTTCAGTGCTTGCCCCGCTGGCTTGCCAGATGAACAGCCCTAGAGCGCGTGACCGTGGCTGTGTTTGTATAAACTTTACAAAAGTACCTTTGAGAGGTGAGCTCAGTCATGGTAGCAGTGTAGCTGAGACAGCACAGCGCTGGGTCCCCGCTATCTACCCGAGTATCTTTACAAGGTGATTTTGCTCCCACCCTGAGCTCCGTGTTACTATGGTCCCTAGCTGGTTTGAAAGGCACTCAGGCATACCCAGCCACATGCTGACAGACTCGGGAGTAGAGCAGTGTGGGAACAGGCTGCTTCTTCCTGCAAAACAGTCAAGATTTGGGGATAAAAAAAAAGTTACAAAGCTGAACAAAACCCACAATGCTTATCATTTTTCATGGGATGAAAAAGCAAAAATCAGTTCCATTCCAAGAGAACCAAAGAGGAACGTTTCGGTTTCACCATGACCGACCTGGTCAACAGGACAGCTGGTTTCCTGGACTCCACAACGGTCCTCCTGGCAGGCAGCCCAAGGGCTCAATCAATGGTGGAGTAAGCTCTGAGTAGAGCCTGGGAGCTTATCAGGCAGGTAACCAACAGACCCAAGAGTCAGTAAACCTCCATGACAGGTAGGCAGATGGCCAAGAAGCCTGGAAGGTCAGGGAGGCAAGCAGGCAAGAGAGACCAGAGGTAGCTATATCAGGAGGTGAGCTATTCATTTGACCTGGCTGCCAAAGCAAGTTTTGTCAGCAGTGACTTGCTCCTGCAGAACATACTGACTACATCAAATCACATTTTGTGTCAGGAAACCCCTTCTTGGAAAATACTCAACCAGTTCTGAACAGTAAGTGTAATGAGATGCACTAAGTGGGAGGAAATGCATCTGTTTGCATTTCCAAGAGTTATGAGATCTAGGGGGGTGTGAGACAGGCACTATTCAATTCAGATTTGGCCCAAATCAGGGACAGCGATTTGATTCGGATCGCTGTCCCCAATTCAATTCAGCTGAACCCGAATCTGAAGATTCAAAATTTGGAGAATCAGCAATTCAGACATAGACACAGCTTTAAATGTTTTTCTACATACCTGAAGGTACCAGGCGCAGCTCGTGAATGCTGTGATGCTGGGACAGAGGGAGCATCCCACAGGAGTGCGGGGGGCTTCCATGTGCTCAGCGGTGAACATGGAAGTGGACTGGAAGTACTTCCGGTCCAGTTCCTGGTGCACCAGGGAGCAGGTGGGGGGGCCCCAGTGCCCCCTGGCTCAGTGACCAGCCATGGGGAAGACCCCAGGTGCCCCCCTCAGACCCAGGAGGCACCAGTCACTAAGCCGCGGGAGGGGGGCATGGGAGGACGCCCCTGTGCACTCTCCAGCAGACCTGGAAGTGGACTGGAAGTGCTTCTGGTCCACTTTTGGGTCTGCTGCCAAGTGCGCTGAGGACCCCGCCCCCAACCCAGGGGGCACTCCACGCACGCCCAGCATCACAGCATTCACAAGCCACCTGCTACCTAGAGGTATGTAGAAAAAACATTAAAAGCTGCATCAATGTCCGAATCTCTGCATCTTTCTGAATCAATTTGGAGGGTTCCGATACAATTTGGAGACATTATAGGGTCCTCTGATCTGATTCGGATTCAGAGATTCACCCACCAAATCGGGCCGAATCTCCACTGAATCAAATCAGAGACCAAAGCTTCACACAGCCCTATTGGGACCCTTATCAAAATATGCAACACCAGGGTAATAAGAGCACGTTCAGTCCTAATGGTCAGGCTCGGATAAAGATGGCCCTGTATCTGAAGCAAGCTAGGTAGATCTGCACGTGCAGACCTTCTCTCCTAAAGAACATTAACTGAGGGCCTGAGAGTTTGCCGTGCCAGAACCCGATGCATGCCCTGCCACAGTTTTAAAAGTCCAAGTCCTTTTGCTGTAAAACCTGGAGAGGGAAATAAATGTAAATTCTCGCTGCCCCTCAGTGCAGGCGGTCTCAGGAAGTAAAGCTCTCGTGCTGGACCTCGTGGAGCAGGCTTCCACACTGACGTTGTACATGCTAAAATTTGACTTGTTGCATTCTGTTCCTGACTGAAAGTCCATTAAAAGTCGATGGAAAAAATACCCACTGACCTTAATAGGTTTTGGATCAGAATATCTGTTGGCAATTCCGTGTCTTGCTCAATCATGTTTTTCATCTTAGCACCTCTGAACAACCTGATAATAACATACCAGTCTGTGAACATGACGGTGGGAAAATGAACTTTTTTTTTCTAAATAGAAGTGCAGAATTCAGTTTCAGGCTTCCAGGAGATTATGTAACAGCATTACCATCTCTTATTTTTATTGTGCTTTAAAATAATTTTTTATTCTTTATTTCAGTTGCCCAGCCTAGTCATTCACCAACAACAAGTATTAAGAACAAAATAAATACTGAGAGATCATGTTGCCTGTCTTCATTCCTAGCCTGAGGTTATCCTAACATGGGAATATCACTCGCATGTATTCGCATGGGCAGATGGCTATTTTCAATAGCTTAGGCAGGCTTGGAGATTCTAGAGTAGGACCAAACAGAGAGATTTTGTGAAGGCTGCATTTGTACTGTGATCCTGGATTGGTTCATGCAATGCACTTCGTGGTAGACAGTCTTAACAAGCTACCTGAGTGGGCACTGCAGAGAAATGGTTTAGCTTCAGTCTGGATTTTCCTCCCGGTCCTTCATCTTTTAACACTTTTAACACCGAGGGAGAGGAAGGGGAGCAAAGACTTTGTTCATAGCACCCTGGTAGGGACCTCCCCAGGATGGCATATGAAAAGCATCGTCATGAAACAAAGCATAAAACGGCCAGACCCAAAATCGTAAGATTTATCCAATAGATGGGTAAATAGGAGGAGGAGGTTCAGTACTACCTGGCACAGTTTGACAAGCCGGACCTGGAAAAAAAGATGTGACCAACTGGGCCTTAATGGTTATTACTATTCCATGGAAATCTTCCAACAATCGTAAGTCATTCTGCTCCAGTGGACACATTCCTGCCCCTTGAGCTAGACAACGATCAGAAGCATACACGTCTTGCTCCCCATCGTCCATGGGCAGTAGCACATGAACCAAACAGACCATGGCACTGCACAAGAACCACATAAGACAGGCTGAATGGCTCTAGCAGTGCTCCTCTGGCACGCTGGACCATTGAGCATTTGAGGACTAAGACTTAAGTTCTCAAAGCAAAATTTCGATATGGTAACAACTTAACTAGTGTGGCATGCTTTTCATTGTCCTCTTCCGGACAGAACTGCAGCATGTTGCCTTTTGCTAGCACCTGATGGAAATTCATTCTCAATAAAGGCACCGTGTTGTGACGGCATACCTAAACCTCACAAGGTGTTTAGATGCCTAATTCCCAGGGACCTAGATGCCTCTGAGAACCTGTACATTAATTAATAGGTTAAGATTTGCTCTTTCTTCCTCTTTCTTATGCCACATAACCATTCATTTCCCCTCTCATTTTTATCTGCCTACACAGTGAGACATATTATATACTTACTAAGCTGGAGGAAGCTAGAGAAGTTTGCTCCTTTCTGTTCTCAGGTAGAGCAGGAAAGCAGAAAAGCTATACAGCGTTACTGCTAAGAAGGTAAGAAACACCCCTCTTGCAGTTAGGTGGCATGTGGATACCTTTTCGTGCTTGATTTTTGTAATCTTAATCTATTCCTGTTAGTTTACCTGACATGTGCCATTTATCACCGGGTGACTTGGGTTTGGGGACTGTAAAATTAACATACGTTCAGAGAGAATTCCTGCATTTATGACCTAACAGTTAAGACATTCTCACCCACGTGCCCCCTAATCCAGCTCCACCATATAGAAACTGAAATCAAAGCTGAAAAGAGGATAAACAACCATATAAAACAACATACAGAAGGAGGAGGATTCCTAAATGCTAATAGCTGATGTAAAGAGCAGCCAGTGAAAGTTACTTGCAGTATACAAGTTTTATTGCCCCTACAACACCCAGGGGCTAAGCTATATATTCTAGTGCACCTTCTACCGGCACCTCATCTCTTAACTAAATATTCACATATATATACACATAGATCTTTCCTTTAACGCTAAGTACTTGGTTTCTAAACACCAGCCTCTATTACTGCCAGGAAAAATTGTGTGTACTAACAGTTACAGAAGCATAAAATGAGAGCCAGTTACACTGGAACATACGGCTGCTATTGCTGCAGGAAAAATGGAGTATCAACAAAATCAGTGAAACTGAGTTTGAAAGGGGTTTTGAAAGCTGAGCTAAGTCATCATATGGCTTTACAGTTACCTACCAGATGCTTAACTGTGTGAAACGAGGACTGTATCAACACTTACCAACTTGTAAGAGTGGAGGGCTGGAGGGGACCTCAAGAAGCCATCCTCCCATTTGAGGCAGGATCAAGTATGCCTAAGCCATCCCTGCTCTTAAAGACGTCCAATGAAGCTGATTCCACTAACCCCAACTAACCCGTTCCACTGCTTACCTTTTCTTATCGTTAGACAGCTTTTTCCTAACATCCCCTACAGCAACTTAGCCAATACTTCTTGTCTTACCGCGGAACGGCTGGCATGTGGTAACTAGTCTTCTGTCCGCACTCACCCTGAGGTTAACTGGAACAATTTAGCCTTAGTTTCATTCAGGGATGCCCCAGTTCAGCCTTCTCTTACTGTGAGTAATGGTGGACCAGTCACCATGCATCTACTATACTGCTGTAAGTCCATGCTCTCCTGTTAACTTGCTTTGAATGTAGTTTTTTCCATAACCTACGGTTAGGTTCTTTGAACTTATCTTTAATTAATTTCATCTGGTTTAAATCAGAGTTTCCTGAAGGTGCTGAAATCCTCATTTTGAATTCTGATTCTGCCCACCAAAGTTATCCCAGCCCCTCCACTTGACACTCCAGAGGAGGAAATGTCCAAGTTAGGGAAGCTGTGATTAGAAGCAGCAAAACAACTGGTTTCAAACTGGTCTAACAGGCTATAGCAATGATGTATTTTCAGTCCCTCGGTTACAGCTAGGTAAGAGGCATTCAAACTCCAAAACATCTGATGTTATATCAAACGGGACAGTGTTACACAATTCAGTTTATTAAGGAATTATATTATCAAATGTCAAATGAAAGGTCTATTTGGAACAGACATTGAATATTTATTTTCCTGTTGCTTTCCAGGTTCCAGTAAGCTATGTCAAGAATCCCTCTACTACCTGGGGTGCATTAATACCAGTCATAGGTTGACAGAATTTAAGGACAAAAGAAACCATTAGGTAATCTATTCTGATTTCCTGTATGTCACAGACCTTCAAATTTTACCTGTTAAGCTATATATCAAGCCTCATGTATCATATCTGACTACAGCACAACATCCAGAAAGTCAGGCAGTCCTTCTTGGAAGGCATCAACCAAGGAAGACTCCACCACTTCCCCTGATGGAGCATGTTACCTGTTAATCGCTCTCAGGGTTTGAAATGTGTACTTTACTCTTAAATTGAATCTGTCTGACTTCTGGTTCCAGACACTGGTTTTTGTTATACTTTTCTTTAGGTTAATCTTTCACTAGACTTAAGTAACCTTAAGTGTCCGGTATTTTTGCCACAGTAGAGTACTTACATGTTGTAACCAAATCATCACACAGTCTACTTTTTGATAAGCTGAACTCACCAAGCTCTTTAAGTCTCTTACCATCAGGCATTTTTCCCACCCTGTAATATTACCTGTACGCTCTCCAATTTTCCAACATTCTTGATAAAATGGAAGCATATTATTCCAATCCACTAATGTAAAATGCCCACTTTGTCCTACTCACAGAATCATAGAAAGTTAGGGTTGGAAGGGACCCTCAGGAGGTCATCTAGTCCAACCGCCTGCTCAACCCCAAGTAGATCATCCCAGCCAAGGCTTTGTCTAACTGAGTCTTAAAAACCTCCAAGGATGAAGAGTCCACCACCTCTCTGGGTAACCTGTTCCAGTGTTTTACTACCCTCCTAGTCAGAAAGTTTTTCCTAATATCTAATTTAAACCTCCCTTGATGCAACTTGAGACCACTGCTCCTTGTTCTTTTATTTATCACCACCGAGAACAGTCCAGCTCACTACTCTCTTGCTTATTTATCCACGAATCACATGAGAAGCTTCTTCAAAACAGAGGATGATCTACCTTATGAAAAAGTGCACAGCATTCAGGAAAGTGGATGCAAAACAACAGCGTAGATCTTGGCACATAATGCCTTACCCTATGTTAGCACTCTCTTCAAATACCCAGAAAGACACGACTCAGCCTTTCTGCTCCCCTTTCTCCCGGGTACCCGGTTAGAGCCTGCTTGCTGCACACCCCTGATTGCAGTCAATCTGAGTCAGCTTGGCACAGCTAACAACTTCCCCGCTGGCGCTCTGCAGGGACATTCTTTTAATAGATTGGTGTCTTTTGATCTCGTCTCAGCCTTGGCACAAAGAGTCCTGCCATCAGGGTTGGGGCTGAGTCACTGCATCATCGTGGCTGCAAGCCTGGCTCTTGAGTTGGAGGGGATGCTTCATAAAGAGACCATCCTTTCAACTCCCTTGTGATCCAACTCCAGAGCAAACAGTCTGGCGTACGTGCACAGAGGAACATGCAACATTCACCCAGGTACGTAACATATTTACATATGTTGAATTGTATACAGTGGCGATGCGTAGGGGGTGCACGTGCACCCCCTGAGAGCGCTGGTGCACCCCCTGACAGCCACCACTCCCCACTTAGGTGACGGGCAAGGGGGGGCAGGCAGAAGCACTGGTGCCCTCCCGGTCAGGGAGTGGGGAGCACCAGGAGAAATGCCACTGGCACGTCTGGCTCAGCATGCGCAATCAATGGGGGCCCCCGGTCAGCATGATCAGCCTCAGAAGGACCCCTTGGTCGCTGATTGGCTGCTGTGGGGGGGCAAGTGCCCCCATGTGACTCAGGACGCACCAGTCACCCATGATCATGTAGATGTATTTCCCAGTTCTCCCCATCCTCAGCATCCTCCATCAACTTGCTTTTTTCCCAACTACAGACAAAGGCAGGTCTGGGGGGCATGAGATAGTGTGGTCACACCATCTTCAAAGACAGTTTACTGCCATAAGCCCAAGAGAATGGACACCTGCATAGCGAGCTCTCTGCCGCTACCTCATCTCCCCTTCTGCCATCCTGGATACCCGTCTCTATACCCAGAAAATGCTTTACTGCCAGTTGCCTGGGATCTCCCATTCATGTCTCCAACATGGAAGTTACCCATAACACCACAAGTTTTCTTTCCTAACATTGCAGACAGGTGCTAGAGAAGTAATACTTCATGTCCTGTGGGTTGACTGGTGGTCAGTAATTCCTTCTTGAGCTTTATCAGTTAGCACAAAGAACCATATGCCTGTTCTCCTGAATTAACTTTAAAACAGACAAAGGTGCCCCTACTGTAAAGCATAACCCCCACACATTCCTTTTCTCCCCATCCTACCCTTCCCATAGTTAGTGATTTTAATATTCAAAACATATGAATCCAGATCATCTCCAGTCAAGCTAATCGCCAATCTCCAGAAGATAAACTGCCCCATACCTGTGAGCCTAATCTACAACAAAACCACAAGCTTCACATTAGCCATGCAGCCAACATTTCACTTACAGCACTTTGTGCTTCCTTGCACTTGTGCAGCTTCAAGAATGCTTGTGAAGAAATCATCTGTACCCTTCCACATGATCCTGTGTTATTTATTCCTGTATGTATCAGTGCAGGAGAGATTTGCCAAATGACTGAATAATAATGCCCAGTCTTGCCCCCGTCTCTTATTTTTGCTACAGGCAGACAGTATACCATTCTATTGGCTTTTTGCTGCTTTTTCAATTTGCCAAACATCAGAAAAAAAATAGTTTCGGATTCAAATTGAAAGTATGTGTTTTTTTAATTTTCTTTACTGCTAGCAATGCTGAAAAATCTGTTATTCATAGAATCACAGAAAATTAGAGGTGGAAGAGACTTCAAGAGGTCATCTAGTCCAATGCACTGCTCAAAGCAAGACCTTCCTCACCTAGATTATTCCAGCCAAGACTTTATTTAGCTGGGTCTTAAAAATTTCCAAGAATGGAGATTCTACAGCTTTTCTCAGTAACTCATTCTGGTGCTTTACTGCCCTCCCTGTGAGATAGTTTTTTCCTAATATCTAACCTAAGCTTTCCTTGCTGCAACTAGAGACCATTGCTCCTTGTTCTGTCATCTGCCTCCACCAAGAACAGTCCAGCTCCATGCTCTTTGCAACCCCCCTACAGGGAGTTGAAAGCTGCTGTTAAATCCCCTCTCAGTCTTCTCTTCTCCAGACTACATAAGCTCAATTCCATCAACCTTTCCTCATAAATCATGTGCCCCAACCTCCAAACCATTTTCACTGCCATCTACTAGACCCTCTCCAATTTATCTGCATCCTTTCTGTAGTGTGGGGACCAAAACTGGACACTGTATTCCAGATGTGGCCTCACCGGTGCTGAATACAGGGGAATGATCACTTCCCTCAATCTGCTGCCAATACTCCTACCAATGCAGCCCAGAATGCCATTAGCCTTCTTGGCAACAAGGACACACTGTTGGCTCATATGTAGCTTCTTGTCCACTGTAATCCCCAAGTCCTTTTTGGCAAAGCTGCTGCTTAGCCAGTTGGTCTCCAGCTGGTACTGGTTCACCCAGCTCTACTAGCTAATGGAGCAAGTCGTTCAGATCAACGCTGAAGGTTGGAAGATTTCATATTGATCTCTAGGGATAAAAGCATCAATGTCTAGTTGCCAGTGTACACTAACTGTGCCCCTTAAGAGGAATATGTATATCAGTACTAATTCCTCCAAAAGAAATATGTTTATCAGCACTACCCAAGAGAAATGGAAGGTAGAGACATAGATAGTCCTTCCTTTAGGGTTAAGCCAGCACAGCAATGTCTTTGAACACAACATAATAGCTAGTCTAATCCTCTTCAAAAAAGACTCTAAACATATACAATTTCCTGCTAATTGTAAACAATTCAGGCATAGAATTTAGCATTTAAATATTTGCAGACGATGACACGATATAATTATCTGTTGATAATTACACCATTCATTCCGGGGTCATTGGAAGCTGGTACCATGACACATCGATGAATCAGAGAATTATTTTTATTTTAAGGTAGTTTGAAGTAGGCAATTATTAATTAAATGGAACAACAGATAATTACAGTTTCATGCTTAAGTAATTTTCTGGATGCAATCAGATAAGTATCTAACGATACCTCTATATAGCAGCAGATGAACTATAGCATAGACATTCCTCAGCTGCTTTTAAACCAGCTGGCATGTGAACTGGGAGCTGTGGTATCAGGTCTTCAGAAGAGCTGCAGTCATGGCTAGACCACTGGTAGATCACAAACTAGCTTTGTAAAGCCAGCTCAGGTATCTCTACAAGTCAGAGTAGTGACTTCAGTATAGCTATACTATAAGAAACTGTTCTGAAATAGAATATCAAATCAATTCTTTCCCTTTCTTTGCCATTATTTGTCATTTAGCCAATCATGTCGACCATTTAAGCTTAAAAGACATGGCTCAAATCCTCTGATGCAGAAGAGACTCCAACCTGGGTATCCCACATCTTGGATTTCAATCACTAAGCTACTGAGTAGAAGCTAAGGAGAAGACAACTCCTTCCAATTGTGTTTTGTATGATGTTAGATGTACTCTGAGCGAGTCTACCAGATCCAGTCGCTCACATGATTAACAAGGCAACACTACACTGTGAATTGTAATTGGACCAATGCATGAGGTAGCTGCTGAGATGCTAAATGTTGCCAGGACTTAAGCTGTTGTTGATATCCCAAGCAAAAAAATACATAAAATAAAAGGAACTGAGGCACCCTAAGATTTGGGGGGGGGGTTGCAAATGTCATTGTTGCCTAAATATTGGACTTATCCTCATAAAGACGCATTTCAGTTTCCTTTGTGAATCTAGCCCCATCTCTCTCTAAGCAAAGCACAGACTCCTAGGGCTTCTTTAAAAGGGAACAACTGAAGGCCAGTTACCTCTGAATTTGGTCCATTTTCTCCCTCTGCCTGTTTGCGAATGTCATGTAGCTTCCACAGTTAATAACATGGGAAGGCTTGATTTAGCTGAAATTTTAGCTATACAGTTGATAAATCTGCATTAGCATTTCCTGCAAATAGTAAAGACCATGGTTGGCGATGGGAGGACAGCTTAAGAAATTGTGTTTAGCCTCCAGGGGCACTTGTACACATGATGGGGATTGAGTCCTCAGGGTTTTATTCTAAGTTTTTCATTGAAACCCACCATTTCAATTTGTGTCACATTATGGTGCGGGACCCAATCCACCAAAGCCTGCCCACAGCCAGGGGGCAAGCTGCCAGCGGGCAAGCAGCCATTGAGCAGCACACTCCAGGGCTGCCTGGGTGGGCTGCTGGTGGGCCAGGTGTTTCTCCAGCTCAGAAGTGCTTCCCTAGGTGCTCCTCCACCCAGCCCAATCCACCAGTTCCCCACGCCTACCTGGTGACGAGCTTCCAGTAGGCAAGGTTGGAAAAGAGTTGTATCAGGAGGCTGGATGCTGCCTTCAAACTGGGGCCGCACCCAGCCTGCCCCCACCATGGAGGGAAGGACCAGAGGTCCCCGCAGATCAGGGACCGCTCGGCCCGCCAGCAGTTTGCAGCCTGGCTGCAGGAGAGGTGGGCAGGCTCCACCAAAAGCAAAAAAGTATCAGGTGCTCGCTGAAGGCAGACGCTGCGAGGGGCCCAATCTTTCTTCTCCGTAGAGCCTGCCTGCCTCTCCTGCGGTTGGGGGCCGAGCAAACGGCTGCGTCATTGCAATTTGCAATGTTGCAAACTAAACTACACCTGGACAACAAACTTATCTAAAACCCCAAAACTGGTGCACGTGTAATGTGTGATGCCATTAAGCCACAAAAATGACATTTGCATCTTGTGTACATCGCGATGACCATCATGCATACAAGCGCCAATGGCTGATACACTCAAGAGCTTGTATTTTTATGAGTCTTTAGCCTCATCTACTTTAATTCTCTGACCACCTCTCTATTTTATTCCATAAACTAATTGAACTGGTAAATGCAATAATCCAAAAGCTCTGGTGCTAGGCAAATGTGATAGCCACCACCCTGCCTTACATGTCAGGGATTGAACTGCTGACCTAAGAACACGAGTCACTTACTCTTTGAGCTAAAAAATAACCTCAAATTGGCTGTGTAACAGCCAAATCTTCTTTAGCTCAGATGCCGAGGAGAACCTATAACATATGCTTGTCATAACATGACAGACTTAAAAAAAAATGAATTCAGTCATACCCCAATTTTCAAAACAATATACTCCCCAGAGAGCTACTCAGAGTGAATTATGGTGATAGGGCGATAAAGGGATCTTGCTAGAGCGCCAAGGGCATGAGACTGAGCCATGCGCTGCCCAGGCCTTGCTCAGTAAATAGGTAGACAGTCATTCCGACACCGTGCTAGCTACTCACTTTGTTGTGTGACACAGGCTACAAAAACAGACATGCCAAAATGGCCAGTTAGGTCAGGTGGCCCTTGGACTTTCTCGCTAACAAGCAAATCTAGGGACTTATTCCCATTCACTACTCATTTGGGTTTTTTACCAGGTGTTTGTTTTTTTTAACTTATTCTTCAGTCTCCTTATTGCATCATTTCAGACTTCAAATCAAGACACTTTACTCTCTTTGATCTCTCCATCATAAACTCACAGGGGCTTAGCCTTGGCAAGGCACTTTAAACATTTACATCTGAACCTTCTTTTTCGTGATTCTTTTCTTCATTAATTACTTAGCAGCCCAACACGGTATTTTTGATGTGGTTAATGCTCCCCTCAAAAATAATTCTGTCTCATTCCTGTGAAGCCATTGAAGTTTTCAGCTGGATTTCAATGTACAATTTGGTGGAAGCTCTTACTGCTGTGATGTTGCAATTATATGCTGCACGCCTATGCAAATTTAGAATGAACTTTCAATTGAAGAAGCTCTGAAAAGCCCGTAATGAGCAAGAGTAGATCTATTACAAATCTCTCCCCATGTCATAGGCCTGTACGTCCCACATGATCTCTATTTACCTTTCCATGGAGCGTGCTGTCTGTCTAGCACTCTATCTCGCTTTCTCTCAGAACTGGCCTTCCTCGGCGCCACTTAGACTGGTCATATCACAACGGACAGATTCCACTGAACAGCCCACCAAAGGGAATTACAGACGGGAAGAATTTTACCCAGCTCGTTTAAAGAGATTTAAAAATAAAGTCCGAAGAGTGGCCTTAGAAGGAAAGGCTATGCCTAGAAATTCTTGACCTCAAACTTTATAATTCTGTTTATCAGATGTTTTTGCTCAATAATCTTGTTGATACTGGGCAAGAATTATTTCAGGGACCAATCTGACAATGGGTCAGACCCTGGGGGGGGTGGAGACCAGCAGAGGTCTGATGACTTCAGTAGAATCACGCCGATTTGCACGAGCTAAGCATCTGTCCCAGTATCCGTGCTCCCTCCTTGCAACAGACTGTGCCATGTAGTATTAGATCTTTCGTTCTATTTTCCAAATAATTTCAAGTTATGTGCTTTCATCTACTTCAGCTGTCTAAACATTAAATAAAATATCAACAGAACAAGCAAAATAAAGCCTAGAAAGGGGCTTGATTCTGCAATGCTTTGTACCTTACTGAGTCATCTGCACGTTTGCAAACGGAGTCTAAAGTTGGAGTCAAACGCCTTTCATATAGATTGTTTTACACCTAATGTAAGCAACTAAGTCAAACCTTAAGATATAAAGGGGGGTTAATGAAAAAAGAAAATATATTTAACTAAATTCTTTAACTGTTTCTGTGCGGTTCCAACACAAATAAATCTGGCCCACTGCTCTCAAACACAGACGTGGGCAATACTAGCACTACAGACACAAAGCAAATCAAAATCAGCCAAAGCAGAATGAACCTACTCCCCAGAAAAGTCAAACTAAGTTGCCATTCATCAGTCACCACCAAGGTAAGGTCAAAATAGTCTAGTCAAGAATTAACAGCACCAAATACAAACAGCCACACTGGACACATTCTCCTGAGAAAGGCTTAATACAGCGAAGATAATGTATAATCTAGCCAGTTGGCCCAAGAGGGGGAAAAAAACCCGAGGGGGCTTTACCAGTTGGAGTCAAACACTGAGATGCTTCAAGGAAAATTAGAACATCAAATCCAAATGCACAAATTCACTTGAACAAAGTAGTCACTACCTCCTTCCACAAATGGATTTAGCAAGTATGTCCAAATGACAAGCATGATCAAACCTGTGCCACACATCTGACCCCAGCACTCTTTCCTGCCTATGCGGGGGGTCGGACTCGATGATCCATTGAGGTCCCTTCTGACCCTAACATCTATGAATCTATGAATATCTGAAGATGGTTCATGGCGTGGCTTTGAAGGCCAAACATACATAAAAGTCTGCTCTTCTTGACCCGGCTTTAAGACATGTAATAGGATCATCAGACCATCACACCAAGAAATAAGGGTACTTGGCACCTCACTGAATCAGGGCATTCGGTTTCTCTCATCTCCAGCTAACAACAGAGTGAGGCATATAACTCCAGCCCAAGGGGAATAAATATCCCAGTCATTGTTTGAGTCCATAGTGGGCCTGCTGTGTTGGTTCCCTATAGTGAATTGGAGGTACACATCTGCAAACATCTGTACTTTGAAGGACTTGATTTGTAGTTGCAGTCAGGATAGTAGAAAAACAAATCCCCATTCAATATTCAAATATGCACAGAAAATGTAAATGTAGCCGTGTAAACTGAGTGTACAGCTGCTCCTGTGAAGTGAACCTGCACATCTGAAATTGTGCCTCGAAATATAGGCGTTTGTGTGAAAGTGCATGTGTTAAAACTACAAAGAGACTGCATTTGGATAGGAAATGCCGTTTACATCAGAGCTACTGCCACAACAATATGAGGATCTGTATAAAAAGAGAGACAGGAACCAGACTGTAACAGAAAAAAATAATATCCGAGCAGACCCAGATATAAGGCACTCAGGAACAAAAGCAAACCATGGACAACAGGGCACTATTCATCTCTCAAGGTGCTCAAGCCAGCAAATGGAAAGCCGCATGCAACAGAGCCAACGTGAGACACAGACAAAAGTTTCATGTAAGGCACATTTTAAAGGAGAGAGCCTGACATTTTCCTGAGTTAGGATTCCTGGTGTATATAATCATAGAAGCTGTGGGGCACTTTGGATCTGTAACAGCTAGGAAGAGTAAATGTTTCCCACTGGAATCGTGTGCAATAGACTGAAAAGCTAATGACCGACTCAGAGCCCCCATTGAAGCCAAAGCCCTAGAGGCTGCAAAGAGGGATTCTTAAATTAGGTGGTCCCTCGCCCATGTCATCAGCGGAGCCCGATCCTCTAAGTGTGCTCGGAGTACACCTAAGCTGGCTGCCGCTTGCACAAGGTGCAGAACGAGGGTATAGAGCATTCACAAGCAAGGTGGAGGACACAGCTCCAGACTCCGGCTCTATTTTTGAACATCCTCCTAGGCCGCCAGTTTATCAGCAGCTCTGGAGCATGTCTCAACCTTTCCGCATGGAGCTACTGCATGCTGTATAAATTAAGTATTTGGGGCCTTGAACTCAGTCTCCCATATCCCAGCCAAGTGAGTGTTGTAACCACCCACTCCCTAGTTAAACAGTCCGTGTTACATAAAACATCCCAAAACATATCTGTTACTTCTTACACAGGTAAACAGCAGTCTGAGGCAGAGTACTAACATGTTTTGTTGGTTTTTAATGGGAAGAGGACAGTTAATAATCAAATACATAATTCACAGATTCACAGAAGTTTAGGACTGGAAGGGACCTTGTGAGATCCTTGGGTCCAGCCCCCTGCTCTGGGCAGCAAAGACTTCTGGGGTCAAATAACCCCAGCAAGGTGTGCGTCCAGTCTCCTGAAGATCCCCGGGGTAGGCGCTTGCTAGGGCTGTGCGAGGCTTCAGACACAGTTTCGGATCTGGAGAAGCTTCAGACGCTTCGGGGTCGGAAGCAGCACGGCCGGGTCAAAGCGCTGCTTCGTTCGGCTTCCCCAAGCGGTTCGGAGCCGCCTCCGAGATCCAGTCATAGGGTATAAAGGGCAAACAACAAAATAGCTATAACTTTGTTGGGTTTTATCCAATTTGGATGAAATTTTCAGAGGTAGTAGACTCTGCAGAGAGGATGAAGCCTGCCAAATTTCAAGAAATCGGTGCCGGGGTTTGGGGAAAACGGCACCCCAAATGTTTGAAAGCAAAACTCCTGTCATGTCTATGTGTTACAAAGCTGCAGGGGTGGTAGCTCTTGCTGAGGCCACAAAGCCTGCCACGTCTCAAGAAGATTGGTGCAGGGGTTGGAGGGAACTGCCCCTCAAGCTGTGGAGAAGTACAACTGGTGCCATGGGTGCTGTGGGACTGGGTGTCTGCCTTGGGGCTGGAGGGGAGACACGGCTGCAGGCCTGGCTGCCCAGCTGCTGTGTTCCCAGTTACCGATCAATCAATCATGGTTCACTCAGGAGCCAGGGACTCAGGGACCAGCTCAAGGCACAGGACCCAGCTACTACATAATGATTTAACGAGCAACAATTAGCACCTACAAAAACAAGCTAAGGAGAGGAAGGAATCAATACAGGCAATCAGCTGGCCCAAGGCAGACAGTCTTGGCTGGAGTTTTGCCTGTTAGCAATTGGGGTGCAGGGCCCCAGAGCCCCCCTGCACCGATCTCCTCCACAGCTGGCAGGCGTCATGGCCTCAGCAGGGGCCACCGTCCCTGCAGCTGTCACCCCGCTGCACCTTAACACACACAGGGTCACCCAGGGCACCAGTTTTTCTTGTCCACAGCTTGA
>JAGPOW010003182.1:1778192-1793345 GCA_030014935.1 Caiman crocodilus | reverse complement strand
AAATATACAAGTGAGGAAGCTCGTGACAGACAAGCTTAATTAATGCAAAAACTCCATCTCCAATAAAGCTCCCAATATTTAGGGCTTTAAACTGTAATTTAAGCAATATGAGATATGAACAATAAACTTTGACACTTGCCAGCAAACCACGTTGATCTAGGTCTGCATTTAATATGTCATAGCCGTTTCTGACTGTTCTGCTACACCAAGTAATTACTTCATTATCTTAATGCTCAATTACTACAGTAGCATGGTTCTTTAACTTGTTTTCAGTGAAAATGCAATTATCTTCATTCAAGCCAACCCCTCCTATTCAGAGATGTTCTAGGATAGAAACCATGCATGCAAAGTTAATTCTGGGCTCACCGGTCACCAGCAACCTGGACTGTTTATCATAGGGAAGAATATCCTTTATAATGTTACTGATTTTCTAACACAAAAGGCTTAAGCGTTTGTTTAATGATTTATGTAAGTACAATATTAACACTTGAGATTTTATTAATAGTATTTAATTAATATTTTATTCATTAAAATCATTTATAACATACTGTCACTGGAATATTCATCTTGCAGCTGAAACCACGAGGTGTGTTGTATCCTAGGGAGAGGTCTCCCAAGAATAAATTTCCCTTTTAGGGAAGAGTTGTTGCCCATTGACCACAGATGTGCACCTTCTCTGCGAAGGTTCATAGGAGCCAATGCTGTTTGGCTTGGCTTTGCACGTTTGGCTCTCTTGTAAGTGGTAGCCATGAGAGACAGCAAGAGACATATCCTATAGTATGAGTTAAATGGTGCAATTCCAACAGGCAAGATGTGTCCACATCTACACAAGCAGAGGACCATGCTCAGGTCATGCTCTCAGCACACAACACCCCAGAACAAATAGCATGAATGGAACTGCCTTCATGCAATACTGCATTGACACCTTTGAGACCTCTAAAAGAGTGAGCTTTATTGTCCCGCACCCAGTGCTGCATGAAGGCAGCTACGTCATATGTATTTTGATATGTAGTATGTATGCAGAATACATGCCATGCTTCACTGCAGCATTCCCTTTGACTAGAGTTACACCAACTGTGGCAGGTCAGTAGGGGATGCTTCTGCATTGAACCACCCACCTCACTACACCCAACCACCTTCCAGGCTCCGAGTGTCTCCCTGGGGGCACCTCATGTCTGGATGACCCCCTTCCTGGAGCACACCCTCTATCCTGGGGGTAACACTGCCACCACCCAGAGATGGGCTTGTTTCCGTCTCTGTGCACCCTAGGAAACACAGGCCTAGTAGCCCTTGAGGGTACTTGACTCACTTCAAGAACTTAGTTCTTCCCTCAGTCAGAAGCACAAGTATTGTTCTCCGTTAGTCAGCCAAACCAAGGGGACCCAAGACATAATCTAGACCCACTCCCATAAGTCTCCCATGCTAGGTACAAAGGAGAACTTTATTGGTTGTAAGGGGTAGGGTTGAAATAGGGCACAGGGTGGAACAATATCAGAGAAATCCCAAAGAGCAAACTCCCATGGCCAGGTAGCCTTTGATCCTGCATCTGAGTTACTGCAAACTATAGATCTAGTTAGATCTCAGGTAGCTTACTCACAAGTATCATCCAGAGGCAGGTGGAGATTCCCTCTGGGGGCAGGCAGTTCCTTGATCATGAGTTGGAGGAAGAGAGCAAGTTTCAGATGGTTCAGCTCTTCTCTCTCTCTGAGTCTCCCTCATGGCTCCCGCCCCCTACTTCTGGGCAGTCCTTAACTTGTACAGCCCTTGTGACCTTATTTACCCGGTCCAATGGAGGCCAGCACCTGTTGGCTGTCAGAACCAATTTGAAATGCAACACTAGTTGCTGGGCAGACTGGCAGTTCCTATCTCCCCAGGGAGCAAGCCCCTCACCCAGATATGTGATGCCAGTCCCGTAGGCGGAAGGAGTGGTTTTCCCCCCTCCCTCAGGAATGTATCCAGCTCAGGTTACCTAAAGAGACAGGGTAAGGTGTGTATCCTCTACTGGGCCCATCCTAACCAAATTGTCACAGAGCAGAGTTTATGTGGAGAAACAGAGGTGGCCTTCTGCCACACCAAGTATCTGGACACCAGTGGGAATACACAAAACCAGTTCTACCCTAGCTTCTGATTCAGCTATACTCCTTCTCAACTAAAAATGCAGGAATCAGGTGAACAGGACACTTCCAATAATTGTTGTAAACTTAATGGTTAACTGCTTGTGTATCCATGTGTCCAAAACAGTGACATTTGGTAAGGAAGCACGAATGTTGGCCATTGCAAAGACAATGACTGAATTATTTTTCATACTTTCCTTGAAACATAGGTCACTCGTAGTGTGAGATACTAGGCTGCATCACTAAACAACAGGAACTCAAATGACTCTTGGTAAAAGTTTTCAATAGCAGTTCTCAATCAGTCATACAACATTTTTTTTTATCTCAAAGTCACAAAGTAGGTTTAATAAGCTGGTTTAATATTTGTATTTTCCAGACAAGGACACAAGATGCTGAGGGTGAGACTCTGTGATGCAATTCTAAGCGGTGCCCAGCACAACACAAATGAAAGTGAAGGTAGCTTTAAACCATCTCTGCATCTCCTGGTTTGGAAATGTTCTCGGGTCCAACCCAGCACCTGATGCAGCTCAGAGCACTTATTGTGGTTATGTTACAATGGCCTCGCCAGGTGTGTTCCCCTACGGGCAGTGCCAAAGCAACAAAGTTTGGCACCAGGGACAAAGCCCGCAGCAGCAGCCTGCCCTTACCCCGCCGCCCTACACACACACACTGATCCAGGGGGCACACCCCCCCCCAAGCTTGCTTGGGAGTGCAGGCAGTGTCAGGAGCCGCCCTTCCCCTTCGCCCCTAAATAAGCTACTTGTGACTCTGTCCCATGTCCTGCCCTGGCTGGGCAGCGCCTCTTGGCACCCCTTCACTTTGGCGCCTGGGGCAGTGGGGCAGTTGCCCCGCTCCTGCCCTCCCCCCCGGCCACCCTTGCTGCGGCACCGCCTATGGGCATGAAACTACCCTTAGTGCTATGTTAACGTGCATACCTTCCCTCTGCCTCAAGCCTTGGAGACGTCTACAAGATCCTTCACAGTATTTGAGCTGCAGAAAATTCTCCCTTGACTAGATACACAACTCTTCTGGTACATAGGTCAAGCCGACACACAGAAGCATAGTGACAAGCTATGCAGGCAGTCAGACTCGATGATCTTTTGAGGTCCCTTCCGACCCTAGCATCTATGAACCTATGAATCTATAAGCGGGCTGTCTCTCAGGCTAGAGACAGAAGTTAAACATAAACTGGTTTAAACCCATAACAGAACAGAAGTTCAGTGCACATAAAGCAGTTTCAAATGGTTTATGTGCACTGAGGCTGAGGCAACTGGGTTTATTTAGTCTGGAGAAGAGAAGACTAAGCAGGGGTTTACTAGTAGCCTTCAGTTACTTGAAGGGCAGTTCCAAAGAGGACGGAGCCAGACTCTTCTCAATGGTGACAGATGACAGAGAAAGGAACAATGGTCTCAAGTTGCAGCAAGGAAAGTTTAGGTTAGATTTTAGGAAAAGCTTTCCAGGTTACCCAGAAAGGTTGTGGGAATATCTATTCTTGGAGGTTTTTAAGGCCCAACTAGACAAAGTCTCAGCTAGATGATCCAGTTGGCAATGATCCTGCATTGGGAAGGGGGTTGAGCTCAGATGACCTTCTGAGGTTTCTTCCAGTGCTAATTTTCAATGATTCTGTAACTCAACCCACACCAGAGGAGCAGCATCACCCGTGCTATTGATCTGGGTGAATTGTGTTTCCAGCCTTCTTGGCTCTAATGACTAGTGAGATGTCTGCACAGACTGTAAATTCAAAACAACTATTCAAAACAATTTAAGCTGTTTTACGCCAGTCCTCCACACCGTATTACGAGCAGAAAGCAAGTGAACAGAACATTTCCTATTTCACAACTCCCAAAGAAGCTGTCTGTGCCCTGAGGCGTAAGCAAGGCCTGCTGTTGATTTTTTTTCCACCTTTCTCTGGTCTTTGGCAGAAGCTTTATAAGCCCAATAGGCTGAGATGCAGCTTTCTACCAGCTGGCCCTATCTGACTGCAATTACAAGGACAAATCAGTGGTTTTAGGGGCAGGAACTGGCTGTCTTAACAGTGTAGTTATTTTCTGATGTCACCAAAGTTTTGCCAGCTTTGTACCATTAAGCTGTTGGCTTTAATGACGTGCATTAAACTGGTGCCATGAGATGAACTGAGCAATGGCACAAAAACTCAGTATTTCTTTGGCAGAACTAGCCTAGCTGTTGCTGCAGACTCGTTTTTTAGTTCGTTGTTCTTCTGTTTCCTAATACATGAACAGCAAACCAAGCCATTTCAGCTTTAATGATTTCTTCTGATTTAGACTTAGGTCAGCCAAACCAGTGAGGAGGGGTCTCTAGGTGCCTGCTTCCAGTGCACACGTCTGCATGAGGTAACTATACTGGCAGCTGCTTCCAGCAAAAAAGAGAAAATTCCTCATAACGTAACGGTCTGTCCTACAGAATAAAATCATATTGCTCATATAATACACACATCACTGGTGTGGAAGAGGGGGTATCAGTGGGGTGGTAGTTAGAACTTCTGCCACTGAGCTGATAAGATTATTTGTTCAGATCCTATGCCAGGACCTGGGAACTTTTTGTATGCTCTATTTTCTCTTTTAGCTACATTTGTCCCATTAGGCAAGGTAACACTGAGTTAAGTACTAGCATCTGTGTTAGAATTTACACTATTAATGAAGGTAATGATGAGCTCCTTTCCTACATACAAATTGTGTGTTAGGGTTCTTCCGGTTTGCATTTCTCTAAGGACATAGAGGGAAGAAAGCTGGAAATCTTTTCGGGTAGAGACCGGCCTATTTATAGTGGGTTTTCTTCAGATGCAGGGATTTCTCGTCTTTGGATTCCAAGGTTCAGCTGTCTCTAAGTATTGTGAAGCTTGAAAAAAGACGTTCAAAATTGCTTCAGATAAAATGAAACCTGAAGTGAGCTTCCCCTCTTCCTCTGAAACAAGCTCAGCCTCTTTGAATTGTAAAAATGTGTGCTTCACTTGTTAACAAATAAATCACCAAACTTTGTGCTTACCAACTGGACCTTGAATCTGAAATACTAGAATACCATTGATCAAGCTCGGTCTTGCATTATTTCAGATCCAAATGAAGGTGAGGAATCATATGAAAATTCTCACCTGTTATTTCCAGACCAGGGAGGTTTAGGACAGCTGCTGAGCTACTGAAGCAATGGTTTCTGTTCACTCTTTGTCACTGGTGCTGTTCATGATGCTGGTTTAGAGGCATCCTGGTCTTAATAGTTAGGACAGAGGGCTGGGAGTTCTCAGCTGTGTTGTTGTGCATATCAATCATTTTACATCCTTGAAGTCTGGGAAAAGTTTCATTAACCAGTTTGACCTAAATCATTTAACTGATAGAATTTTATTAGAAGATGTCTTATTAGCAGTGATCAATGGCTTGAGGTCTAGTTGGCAGCTGGTATCAAGTGGAGTGCCCGAGGGGTTGGTCCTGGGGCTGGTTTTGTACAATATCTTCATTAACAACCTGGAAGATAGCACAGAGTGCATCTTCAGCAAGTTTGCAGATGACACCAAGCTGTGGGGAGCAGGAGATATGCTGGAGGGTAGGGCTAGGATTTAGGGTGACCTAGACAAATTGGATTAGACCCAAGAAATCTCATGAGGTTCAACAAGGAGAAGAGCAAAGTCCTGCACTTTGGATGGAAGAATCCTATGCATCAGTAAAGGTTGGGGACCAAATGACTAAGCTGCAGCTCTGTAGACAAGGACCTGGGGGTTACAATGGACAATAAGTTGAACATGAGCCAGCAGTGTGCCCTCGTTGCAAGGAAGGCTAACGGCATCCTGGGTTGCCTTTGTAGGAGCATTGCCAGCAGACTGACGGTAGTAATTATTCCCCTCTATTAGGCACTGGTGAGGCCACATCTGGAGTACTGTGTCCAGTTTTGGTTCCCCCACTATAGAAAGGGTGTGGACAAGTTAGAGACAGTCCAGTGGATGGCAATGAAAATGGTTAGGAGATTGGGACATGACTTCTGAGGAGAGGCTGAAGGAACTGGGTTTATTTAGTCTGGAGAAGAGAAAACTGAGGAGAGATGTAATAGCAGCCTTCAACCACCTGAAGGGTCGTTGGAAAGAGGACGGAGCTGGACTGTTCCCAGTGGTGGCAGATGACAGAAAAAGGAGCAACCATCTCAAGCTGCAGCAAGGGAAGTTCTGGTAAGATATTAAAAACAAATCTCTCACTCAGAGGGTAGTAAAACGCTGGAGCAGGTTACCCAGAGAGGTTGTGGAAGATCCATCCTTGGAGGTTTTTAAGACCTGGCTACACAAAGCTTTGGCTGGGATGATCTAGTTGGGGCTGGTGCTCCGTTGAGCAGAGGGTTGGACTAGATGTGACCTCCCGAGGAACCTTCCAGCCCTCATTTTCTATGGTTGTGTGAATACCCAAATATTTGTCACCGACTCATCTGTCCCCATCACTGCAATAGTTTTTTCCTCTGAAGGGTGGCCATTTCTGCTATCCTTTCAGGAGCAAATGCCACATCATAGTCTCAGAGGGATGTGGTAGAGCAGCGCTAAAAAGCACAGCTCCACCCACCCACTCCTGCTGTGCACGCACTAAACCCACGACTGAAGTAGGGAGGACGCGCTATGCCACAGATCTCTCTTTTAATGCTTGAAAGTGTTGGTGGTTCGTACCCACATGGTGGCTTCCCTATCTCGCTCCTGGATGTGGGTACAAAGCAAAGGAGAAGGAAAAGGGAGAGGGTGTGTTAGGCTGGGGAAGGAGGGATGAACAGTGTCTGCACCAGATATATCCACCAGTGTCTAGAGGTGCCTCCTCTGCCTCAATCCATTCCTGGGCCTACCGTCAAAGAGAAATTTGTACAGTTTACTTTGCTTTCCCCAGCAAGGCCTTTCCCCATGGACAGCAGAGTGATTGCCAGGGTTTAACAATTTATACTCATTAAATAAGTTCTATCCCAAAGTCCACATTACATTTCTTCAAAAACCCTTGAATGCTTTCAATTACAGACAGACATGCAATGCTAAAGTATGCCGAGACTCTTGAATTAGGAACTACAGTTAGAGCACACCTGCAGCACTGGGGGAATATAGGGATTAGCAGACAGCGAGCAGCGTAAGCCATCCTTGCCTCCTTCCTTACACAAGAACATACCACTGTCCCATAGAAGCCATGAGCTCTTTTCAGGGTAGGAGTCTCCAATCACCTCATTTTCTTCTGCATTGGCTGTCACATCTTGTCTCTGGACTAGTCCAGGGAAACTTTACCAGTTTCCAAGACAGAATAGCAAATAAACTACCCTTACAATCCATAAGGGTATCGCAGAATTGGCCTAATCTCAATGGACCATGTATGTGGATAATATATATATATATAAAACCTACTGGGTTTCCTGAATGAGCAGTGTTAAACACCATGGTCCATCCATGATGTGTCCCAATCTATCCCTGGCTTTCATCCATCTCCCTATTTACTCCTAAAAATGCCAGGTTTCCTCAGGTCCTATCCACCTTCATCATCTCAGCAGTCCTGCTCAAACGCCAGACTCCTCTCTGTCCAGCTACTCTGGGTCTGCCTGGATTCTGGCATCTGCCATCAACTTCCAACCAACTCTGGGTTCCCAAACCTTGATGATCTTTGTTATTCTTTGGGCCTATCTCCAGCCGGCTTATCAATCTGTCCATCTTTGATTTATGTCAAGCTCTTCCAACTTCGCTCATCTGATCATTTGCTCTTTTTGCTTTTCCAGCTTCAGTTCACGACCCCTCTGAATCTTGGCGGAGGGTCTCACTAGAATGAGCATCAAAAGAATCATTTCATCCTTATCTTACTGACATTTTCTAATCATCTGTGGGGTTGTTGTTATAGTTTCTCTTGTCAGATAACCATCTCAGCCCCAGGAAATCAATTCATGTTGTTAGAAGTGGGTAGTACTTTTACACAACTAAAAGAGCCACTGCGCTTTATGGAGAGATCCTGCTTAGTGCTGATGTGGCTCATAGGCATGAAGCAAAGGAGATGGAGAAGGTAAGGAGGAAAATTTACAGGAGGTAAAAAGAGGACACCCAACCCTGATGTACTCTATTGCAGGGAATTCCCTTATTTAACCTGTTTCGGTTTTAAAACAGACTATACGTGGGGGTTTTTTCCATCTTATTTTAAAAATATGCTCCTGCAGCTGGGTGCCAAAAGCTGCCACAAGCGGTTCTGGAAAAAAAAAAAAGATCAAGTACCACGAGAAGCACATTCCTATAGCTGTCTCTAGAAAACTAAATAAAATTTCCCTGGTGACCGTCCCTATTCATATTCAGGGCCTTCAGGAACATGGAACAAAAGGGAGATTTTTATTTGGGAAGAGGAGAATCCAGAAAAAAACAATGTAGGAAAAACCCATACAAAGATCTCTATTCATTTAATAACTGGAGCAACCCGAAACTAGCCGACGAGGAGTTTCAATGATCACTGCAGTTCAGATGACCAGTTAATAGAAGTAAACTACAATCCCTGCCTACCAAACACCCCACTCACCGGGCAAGTCAGCTGCAGCTGGACCCAAGATGGACCCAGTGGGTCTCTGCTGCTCTGTCCCAGTCCTGTCCCAGTTCTGAAATAACTGCTCAGCCAGGTCCCGATTCAAAGTGGAGTTCAGCAATGCACCTCCACTTCTTCTATCATCTCAATGGACTAGAGCTCAGCTCTTCTCCACCAGCACATACTCCTCATAAGAGCCGGTTCTGGTCCAGTCAAGTTTTTTCATGGAGTCAGCGCTGCTCCTCTATTGATTCTCATCCAGTCTCTTCCACAGAGGTTGCAAGATCTCCAGATACTGAAGCCAAGAACAAAATAGGACCCTCAAACCGAGTCCTTGTTCCAAAAGTCAAAATCCCCGTCTCCTGAACAAACCACTCTTCCCTTTCTCTTTTCTTTTTTAGCATGAGCTTCACAGTCCTTGCATGCTGCTCCCTCCTTCATCCAAATCATATTCATTTTACATACATATAGGTAGAAGTGCAACATATTTCTATGAGAAAATATGCCCATGTAGAGTAGGAGGGCATGATGAATAGGAGTTGGTCCTGACCTCCTGGGCATTCATCCATTTCTGCAAATCAGGCAAGACAGTTTAAAAAGCAAGGATGTGGGTGCAACCTCAGCTAATATAGCCAGATGTAAGAATCTAGTAAGATGTGAGGGAAAAGACAATGTTTTAGGAACAAAAGGGCTTAAAGCTGGTATTTGCCATTCCTGAAGCATGTTTTGTAATTACATGAAGAAAACTACAGGAAATCTAAGGCGAGGCAACAGATTATAGTATATGTATTGGCACATTTGTCCTTTTTTTTTATATCCATCTTCGTCCTTCGTTCCAGGGAGCCAGGGCTTCCTTCCTGGCCATACAGTGAGTAAGCATAGGACTCCTATAAGAAAAAACAGTCCTAAAACCCTTACCTGTGGCTCTACCAGTCTGCCTAGAAGACTCCATACTCCTCCTCAGTAACTTCTCTTGCTACAGCAATAACCACCCATTTCCTTCAGTAAATCTATCCCATCTCCATTGGAAAAACAACCACTGGAGTCAGATAACCAAGAATCCCCTGGGCCTATCCTGATCCTTAAGCTCTTTTCCTTCTGGGGCCTTGGGAGCCCCCAAGTAGGCAGAGGAAAGAATGAGTGCCCATGAAACTTGCTTCAGACTACATACAGCACCTGCAGAGACTGAAGGAGCAGGATTTACTCTCGTTTTCTATCAGTGCTCCAGTTTTGCTTCAAACAGGCAGCAAGGGAGAAAACTGCAATTGCCCATTTGTTCCAAAATGCTGCCATCCTCTCTTCCAGTCTCTAAATTAAAAATTCTGGGTAGTTTCCTATAGCTCAGAAGCAGTATTTGCTGGGCAATGCTGCAAACAGCATATCCTAAGCCATAAGGTTCAAAGTGATAAGGCTGCTCTGATAAGATCCTTTCAATTAATGCATCATCCTCAAAGGAATTCATGGCCCAAGACATAAATGTTCTCAAGATTAGACAAGCCAAGGGGAAAGTCAAGGACTTGGAACAGCAATGTAGCTTCATGAGAGACTAAACAGGTACCCAACTACTCTCCCTACACGATATCATTGAAGGAGCTCCCCCCAGCCTCATATTATTCTCTGCTTTGTTCAATGAATTGCATTTAATCACTGCCAGGGGAAAGGGAAAGGTGGCTAGATTATAAATATTCATCGGCTAACATGCCGCTTTGTCAAAAAGAACAAGTAAATGAAGATAGACATCCAAGTGGGACACTTGATCCAGGAGATCTAAGGCATGCCAATTATACATTCTTCTGCTTTAGTATTATTGATGACCTTGCCACTTCCGGTTCTTCTGATTCTGAATTGCTGTCTGCAATATCAAAAGTCAGGAAAGACCCTTGAGGTTCTTCAACACCTGCCCATACAAACGCAGACCATACATCAGCTCCGCTCTTGGAACCCAAATCTTGACCAGAGAATTCATGGCACATCTGACTGATCTCGGTTTCCCCCAGAATTTCTCAGATTCCTGTTTAAATGATGAAACTCACTATATATCACTTCCTTGCTTCATTTTGACATGTTATTCTGTACTACAACCACTGTTGTGTAAAGAAATTCTGCCTGATTTAGCTATGTAAAAGTACTTTCACTCCAGAACCCTTTTTTTATTGTGATTATTATAATTATTGTTATTGCCATTATAATTGTTATAATTATTTCTGAGTTCCAGGATACAACTGTGTATTTCTATAGCTGCTGTTCCTTCCAAAGATTTGTAAAAGCACCTAGGCTGGAATTCAAAACAGTCCTTACCTAAGGAAAGGAAAGGAAAGGCAAAAAAGTCAGCTTTCCAAAAAGACTGCTGCATGGACAAATAATATTATTGATTATGGACAGAAGGGATAAAGTGACAGAGCAAAACTGTATCAAACTCGCTCAGAAAGATTTTGCTATCAATAAAAGCACTCAGCTGATGAGAAACTGCCACGAATGTAAAAACCGATTATGTTAAACTGAAATATCTCGGGCACGGAGAGGCCATGTCAGAGACAGCTGAAGCTCAAAAGAGAAAGCTGGCCATCAGAATTTGAATTATGAGCTAGATCTTTGTCAGGACAAACACTGAGTTCCAAAAACTCGGTTGCTGCACTTTATTAAAGAACTGTCACCATTTATCTGGAAGAGGTCACTCTCAGAAAGACTCAGCTTAAAGGCCACCCACGGCTTACAGTGTTTCTCCAAGTCACAGAAAAAAGTATCTTTTTTGCTGCCAATGAACTATGAAGCCTCGGGTTATAAATCAGTAGTGCTGATAGCCTTAAATGTCCATAGATGATGAAAAAAAAAAATGATTATAGAAGGAGAAAGCAGATGAACTTGGGAGGAAATATCCACCTGCCCTACTACCAAACAAATGCTCTTGGAGGTGAAACTGGGACATGCTGACATATTGCCTAAGGCTGGCTAAGCTAACTGTCTCCTCTACATCACTCTCCGTTTCCTTATAATCAATGATAGCGTTCTCTTGCATCTTCTCCCCAGGCTCCCTGATGCCCCTTCTTTTAAGATGCATGCTAGTCTTCATTAGCATGTCCTAGTCTACTTGTCTGAACCTGGAACCACAAATTAGAGGGCTCCTCACTATCAGCAGTTTGGACCAAGTCACTAACCCTGCTGCCTCAGCTTTTCTATCTGTAAAATACCTACACAACCAAACACTTGCATTTCAGAGAGGCTTCACTGCTATAGCGATGTGCAGAATAGAACAGATAAGGACAAGGAAAGAAAAACGGCACACGTTGCAACCAAAGTGACACCTGCACCGAATATTAGAGATTATCATTATCTGTTATTGATTATAATAGCTCTAGACCAAACACAAAGCTGAAGAAGATGATAAAAAATAGTTTCTCTCTCTGGTCTAGATTTCAACAATATTTGTTACTCCCACAGACTTGTAGTCCCTGACAAAGCTGCTTATCATTATACAAAACTGCTGACAATTAAGAGTAGAGATGAATTAATTCAATTTAATGTAAATGATAATTCTACTGACAAAGATGCAGTGAGTTATGTGGAGCAATGCTACGATGCACATAAATCGGGAGGGGGCAAAATATGGCCTGCAGGCCAAATTCAGCCCAAATGATTGGATGCAGCCCACGCCAATTGATTGTATCCAGCCCACAGCTGCCCCTGCTGTGCTCCGCATGGGACCAAGCTCTGCCTGCTCCCACCCAGGGCAGCCTGCACCCACCCCACGCCCACGACGCACAGCCACCTGCAAGCAGCCAAGTGGGTGGAAGGTGCCAGGAGCTGGAGTTGGAGCCCCACACGCTGGAGCAGGAGCCACCTGGCTGCAGCTTCCCCCCACCTGGGCAACTGCTGCCTGGCATGCATCCCCACGCTACCTGCTGGCCAGAGCAGCACAGCAGGGTCAGGAGGAGGAGGGGGAGCCACTGGAGGTGTGGGAAGCTGAGTAGCACCTGGGTGGCTAATGCAGCAGCCCCATGGGGAAGTTGTGTGCTGGCTGAGCCTAGGGATGCGGCTCGGTGGGATTGCAGCATTGGCTGCTCCGGGTGGGCACGGGTTGGGCTCAGCCCCATGTGGAGGACTGCAGGGGCAACCATGGGCCAGATGGGTGTCGGAGGGCAGACCACACCTGAACCTGTACTGTGCAGGCGAGCTCTGCTACACTTGCCCCCCCATCCCCACCTTCCTCTTCCCACCCCAAGACCTAGCACATGGGCAGACCCCCAACCCTACACCTACCCACACCATATATAAGAGGAAGACTTTGTCTTGAGATGCATTCAATTTCCTCTATATACACTATTCAAAAAAAAACCTTTTAAAAATATTTAATTTTTTTCAATATAAACAAAATTTTGCACAAAATATTTTTTGAAATACAATTAAAATAAGTTAGAGCACATGTTTGATGTTTAGTTTATCAGGGTTTTTTATCTATAGTTTGTTAAGATGATATCTTTTGAAAAAATTGTGTTTGTGCAGCTCTCGACAGCTCATCAAGACTCATTAAGTGGTCCTCCAGCTGAAATCATTGCCTACTCTGTCCTGGATCCTTCCATCTTCGAGTACTTTTACACGTGCTCCAGGGGTGGGGGGCACTTTAATTAGGGCGGCTTCGAGAGATTCTTCTCCTGCATTAGTGTTCCTCTGCTTCAAAATGGCAGTGGGGCACTTGAACAAAGCTCATTCAATGAGCTTTAATTTAAGTGCCCCCCATCACCATTATGGGGCACAAAGATGCTAACTCATGACATGCAGAAGCTGGCTGGAGTTCAGTAATTTCCACACTCCAGCAGACTTGATTAATAGAGTCTGCTCCGACGCACCGTAACTGCAGCACATCAGAGCAGCCCTGCAGCACATCTACAGGCACCCTAAAACGGCACCTCCATTAATGCTGAAAAACTGTACTGATATAATTATTACAATTTTGGCTTGCAGGTGATCTAACGAGAACACTCAGAATAGCAGATTATCCTGGCAATTGGTAGTCTCTGGATCAGAAAGCTGTGGGTTGAATTAAAACTAGCCTGGAGTTAGGAAAGAATTCTCATAGTTTTGCATTGCCGTTGTGTCAAATAATAAAGAGCCTTTGTTGGGAAAAAAAATGATCAAACCATAATCAAATCTCCCCTTTATAGTACTTACTCAAGATATTTAAGAAAAGATCTCACAGATGCTGTTCAGAAGAAGGTAAAGTATCTCTAGCATCTTAGCTGTCCCACCTCTTGCATTTAATATAGCTATGAACTTTTTGGTAATGCTAACGTTTTTGCTGGGTCTTAGCAGGAAGAATGCGGTCATTCAGATCCATACACAAAATGCTGCTCCCTGCATAGCCAAGAAATATGACCTGCCTACCTAACATAATTGTACTATAGACAAATAATTTCTTCCTTTGGCAAACACTGCTCTGTTGCAGAACTTCACTTTGATAGTATGTGGGTAGACCAAACAAGTTGCAGTCAGAGCATTGCATTTATTTAGACTGATTTGTTTCAGAAACTGTACTACGTCCATCTCCCCCAATTTATGAGCCAACAAGAACTACAGATAAATTCTAGACTGCAGAGCTATTTTTCAGCTAGGGATTTAGCAACAAAGGGATTGTAAAGTGATAGTCGTGCTAATTTTGATTACAGCTCGGAAGGAATTAATAATTTTCCTTGCTGGGAACCAAACTAAAATGCTATTAGCTAAGGGGAACTTGCAAGAACAGAAGGATTGAAACCGTTTCTGTACCTGGAGTATAACTTATAAACACATCACAGTCAGACCCCCATACACCGTAACTATCTGTTGGCCCTAGAGGGGCTATCCTGGGGCTCCACAGTTCATATCCTGTTTGGTTTGGTCTCTAGTGGGTTATGGAATAGAGAAAATCCCACACAATTTACTGATTCGTTTTGATGCACTGCCTGGGGGAGTTGTCAGTTGATTGCACAATTTCACAATGATTACACACTCAATTCATACAACACAATTTTATTTTAAAATTCTTTGCTACGTATATAACACTGCTTAACTTACACGATAATTACATATAAACAATGCTCCGAATGCACCCAAACAATGCTACAAGAATTAGTATTACAAAAGCAACTACAATTACAACTAAAAGTTAAATTTGAATCGATACTATTATTTTCATGATATACTTACAATCCGAGAAGCCAAACACCTAAATATGGTTTCATTCCTCAGTAGTACAATTTAATGGGTTGGCCTCAGTAGTACGGTTCAATGGGCTGGCCTCAGCAATACGATTCAATGGGCTGGCCTCAGCAGTGATAGGACTAAGTCCCCTTCCTTCAGTCCCTTTTGGACGCTCCGCGGCTTCAGCGCGAACTAAGATTCGTGTTCACGGAGAGGGTGGTTCAGGTGATCAGTCTGATCCGGTCTACACTTGCGACTCTTCCTTCGTTGTTCTGCAAGCATCGTCACCTCCAATTTGGGAGAGTAAGTTACAGTTTTTATTGAGTGAGTTAGCGTCTTGGGCCACTCCTACTCAA
>JAGPOW010003182.1:1761366-1774220 GCA_030014935.1 Caiman crocodilus | reverse complement strand
TTCTTCCTGATTTGTCTATTTGAAATCCAGGGGCAGAGTCTCCAGAGGGGATAAAATTGCAGTATGCCTGGCACACAGGGAGCTGCATCAAGGCATGGCGAGGAGGACGGGTGAAGAAGACCTGGCAGAGCTGGCTAGTGGGGCGGAGCTTTTGCCCTGAAGAACCCGAAGACTCCTTTCCAGACCGGGAGCAGCAAGCAGCCATGTCCACCAGCCCCACCATGAAGAAGCGCAGTGATTGGTGCACAGGACAGTGCATGCCGGGTGCAAGAGACACCCTGGGAGCTGCTCAAGGTAGCTTGGGTCTCCAACCCATGGCACAAGGCCAGGAACTCGGTACACAGATAGCGCATACCAGATCCAGGAGCGGACCCAGACCCTAGGAAGTGCTCAAGGTGGCTTGGGTCTGAAACCCCTGGCACAAGGCAGTGCACAGCTGGTGCACAGCTGGTGCATAGAGCAGTTGAAGAGGGACCAAGGCCTTAGGAGCCACTCAAGGTGGCTTGAGCCTTCAACTCCTGGCATGAGGCCAGGCACCCAGTGCAAAAAAGTGTTTCATGGAGGGTCCAGGAGTGGACCGAGACCCCAGAGCCACATGAGGCAGCTGAGGTCTCCAAGCGCAAGCAAAAGGCAGAGCCCTCAGTGCACATGATGGTGCACAGGGCTCTGAGTGGACCAGCAACTCTGAGACGCTAGGCAGCTGGGGCCTCGGGGAAGGGAATTCCCACAGGGGAGGAGAATTTTCCCTGGTCAGTGAGACTTACTTATATATTATGTGTGCGGGGAAGAGGAGGGTATGTGCGGGGGTGGAGAGGAAAGGGTTGGTAGACTGTGGGTGCGGGGTGTATGGGGGGAAGGAGTGTGGGGAGATGTAAGGGGTATGGGTATGGTGGGATGTGGGGCATGTGTGGGGGTGTATGGTGCACTGTGTGGGTGTGCACATAGTGCAGGGTGGGCTATGGTGGGGTTAGGTGTGCATGTGGGATATATGTGTGAGGGTGTGGATGTGTGTGGAAGGCAGCATGTGTGTGAGGGTCTGGGAGGTCCATGTGTAGGGGCAGGGCATGGGGGCAGCAGAGCTACATGTGGCAGTAGCATGTTGGACTAGCCCAGAAGGAGAGCTTCCTGGGTTTGGAGGTTACCTTCATGGGCTATGGAGGACCTGAAGGGCACTAGGGATCTTACCCATTCTCCCGATCACTGGAGTGCAGCTACTGCTCCAGGTCAGCCTGGGCTGTTCCTTGGGGTCAGTTACAGCATTAGATTGTATTTTGATGTCCATGAGCCTTATATTTTTTTAATTAGCACCTTATGTATCCTGAGTGGTAGTAAAGGATTGTGTATATATATACCTATATTGCATGTAGTTCTGTTTTGTGTATTTTTACATACACACACACACGTATTTATATCTATTCCTTCCTATGGTTTATTGTATTAACACATTTGTATATAGTTAAGTTCACAGGGTGTCCTGGCTTGGCTTTATAGGGGAAGAAAGGAAACTGCGTGCATTCAGCAGTTTCCCTCACAGTGCACTTGCCCTGCTAACCTTTGCCTTCAATTGGAGAGAGGAGTATATAAAAGGTACTACCTAGCTTACCCTTGGATAACCAAATCAATGGACATAACTGGTGCTACCATGCAGTACACCAGTGTACAGGTTTTTACAGACCTCAGCTCTGCAGTATCCTAATGCTACTGTGCAGTAGCGTATTAACACAGGTGTTGCCCGGTACAGTACTGTGCAGTGTTATTAGGCTACTACACAGATAGCATCTTATGTAGATGCACCCACTGTGTGGCAACTGCACCGAAGCAGAGCTATAAGGTGACAAGACATTCTTAGATAACAGTTTGGACAATGATTAAAGTCAATGCTAGCCAACCAACCAGATTTTTTAATTTGGGCATTCATATGGATAATCTTACCCGGAGTTCTAATACAAAAGACAGGAGTTTGGGTGGAATATAGGAATTATATGGTGTGAACTTTAGGCTAGGCCCTGATGTTCTGAATTAGCATATGATTGTGGTAGGAAGTCAGCATCCATAGGTTTCATGTGCCACGTTTCTGATGCACAAGTCTGACCACTGCCAAAGAGCAAACTCAGGTCAGTTGGTGACACCATTCAGGATGGTTAACAATGGCCAGTACATGAGACTGGGACAAGTCCAGCAATGTCCTGGTATACATCTGATCTTGAAGGCTGTTAGCAGGCACATGCAGGTATGTGCAACTGGCTTGAGGAGCAAGTGGGGCCTGATCACAACACCCAGCCACTAGTGAAGACCACCACTACGTGACTTGCTGAAGTCAGTAACAGCAGCAGGAATGTAACTCGGTCTCCATTACTTCTAATCCAGTGAGTTAATCAGAGAAGTACCCTTTCTCCCTTTCCTTCATTTGGCAGCCATTTTGCAATGAGGAGATAATGCAGTAGCATATGGGTGATAGTAGCCCAGCATGATAATGTCAGGCTTCATCCTCATCCAAGGTCATAGGATAAGGAAAGTGACAGTGTTGGACAAAGCAAAGGAGAAAAGGGAGATTTCCATGTTTGCCTAAGGTGAAGAGCAGCTAAAGTCAAGTACCCATTAGGCACGTCTACACACGCATTAATGTGCTTTTGCTACTGTGCATTAAATTTAGTACCTCTGGGTACCTATACACAAGTGCAAAGGCTGCTCCCATGTATTGGAGTCCCAGCATAGCCGAGCAAACTCTATTAATCCATAGACCGATTAATCGAGTCTGCTGGAGTGTGACAATTACCACACTCCAGCAGCTTCCTGCATCTCATGTATCTGCACTTCCAGGCTTAAAAATGGTGGCAGGGGTGCTTGAACTAAAGTTCATCGAACAAGCTTTAGTTCAAGTGCCACTGCCACCGTGTTTAGGTATGGGAACACTGATACACAAGACACAGTAATGCTCATATGCTCATTGAAAAATAACTGTTCACATGCAAGAGTTCGTATGGAATAGGTATTTCATATTAAACTCGCACCTTACTTTGCTTCATGATAGGTCCCATTATAGATGGTTTTCCTGCATAACTCATGCAATGACTAAAATCAAAATGATTGAAAAAGTCTCCCTTTCCTTATCCTGCCCAGTCTGCTTTGTCATTCTCCTGCACTACTTGTGCTATAGAGGTGCCTGTGTTTAAAGTGCCAACTTCTCCTTGCTGAGGACATTTCAGCATTTTACCATTCCTATCAAGAAAGATCCACTTACAATATCACCTCTGGTGTAAAGCAAAGCAATGATAACCTCCCAGCTATTCAAATTCAAGAGTCGCATTTAGTAAGCATGATCCCAAACATTCATCCTAAATTGGTATTGCAAGTTGTGTTTGAAGCAGTCCAGTATTTTAAAAACAGATCTTGCCAGGTCTCAACTGCAATTTCCAACTTGGGCAGAAAATTATTATGAGTATAAGCAATAGAAGAACATGTCTGAAGCTCTAATTTATCTAAACAGAAAGCACAGAAAGGTATAGCTAAGATAGCTACTCCATCCTCACTCCATTATGCCACATTTGCATATTCCCAGTAGCATAATGGGGGTTATTTTTGGACATACAAGCAAGTCTGTTCAGTGTGAGGCCATGCCCACAGCTGTAAGTTTTTGGGCAGCCATGAATATGGGCATGTGAGCTATAGGAATTAATGATACTAGACCAGTTTCTAAGGCAGTGTTTTTCAACCTTTTGAGTAGCAAGTACCCCTTAACTTCTGAAAATGTCAATAAGTACCCCAACACTTAATTTTCGAGGGGATTTTATATTTACAGAGTAATGTGTGCCAGATTTTGGAAGATGGGCTATGTATTTAAGGCCGTGGTATGACAGATGTCTGATCTGGTGTGGATAGGGTTGTCACCTTTTACATCAGGGGTGCACAACTCAAGTATGTACCTGGGCTAGAGGTGATGTTGGCCAAAGCTAGGAGGGCTGAACCAAATTATTACCAGGGAATTTAAAGCGCTGTGCAATGCACCAAATTTTTTGCCATCATTTTAGAAGGAGGAAGGGGCGAGAGAGAGAGTGTTGGAGTACCCGTACCCCTGCCTGTGTCTCGTGTACCCCCAGGGTAAGGCATACTGCAGGTTGAGAACTATATTCTAGGGACAGCACCAGAAATCACCATCTCCATAGACAGAATCAGGTGAGAAATTAAAGGATCATCATGGAACGCCCTTACCTGTCAGTGCTCCTCTTTGCTTTCAGGCTCCCTGAACAGCTGCTGAGCGGGTACTCCTGGGCACTGTGAAAACCAAGCTGGAAACGTATCACCTCAGTGCCTAGTTCTTCAAGATACGAGTGACTCCTACGAGCTCCAGGAGACAAGAGTGCTCTCAGGAGATGGTCAGAGCCATGCAGGAGCAGGTTCTCAAGGTCAAAAATGCACTGTCACTTTTGTGAGCCCGTTCCCACAGTAATCCTCCCCTTGGTCTTCTCAGAGCCAAAATACTAACCCTTGCCCAGAATAGCAAACCACAAGCCCAGGAGGCTCTGTTCTGTGCAATCAAATTAAGAATTGTTTATTATTTTAACTCAAACATAAAGGAAGTCGAAAAATATGGCTAAAACCCAAACTTTCTGGACCTTCGATTAATCTCTTTCACAATGCATTACAATTAAAACTAAGTGCTGGGTGGAAAAACAAAGTCTTATAACAGGCTTAGAAGATGGGAAGTAGAGTAAGGGTACAGGCATGCGAACAACAGGCTGCAGGATAAGGAGGGAGGGTGTTACTACATGGCAGCTGCTTTGGGGCAAGTGCCCATGGCGCGTGCTCTTACTCCGTATACGTGGAACAAAACTCTGGTAACTCTTTCATGAGTTAGAATCCACTCACCGTGTACCAGGGTGAACTGAGTGGGCCATTGTCTCTTATAAAGTGAATCTTCTAAGTGTGTTCCTTTCCAACTATCCCGGCATCTCTTTCTTATTTATTCATCTTTCATTTGCCTGTTTGTTTGGTTTTGCATCCAGCTTCATTTCTCTTCAGTTCATTTATCCCCATCTGTGCTGTCTTTTCAGAAATGTGTTACTGCTTTCCAAAGTAAACCATTGCCTATTGTTCCCTTCAGTTTTGTCACTTGGGGGTATTTTCAAATGAACCATAAAAAGGGAGTCCTGACTTGTTGCGATTATCTTTGACGTTCCCACATCACATGAAGTCAGAATTCAGCAGAGCGCCCTTGCCAAATTTTAGCCTGGATAATTGCACTCCGACAAACTAAATCCTGGATGTAGCCTCAACAGTCAAAGGGCCAACTCCCCATCCTGTCCATCTGTAACATAGAGCTGTTGCATACTCTTAAATGGCTATCTGGTTTTGCTTAAGACATATCAGTTGTAGGTGGTGAGGGTTGAAATCAGCAGAGGTTGGGAGTTGTGCTACTTTTGTACTGACACCTATGGCTCGAAAAGGCAATGTATAGAACTGTAACACTGATATTGTTATTGGTCATCATCATCATCATCATCATCATATTAAAGTACTTTTCTTTATTAGACCGTGGCACTGGCTCTCTCAGGAGACTGCCTCAGGGAACAAGCTCAAGATCTACCATGAGGAATGGTATCCTTAGTAGGGGTCCTGTTGCCAAGATGTAAGCCCTGCATTTCAGGTCACCTCCAATGAAAGGTAATTGGAGGTAAGATAATGAAAGGTAATTCCAAGGTAACTTATCAGCCTTGGGGGGTGGGAGGAAGATGGGAGGGGATGAGTGCAAGAAGTTACATAGCTAAAGGAAAACAAGAAATTCGAGTCTAGCCTGAAATCCAGCGTGGGGTACCACGTTCAAATGTTAGAGACATAAGTGAGCTTGGTTGGTCAGCTTGATGCACCTTAAGGAGACCTAATTTTCAGATATTCCTGACCATCCCTTTGGAAAAACTGGCCTCTGCGGGCCTTCTGCTTAGTCCCAGAGTGCTTTTACCCCATCAGGCATACTTTTGTGTTTGGTAATGGAGTCTGCATACTTTCTTCTTCTTTTTTTTTTTTAAATAAAAGTGCACTCAATTTCCCATTCACGTGTACAATCATTTAAAAAGCAATGTCATGATTATAAGTGATGTGTTTCTAAAAATACATATACCAGCAATTTTTGGTGTTACATATCATTCTTTAGATGACTAAAATGAGAGGCTACAGCAATCAAATTTGCTTTCTACTCTAAAAGTGTTTTTTTAAGTTGCCTTTCTCTCAACTAGTACCTGAAAACCGACTGTCTCCAGTTTCATGTTAGTCCCTACTTAAGTTCATTTCAGGTTCTCAGCTACCTACGTATTGCCACAACCGCTGATCTGCAAATGGTACAGAGAAGGGTTTATTGGAGTTAACATATAAATCCTGAAAACAGTTTTCCTAGTCATGGGTGCAATGCAAGTTTAATTTTTATTAGATAACTTACATTTGACTCGACAGCATGCCTTTCACATAAAGTAATAGTTATTATTCCTAATAATTATTTTTACAGCCCTGAAGGTATGATAGGCCTATATTATTAAATTTGTGTCAAGAAATGCTTTTCTACTGAACCTGGCTTGTTTAGATTCCTATTAAGTCTGTCAAAGCCATTCGAAGAAGGTTAGATTAATTTAAAATGAGGTTTCTAAAGATTTTACTTTTTTATAATACAGATCAACGGCTTTTGAAGTCTCCAAACATTGTCTTAAAATGAAGTGGAGGTGGGTGGGGGAAAGGATTTTCACGTTTCACATGTAGACATTCATAATCTACAGACTGTAAAACTAAAAGAGATGTAGATTTCTTGACTACTTTGCCTGCCTTAACTGCTTTAATTCATCCCTCAGCCAAAACTGAATTACTCAACTCTCCCCAATTTAGTCATTGCAGATACAGCTGCTAAGCCAACCACCCATTTAAAATAAGCCAAACTGAACCAGAGTGTTAGCTTGTGTAACTCAGTACAGCTCTGTTCATACCAATGTGGTTACTTCACATTACAGATGAACCAGTCAGAGTCTCCTAAGTTGAGAAGACTGTCTGATCCCTTATTTAACCAGTATGGCACGGTGTTATTACACTGCAAAATACAGGCCTGCACAGGCAGCAGAAGTGGATCCATTTCTGGAAAGTCTAATGCCCTCACATAAAGCATCTGGGCACTGCAAGAACACAGACAAAAAACGCTTGTCTTCCGTTTTATAAATGTTCCTTCATTTACCAGCATAATTGCTCAAAGCCCATCACTAAGCCTTGAGAAAAGTTCGTCATCTCCGTCACTGCCTAGGCAGCTGTCTCTGTGGGCTAGAATATACAACAGCGTCATTAGAGACAGCAGCTCCAGTAAACACTGGAAACCAGAAATTTAGCAAGATGTATTAAAATGGCAGTAAACAACTTAATGACAATTTTATGAGCTCTTGATGATGCCCGTATCTAGCATCAGATATTAATGAGCCCCTAACCGTCAAATTGTAAGTTAGCAAAAATAAAAATAAGAGTAATTTGTAATTGTAATTTGCTCACGAGAAGCTTGGTGAGCAAACAGCTGCAAACATGCCAAATGTCTGCCACAAAGACCCAGGGTTTGGTCCTCCTCCCAGTGAAGTAAGGATTTCCACTGCAACAGAATGAGGACCAGCTAAGGTAACAGCCTGGTAGATGTCTTTTCTGTGAGCAGCTAGCACAAAGCTTATGCAGTCAAACCCCGCATCAATGCTCCTCGGGGGATTTGACATGCCAAAGTGTACTATAGAAAGCAGCTTAAGTGGTGTGTAGGCATTGTGTGATTCTTCTAGATGGTGGCAAACTTGATCCTGAATCTCTCTGTTAAATGGGAAACAAAAGATAACAATAAGGGAGACATTTTAATGGAAAAACATCTTACCCCTAAGCAGGAAAATAATCAATAAATGCTACACATTTGATTTTACAGCTATACAAAATTAATTTAAGTCATTCCCCCCAATCCTTATACTCAAATAGATATCCTGATTTCATCCGTTCTTGTCAATGGGACCAAATAAGCACTCCCATTTCTTTTCTTCAACCAGAATTAAACAAACAAAAAAAGGATGAAAAACACCCAGAGAAGCAAAGCTTTGTCTTGGCTGTTGTCATACAACCACCTCTAAGTAATAAAGATATGAAATCAGAGGCGTGCTCTTTCCTCCCACAAAGTTCAAGTTACATATATATATAGAGAGAGAGAGAGAGAGAGAGAGAGAGAGAGCTCACTTGAACTTCGGAGGCTCGCTTTTTCCTCCCACGATTTCATATCTTTATTATTTAGAGGTGGTTATATAACAATTATATCCAAATATATATCCATATATCCCCATCTATCCATATATATCTATATATATGGACATGCATATAATAATAATACCTAGTTTTCATATATGGTCAGTGGCATCTAGAGCTTTAACAGACCCTAACATCATTCGGAAAGAGGCATTGTACCTGAATAAATGCAGCAGTGGGAGACACTACCAGCCACCCCAATAATGTTAAACCACCTTTGCAATAAGCAGCATTCCCTGGAAAAATGATATTTTAAAAAGCCATTAGCTGTGCTCAGAAGAATGCCAGTGAATGAGACTTAAGATCTGTCCAGAGTCATAGGTCCCTGATGAAGTAGATCATTATTCCCAGTTATTCCAGACTGGACCCAATGGCAGTCACCATTTTAATGCCATTGACACTTCTGACTGGTGATCCTGTCTGGCTAATTCAGCTAGATGCCCACTGCATTTAATTACCTGACTCTTAAAGATGCAAAAAGGAAAAGTGCATGTTAACTATATATGAGCAATAGATCAAATTCTGTACAGCCTTGCCCCCTATAGCCCCTTAGACTTGTGTAAAGCAAGATAGATATAAAATGCAGCCCTCTGATTTGATAGCTTCTCTACCCCAGTGTGGTGTTGGAAACGCATGACAATGCTTCGCTCACTGGGCTTTGGGCAGGGATTTGTGTGACAGATCTTGATGGCAGTCACTGGTCCATGTGTGGTGGGGGAGCAATTAATCTATATTTGCATCAAGTCAATGGGAAGGGAGAAATAAAGGCCCAGTATGATTAGATCCCTAGTGTTTGCGTGTGATCATTCTTCTGTGTTTAAATAACCGGACTTTTACAGCATAGAATTATGCCAGGAAAATCAAATGAAACTGTATTGCCAGCTAGGAGAGGTGGCAGGTTGTCTGATGTCAGCTAATGGCACTTGCAAACCATAATGCACAACACTTGAGAGCGCAGCTCCAGTTTTACGTGGACACGCAGCAATGGCAGTCCCTGCAATAAGAAAAAGACTTTGGTCTGTCAGTTTAACAGACAGACAGCCGAAGTCTTCACGAACAAATTACCGCAGAACTGAGCTCTCTGACGTGCATCTTGGAAGACTCAGACATTTCAAATCACGCTGATCTAGCTCCTGAAGCCTCTTCATGATTCAGGCCACGCTTATTTGCAGGAGCTGGTTTGCATACGTTGCTCTGGGCTCAGTTTCTGCTTTGCTACTCACGCCCTTGCTCTTTCCTCTTTCTGAATCTCAGCATCGTTGCGTTTGGTCTCCTCAGGGAAATTCAGTCCTGTGTTGAGACTCAGGAGAAGACCTATGCACCAAACAAGTCCCCCTTATCCTTTCAAAATTTAGCTCGCATGAGATTTCAGTGGCCCGGTGGGCCAGATCCACCCCACGGACCCTATTTTGCCCACCCTTGGTCTATGCAGACTACACTGGGTACTTGCAGGCTTCTCTGGCTGGGAAACATGGAGTGCGTGCTTCACCCGAAGGCTGAGGCCTACAGCCAGCTCAAGTACTGCCTTTGACACGGTGGAAGGCAAAATCTCTGATATAGCAACAAGGCCAAGCAAGGTCTCAAGAAATTCAGCATTCCCACTGATAACTGGGAGAACCCTGCCCACAACCATTTGATCTGGAGAAGCTGGGTCAAGGCTGGTGCAGACACTATGAAGAGCCATCAGAGAGCCCGGGCTGAGGCCCAGAGGCGAGCCAGGAAGCAGTGTGTACTTCATCTCCATCTGATGAGTGGACCTTTGGCCACTATGGGAAGGCTTGCCGCTCAGGCACTGGGCTCTTCTCCCACACCACTGCCAAGCATCGCCGACTGACTGACTGCTTCACAGCTCCTCTAATCTGTCAAGACATTGGATGGCCACAGACAAGGGAGTGAGTAGAAGGAACCGACAAAACGGTACTGGGCAACGTGGTAAGCAGGGGTCTCATTGTCTAGGGTTTTTTGTAAGCAACATGGAAAACCTTTAGAAAAGATGTGAAGGACGGCAGGGGAGAGGAAGCAGGGGAAAAGAGATGCAGGTGCTTGCCTGAACGTTTAACAATTGAGTGATAGAGACTCCTGTCACTGGAAGTGGGAATTGAGCTCTGGATACAGAACTGTAGATTATACATGAGGAAGAGATCGTGGGCAAAGGGGCTTAAAGGTTACAACAGCTTATTTTTAATACAAAAGCACTGGAGGGGGAAAAGTAGAGAGATGGCTGGAGCAACTCACTGGGGACATGATCTTTGCAACCCTATTCTGAATGGATACAAGCAGGGAAAGATGGTTTCTCTCATGATTAGAGACTAGGAAGCAGCTATAATTGGCCTGACGAATCCCCTAGAGAATAGATTTTTCTTGGGCCAGTTGCAGGAAAACTATAATATGTGCTCTTCAATGCTAGCCAAGCCCTTGGCTCCTAGAGGGAGATCCAACTTTTGTCTACATGGGAGGAGAACCAGACATCATTATCTACCCCGTCACACAACGATTCTGTTGGAAGGAGCGTCTAATAATGAGGCGGTGAAATGGCTACCTAAGAAGTCACATTATAGGTCAGAGGGCTATCTATTATTTGGCTGTCCCAGCACCTTGCAGTTACAGGCAGGGGCTCAAATACGTGGGGCATCAGGCCTTTCTCAGGCCTAAATCCCATTAACCCCTCTCCTGAGAACTGCTGGGAATTCACAGCTCACATGCATTTTAGTGTGAGCTGCAGATACTCAACATCAGGGAGCCAGGTTTTGCATTTCCCATGGGGAAAAAGGAGAAAATGGTGGATTTTACCCCCTTACCGGAGGAGAACGTGGATTTCTCATTTTACTGGAAAAATCCACAGATTTTGCAGTTTTGCAAAGAGCTCTCTGCAGGCTGGCAGAGGTCCAGCCCGCAGGGGGCTGGGAAGGAGCGGGAGGAAGGTGGTCAGGCAAGGGGCACGTATGCATGCATATGCACTTGGCCCTAGGCAGCCTGGATAGCAACTCCTGCAGGTAAGTGGTGGGGGAGCAAGGGGAGATCGAGGCCCCATAGGCAGGGAGTTGGGAAGGGCTGGGGCACCTGCCCAGCCAGGTGGTGCATGTGGCTTGGGGTCCAGGGATGCAATGCATGACTGCAGACCCCAGCTGAGAGAGGGTTGGGAGTAGGTGGCTCCTCTGGTGCAGGGGTTAGGGGGGAAGCAGCCGGCTCCCCATCACTGCACATACTGCCAAAACTATCTGTGTATGGGGTGCAAGTGGGTTGCCCGCTGCGGGGGTGGGCTCCCCACCCTGCTGCCTTCCCCTGGAGCCTCCACAGCCCCGTGGGTGCAACCCAGCAGTGCAGGGAATAGTGCAGACAGGTAGGGATCTCCTTGCCACTGCGAGCTCCGATTTACACTGGCAATGCGCCCCCTGCGCGCACGGTTGCACAGGATTGTACCCCTCCCTGCTGCCAGGTGCACAAGGGACACCTCGCCAGGGCAGCACAGAGCTCGCAGCAGCAAGGAGATCCCTGCATAACCCACTGTTCCCTGAAGCACCAGGTCGCACCCGCTGGGCTGCAGAGACCCGGGGTAGAGCAGCACGGCGCAGAACCTGAGCCTGCAGCGGGCAGGCCACACCCCACCACTGCCCCGCACACAGGTCTGGGGGGCACGGGTCCCCCTGGGAGTGCATGCAGCAGCGAGGAGCCAGCCCCTGCAGCAGCCAGTAACCAGGGAAGGAGCTGGACTCTGCTCTGCTGCAGTAGCTGCTGCTTCCTGCTGGAGGCGGGGGCTGCACACCCAGATCCATGGCCCCGTAGACCTGGCAGCTGGGGGGCAGGGGGCTGTGGGTGGAGGGGCAAGGGGCACCAGTAGGGCTGAGACTGGGGGGGAATGTAAAAGGCACCAGCAATTTTGAGGGAGGTTGTTTGTATCCATGTTAGCCTAAGAACATAGGCAGACAAGGTCCTTTGGGTGGATGCGGTATCTTTTATTAGACCAATTAAATAGTTGGAAAAAGGTATTCGTTGCAAGCTTTCGGGCACGACTTACAATGTCTGAGGACTGCGCCTATTAGTAAACCATAGAAAGGAGTATTCTCTTGAACGGAGGGGTTGGATCTAGCTAAAACATCTTGCCTATTTATTATGCTTCCTTTTTTTCCCCTCAGGTAACATGAGCAATTATATAATTAAAAATCAGTGACCTGAGACTCAGGTCTTGCCCACGGTTAAATGAAAACTGAACTTCCAACGGGTGGTGTGAGCTCTACCATAGGTGTAATATCAGCCTGGCTGAAGCCAGCCAACAACACCATTTTATGGCAGCTGAGAATCTGTCCCATCCGGCTACTTGCTAAATCCTGTGTATCTGTTTATCTGAACAGGCTTTCAATTTACTCCCTATGCTGCTTTTCCTAGCATCACAAAGATGTACAGCTTTTCCCAAAGGTTTCTTAGCTATTGCGTCAGACACTCTTAGCTATTGTGTCTGAGCTCCAAAAGTGACAATGACATGATGAGCAAACCCAAACTAGCGTCCTTTATGACGTAGCTCCTGAAGCAAGTCAAAGTGATAGATTAACAAACCAGTGCTGCCAGAC
>JAGPOW010003182.1:1740133-1752736 GCA_030014935.1 Caiman crocodilus | reverse complement strand
ATCTGAAATGTGTCTTTTATATTTTGGATGCGATTTAATTGTCCATTTTAGATGGTTCAGGTATTTTTCTCTTCCTGCCCTAAACTTCTGAGGGGATGGGTATTATTGATACCCACTCTCATTTCTCTCTAAAGGTGGTTGCATCTCAATGCTGGGCAAATTCATTCCTTTGGAAACTTTTGTACCGCATTTTGCAGCCCCTTAGGAAGCGAGCAAGATGAAAAGGTGCCGTGGAAATGTAAGATAGCTGTACTTAGCATGTAGAAACTCCTGGAAGCAGGCCAAAAATATCACTTCCTGTTTTATAGAGCAAGAACTATTCACTTCTCTTGGATTGTGCTAGCACAGGGGAAACCACTGGAGTCAGAGACTTAAACAGTTACGGCAAACTCTGTTAAAAAGCATGTGAAGTTACACGACTTTGGAAAGCACTGCCAGATAGACGTTTCACGGCTCACTGTTCTTACCAATTTACAGGCCTTTGCCCTTCCATGCATTTCCAACTCTAATGTAAATGCAATAAATATGAGCACTGTAAAAAATCCACGTTCTTCTGATCCTAACACACACGTGCGCGTGCACCCTGCAGATGTGCAAGTGCTGCCTCCTGTCCATCTTGGACTGCTAGGTCCACCCTCTGCACACAAATCCATATGCTCACAGGGATTTCTTTGGAAGAACAAGGACATATAGCAATAAAATAGAGTTAATCCCTTTAAGCCAGCTGGGAAATAAGCGTTTACATCTAAATGTCACTATTCCCATGACTCACATGGCCTGAGCCTCTCTACTGCATCCTTTAGCCACTAGACACCTAGCCAGCTGCCAAAATGAATGGGTTGCAGCTGAAGGATGAGGAAACAAGGTCCCAATGGGCTTTGTTAAACGCACATTGCAATGTGTCCATTTTGCTCTGGAGCCATTTTCTATTCACCCATAGTCAGGTGTGCCTGGAATGAGGGGAGGCATTCTCTTTAGGATCCAGGATTACAGGTGTATTGCTATTGCTATTGGAGTTTATCACCAGAAGCAAGGCAGGGAGCATGGATTCGTTCCCAGCTCAGGGATGCATGGTTTTAGCTTATTCTGTCAACCAGCCGGTGCGTGGGTGTTTGAAACCTAAAGAAATAGACCCCAAAAAACCATGAGGCAGTCTCTTACTGGTACCATATGAGGAAGGGGAAAAACAAAATATAAGCTGCAATAAAAACTAAAAGATCTCCTGGATTGTTCATACACCTAAATTCACACCTCTCAAGTGACTAACCTTCGTTTATGAGTGTTTATCTCCAAAACATCAGACCATGGTCTAACTTATGTTCTACAGAAAGACTAAAGTGGGGACAGGCACTACTGTCCATATATAGTGCATATATATTGGGAAGTTTTATGGTGATAATTAGGTAAACTAAAACAGAGACCATATAAAAGAAGAGTAAGGATCTTTTCTCCATATAGGAACAGATGTTCAGGAAACCACCTGGTACTTGAAGTGTCAATAAGTGTCTTCTTGCACAGAGAGAGACGGGATCTGGTTGAAAGCAAAGGACTGGTGCAATAATTATTTTGTACAAGTATTTGTAACGAACCTCAGAAACCGGGGTGCCCAGACATCAGCCTGGGCAGACCTTCTGTTTGCATTTCGCAGTTGCGTACCCACCTACCTGACTCCTGCATATAAATATTGGGGTTAACCATAGAAAAAACGCAGGCAAAAGGAATTTTCCATTTTTACAGCACAAGTAGAAGCAAGAAACTGGGCAAGGAATTGGGAGACTGGTTGAAATTTTGCTCAGAATAATTTCTTATGTAAAAAGGGTTATGAAAAACAAACAATACAACCAGCCTCTGTGGTAATATTATACTGAGATGTTTGAAGGGTTTTTTTAAATATCATCTATTCCACTGCCCATGACTTGTTCTTTCAAGGGCATAACATGCCTTCACATTTAGGCAATGGAGTAACTCGGCAGATATAAAATCCCCAACTGCTGCATAACAGCTCGCAAGTGTTCCTCACTCAGAACTGACCCAGGGCTTAACTGCTTATCAGCTGCACACCAGGTCCCAACCAGTAGCCTTTACCTCTTCCTCATCCACAAGAACAACCAGAGCCAGGACCAATTTTCCCAAGTAAACACATTAAGAGAGATTTATTAGAATAGCTGTCTACTTCACTGCAAGGAGCACAGAAAGGTTAGCCAAAGGAGAAGCCGTCTGCAGTTAGAGAAGATGAAATAACAAGACATCGGTCTGACTGTGTGAACAGAGCTGCCTTGCACATGTATTTAGTTTTATTAAAACAACAAGAAGTGTGCCGTTGTAACTGGACTAGATCAGTTACAGCAGTGCAACACCCACAGCATGGTTATGAGGGTGTAACATTTCTGCACGGGATGAGGAATAAACTATACTTATTCAGGACACTTTTGTACTACATTAATGACAGAAGGTGTTGTAGTGTTATAATAGCCTGTGGACCAAAGGCGTTGTGTTCTTGTCCTGGTCAACCCTCACAATTTGGGAAAATCCTCACCAGGTAAGGAAATAATCAGTGAGGAAGGACTCTACAAATTAGCAGCCAGCTATTTAAACAAGCACAGGATTTCTAAGCGTCCTCCTTGTGTGAATTCCTCACTAGCTTGTATGGACAATCTGCCTCTTAAAACTGAGCTAAGCATGTTCATTTCTTGATGGCTTGATGCCATGCCAGCTGTAGGCCACATCAATGCCATTTTGCAGCTGAACACAACTTCAAAACTTGTAAGGAAACTTTCCTTCTGGCACAGGATGGCCTTTCCACTCTGCAACGGGATCCATGCAGGAGCTGAACACATTTCGATTACAAAGACCCATGAACACATCTAGAAATCCTTATAATTGTGTGTGTGCCTTAATATTGTACGTGTAAACATAGCTGGCAAGTTCTGGCTTGGTGTAGGTCTGTTGGCTTCACTGGGTTCGTGCCATCTTCTGTCCAGAGTTGCTTTGTTGACATGCTGTGGCTGTTCATAATACTTGCTTTCTGCACCCATCACCATTTCCATGTCAAGATCCTGCCAAAAATGTTCACGTTTCCTCCCTCAACTTCAGCCTTTTATCCTCCAGTCTGGATTATTTACCTTTTAAATCTAGATGGGAAAAAAATTGGGTGGTTTGTTGTTTAGAGAGTCTAAGAGAGAGTTTGGTTGCTGACCAGGAGAAAAGAAAAAGTGAAAAAGAGGGTTCTACTGGTAAAGGATTCAGCTACCAACCCCGGAGTATTGTAAAGCAACCTCTTGGGGACGTGATGAGAACTGGCAAGGGCACCACATCATAGTAATTTTATGATTAAAAAATAAGGATGGGATTTTCAAAAGTGTTCAGAGCCTAGCTCTGTTCGCCTTAAAAATCAATGGGAGCAGTAGCAGTGTCACCACTGAGACAATTTGAAAACCCCATCAGTACATTTTTTTCTTTTGCTCACACAATTGTTTCCCAGGAACAACAGGCAGGAGTTTTTGAAAGTAGTCAATTCTACTTTATGGAAAAGCAAGAACATTTTGAAAAAGTTTTAGAGTAACTTAAACTTATCACTCGAGTTCTCTGGGTTCCCCTGGCACTGATTTCCAAATCTGTTTCTTACACTAATGAACAACATTGCCTTAAGCCTTCTGGTTAAAGTCCCCCGTAGTACAAAATCCCCAGTAGTAGCTACTCCCTTCCCAACACAAGTGTGTTTTTTATAGTATAAAACCCCTATAAAACAAAACGATTGGGGTAATGGAATCCCAGATGCAATTCCACTGGGTATATTAATGGTGACTTTTGACTCAGCTTGACCATCATGCCTAGTAGGAATATTCATGTGCTTCAGCACAACTCAGTGAGGAAGTATCTGCACTTTCTGTAGAACTCTAAAAAAACCCAAAACTGCACATCCTGACATTACATTTGTGTCACCCCAAATCCATTGTGTGGGCTTGCTTTGTAGGAATGTGCATGAGAATATAAGTGGGAATGTCTGTCGAAGTCTTTAACATACAAAATTAAATCACGAAAATATTATCCTTAGATTATGCTCATAATAAAATCAGTAAATTGTAGACTGAGTCAAATGACACAATCTGGAATATTCCAAGGACAGAAAGAAGCCTACGCAACATGACATTCTATTACCGCAACATTGAGTACTAATTAATTAGCATCGTTTCAAAAACTGTCCCAGTATCTATTTATGTTGCACGCTCCCATGAATCAGAGAAGCAAGTACCATCTGTTATCTATCTAGGTACTTACAGGGTCTTCATTTTCACTAATGTACTTGCCATTGTTATCTCTGCACGTACGAATACTAGTCACTCGAGAACTTGACATTTCGCTTTATATAGAACTACACAAATCTCATACTGGAAAAAATTGTAACTAGAATATCTCCAGGACAGAAGAGACTAGCATAGACTAGAATAGATACAAAATACTGAGAAATTAGCCTTATCTTATGCACAATGTTGTGCTTATCTAATGCAAAACTTTATGCTTAAGTTACTTTGGAATGCTTTTCTGGAAAATCCCTAGACTCCTTTCTTCTTGGGTGGCAAGAATTGGTTGAAACTTCTTCACTAAAATACATTAGTCAAAATAGGCTGTTTCCTCAATGCCAACATATTTCAAAGACACAGTTTTTGAGCAAGTCCAGAAGGGACCCTTTGATCACTTCAGATGTTTAAACACAATTCCTTTTCACAAAAAAGTTCAAAATGCCTGAGCTTGGAATGAGAGCTAATTCAAAAATGGCAAAGAGTTGCCGTGCGACAAAATGGTTGTTCTCCGGTCGGAGCTACCAAGGGTCTCTCTCTTTGCCGCGGCTCTGTTGGCCAGAGCGTCACTGAAATTGCAGGAACTTTCACCAGCATTTTTTAAAGAACCTAGTTCTTTGCATATCTTCAAGGATTCTCAAAGCTATCGGACATCCCAGCACCCCTAGCAAAGTATATAACACTCTAAATGCACTCAACATTTTGATTTGGTCAAAAAAATTGAATGCCTGAAAATGGAAAAATTTGCTCCTCAGAGGAGGCTGTGTTATTTTATGGGAGGTATAATTCACGTACTTCATTTTCCCATTTTCTTCCCTGGCCTAGGTTCAGCACTACATTTTTTATGATTTGCTGTGGCCTTGAAACTGTTTTAATAAAAATTTTAATGAAAACCACATGTGGCCTGTGCCCTGAGCATTCCTCTGATGAGCATGTCCTGGGCACACCACGATGAGTTGTTTGTGCACGCCGAGGCGTGCCTGACCCACTACTCCCTGCTGCTGCTGAGCGCCATGGTGCCCCAGGCACACCTGAGAACCTGATGCAGGAGCCTGAGCTTTGGCAGTGCAGCAGGCAAGCCCACGCTGCCCTGCAATGTTTGCTGCTGTCTGGAGGGGTACCTGTGCCTAATGTCCCTGGCCCCCCGCGGCTGAGGACATCACCATGGGCATTAACACATTTCTCTACATATGCTGATGTAGGCCTTTGGCTGCCTAGCGGAAGGGGCACTGGCTGCTTAAAGTTTTGCACTGCCTCCTGCCAGTTGTGGGCGGCAACTCTGGGAGCCCGGGGGAGGTCACCCAAGCCACTGGGGGGGCAGGAGCAGGGGCAGGGATGAGAGAGCCCTTCTCCCAGTGCAGGGTGTACCCGATGGGCATGGAAGACATTCCCGGTGGCCCAAGTCTGTTGCTGCTGGCAGCGACATCAAGCGGCTGTTGCCAGCGCCTTGAAGTACAGGAGCATGGTGCCTGGCTGGCTGGGCAATGGGGATTAGCTGAAGGTTAATCCTCTGGGGATGAGCTGAAGCTCGTCAGGACAGGTGGTGCCATCCCCAAGCTGACCTCTTGGCCTGGGCTGTGCATGTGGTGCTGGTGGGGCAGGAGCTGGCCCAGGCTGCTGGATGAGGGCAGGGGCAGGAAACATGCCAGGATGTATGCCAATGGGCCTTGCCATAGCTGTTGGGGGATCACCATCTAAGGGTGTGGCCCGTGACATCCTGATGACATTCACCTGTCCATGGCTGTCGGAAATGCCTTGACCAAGTAGTCAGACTCTAGTCCCCACCTAATTCTCTCCTGCCACGACTTGATAGATTGTTCTTTTGGGAGGTGATGTTGTCTTCATGAGTCTGGTTATGGCACAAGGCACCCTCCAAGTGGAACTCCAACCTCCCCTTTCACCCCAACCATACACCTCCCAGTTGTTACCGTAGTATTGGGTATAATCCAGAACATATGCGTGTGGTCAGCCTGGCCATTTTCTCTAACTCAAGGCCAAGTATCATTCTTCTTCTGGATAGTTACCTCTACCGTAAAGAAATAGTCTTTAAACTGTCCAGAACTCAGGCCCTGACTTGTTTGTCCGGCCTGATAAATTAAACAATCCTATCCCTCTTCTGGTCTTTTATTCCTCTCCTTTCCAAGGCTGGATGCCCAGAGTTCAGTCACCCTGTAGGGCTTCCTTCCCTCAGCAGGATAAAGGAAAAAAAAACAACTGCCGTGGGGAAATCCTGCCCCTTTTTTAGTATACAAAGAATGAAACACCAGAAAAGTGAACTCAGTGTTTCTGCTGCTAACACCCCACAGGTGTGGGTCCTTGAAGTCACAAACCCTCTTCGGCTGACTAGGCTTCACTCCCGGACTCCATTAATTGCCCTCATTAATGCGAGACAATGCTCCCCTGGGGCTACACAGTCTCCTGATCCACACTGCCAGCAGAACTCAAAAGAAGAAACGCTTCTGTATACTCAATTTTCCCTCCTCAGTTCACAAGCTTCGGGCTTTTAACCCTGGCCGCCACTGTGACCGACAGACAGCAGGCCTCACAGAGCTCCTCCGAGCTCACGCTGTCTTGGTCTCAAGGCCCGTTCCTAGGAATTAGCCTCTTTGCTCTCAGCCAGAGCTCTTGTCCCGCCTGCCTTCTCTCTCCTCCCGCAGGGGGAACTCCCTGCTGGAAGTAGCCCCGGAGCACCAGGAGGAGCCAATGCAACGCACCTGATAGATTCAGTCTCGGGCACGTCTTGAGTTCCTTCCTCAGCATCGTCACTGCTCTCTCAGGCAAACCCCAGCCAGGGTCATCTTGCTCCTCTGAAGAGGTGCCACCAGCCTCTTCACACTGCTGAGGACTCATTGCCACTGCCAAGCAACGGCAGAGGCTCCAGCAGGCCACCCATGCTGGAGAACACGGCACAGCTCTGCCCAGGGTCCTGGTGCACAAGGATGTGGCCAGCTGCCCCATAAAGGACAGGGTCCTGAGGGCAGCCCCCAACTGGCACACTAATGCCTTTGCCTTTATGAAAAAAAAATCTCGGTGTGTTCCATTTTACACCGTGTGGTCGTTAAATATGGGCTTGTCTTCAGCAAAAGCATCAGAGACTCATGAGTCAAGTACAGGAGATCAGTTGTTACAGCCTGATGGGATAATGCTTGTCAAACACGGGAGTTCACATTCATCTCATTTACATATAAACTTAATCAGAGCCAGAACCAATTACACATGGTTCAAGGGGAACACAATTGAATTAAGAGAGGCAGGAGGCATGCAAAGCATCCAGACCTGCTTGCATGGTCCCAGTTCTGGATAAGACCCCCATTGTAGAAAGTGTTGTATAAATATTACCCTAGTAGAGAGCTGATCACACGTGCACTGAATCCAGGGGGTTCAGAATTTGCTCTTTTTCTTTATTTTCTGCAGGTCCCTTGGGTAACATGCCCATTCGCCGGGTTTCATGTCGAATGCTGAGAAACCAAGCACTGGTATTGACTTTAATAGGCAATTCATCCTTTTTTCTTTGACATAGTCAAGGTAGAATTTGTTTTATTACTGTAAAGATGGACACGGAGATAGCTCCCTTCTTTGCTAAGTAAACATCCTCACTGTGAATGAGGAAAACAGTACCTCATATTTGTGGTTAGCCATCTTTGCTGCTCTTAGGATTATACCCCATGTTTATCAGTAAAAGCCACCACTGCTTAAAAATAAGATGCAGAAAAATGAAGTCACAGCACAGTGAAAACACAACATTTCAATATGCACAGGAAAGTAGCAAGTAAGTAGAAAGAAGAACCATGCCATATGAAGTTTATGGGGTAGTGATACCATTAGGCTAACACAGAGGGATGCCTTTTGACTTAGTAACTTTTCAAATTTGGTTAAAAGGAATGGCATTTCACCATTAAATATGAAAAATAGTCACCACCTTATCTCTCTGATTAACTGAGACACTGATTCAGTGTTAATCTGTAGGTAGTTGAGGATATTCACTTCCTTGTAACAATATCTGTTCAACTATAGTTATTCCTAAAAGTTGTTTGCCAGCTGCAGTTAATCCTCATGAATATATCTAATTTTTATTTATTATATATATATTTTTTACATTTTTCTGTAGCATTAGAAACGAAGGATTAGCAGGGATTTTACAAGCCATCAAGACCCAACTGCAATCTACCATGTCACTGTGTTCATATAAGTGCTGTTGACCACATGCCTGACACTGAAATAGGTGTGGAATCACAAAGAGAAAAAGTTACAGCATTTCAAAATGGGCATTTCTTGTGGTTAGTGCTACCCAAACCAGAAAGCATCCTACTTAAATTTCACAAGCCATGCTGAGTTTGTGTTAGAAGAAAAAGAAAATCAAGCATATATATTTTGCCTTTTTAAAACAAACCGTACCAGAAAACCACTGAGAGGTACAGAACCTTATGATGCCTTTCAAAAAAAAAAAATCACATTTCAAAGTAGAAATTCCATTTAAATTTTGATAGAAATAAAGGCATAGTCAATAAACCAACACGCTGGGTCTTTAACTTGGCCTTTTCACTCCGCCCTTGCACGTGCAAAACGCCTTTTAAAGTATTGCCTGAGTAAAGAAAGACTGAAATGCTATCTTTCAAACAAGGAAAACACAAGGAAAGAAGTGAGAGATAACTCAGCCTCTAAAACGTTTGCCTTCAGTAAGGACAGGCACAATATAACTTGGCTGGAAATAAATTTGGATAGGAGTATCAAATTACTGAAACTGAAAGTCTCTCCTAGTTATGGTTGAAATCAGGATCTCGTTATAAACTTTGTGTCCACTCACTCAGAAGAGAAAATTACTTTGAATAGTGATTTATACATACAGCAGTGGATTTGTATTATTTACAGTAAATTAATCACCCATATTTCAGCCATAGAGGTTTAATAATTAGCCGTGGGGGAGAAATTTGACTGAAGTCTCACTTGTTTTCCCATTATGCACTAATTTATTAATATTTATAAAAACCTCTGACTACATTCTGCACTTAAACATTCTCCATATGCCAGTGTGTAGAAACTCTTTTATTCAGTGTTAGAAGTCCTTGTCACTGATGCATGATAATCTACAAATTTGAACATTAAAAAATTTTCACTGATAAAATTCTGGCATTTTAAATTTTTGATGACAAATCTTTGGCTTCTGACATTTTAGTTGACAAACGTTTGGCACTGAAGAAGTGTGGATCTGAGTGTTTTGCCAAGGAAACATTTTAACAGCAAGATTTCAAATACAGTACTTTCTTTTCTAGGAAATCCTTCTACATGAATGAATTGATAGAGCGAACATTTTCAATTAAAATAGGACAGAATTGTGCTACAGTTGTAAATATTCATCCATCAAAATACCTGTCTTGGCGTCATCACTGGGTTGGTTATCTGAGCACTACACAGTCATTAATGGAGTGTCCCTGTAACACCCTCAGGAGGTAGATTATCCTTGCTTTCCAGATGATAATTAGAGATATGGTTAGATCATTAAGTGGACTGCACGTGATCACACAGGAACACTGCGGCAGAAATGAATCCAAGTCCTTTGTATCCCAGGCCAGGGTTATTATGCAGAAGACTGTTTCTCTCTGTCTAGGTTATTAAACATCCCAGAGTGCAGAATGGCACGGCATAATTAAGACATTTCCAGAGCATACAAGGGCAGGCAAGAGAAAAGGAGAGAGCATACTCGGCAGTATTTGAAAAGTTCACATAAAATTCAGAAGTCCTTAGCTTCATGAAAACTCATCATCAGACTTTCTTCTGCGAGCAATAAGGCTAAATCTGGTGGTTCGGGGCTGCAGTCTCATGCACAGATGTTCCCGACAAATTCGGTGTAGGACAGCATGCATTTGTTAGTCATAATTGTGTTGTGCACAAATCAGGCAGAATTTTCATCCTTATTTTCTCTCACTAAACTATGACTTCCACAAAATATGTTTCCAGGAGGGAGATAGGGGTCACAGACTGAAAACTCTTTAAAATTGAATTGGCAGGAGAGATGAGAACGTGTCAAACTGCCAATCAAAATATAGCATTATACAGCTTTCTGGTCTTCCAGATAGGAATCTGAGTTCAGTTACTGCCTCCATAAAGAGCAGCAATGCCTTGAAATAGTAAGCCGTCGTGCTAGCCCTAGGGTTAGCCTTTATTAAGTAATGCAAGAGCATATCATTTAACTTCACTTTGAGATAAGAGAAGACCACACCTATACTCTTCTGTTCCTAAAAGACAGCAGGGTTCTCAATTCTGCTCAATTTAGACTATGTAGAAAATCTATTACATACCGCAGATGATGAAGTATTGCATCAGAAATCACTGCATTAAGTAGCGTCTTCATCCACTAAGTTATCATCATGCACCAAATAGTTCTGCTAGGGTCTTTAAGGGCAAGATTTTAAAGACCCCCGAAAATGGTTCATTCAGCATCTACAGATGTATACAACTGAAAGCCTGCTCTTAGTATCACAGTTCTCATGATGGAGGTCAGAAATAAATTATACAAATGGCTTGAGACAAGCATCTGGGTGGCAACATGTTCCTACGTAGCATGAGGACAGAAGCAGCATTTTTATGACACAAGGAACAAAGTCGCTTCCATACGAACCACAAATCCCTATTAAAAAAAAAATAGTAGTGCCAAATCATCCAAAGCAACACGCACAGCAGAAGCTTTTAATAATCTCCACAGCAGGAACTTATATTTTCCAGTGTTGCGATGCAATAAATGGACTCAACTTGTTACAGCAACACTTCCTTTCAATGAACTTTTCTCCCAGTCCCATGGGCCTTCATTATAATGAGGCTGTACTATATGTGCTTGCAACGCACTAACCTTTGACTATCTTACAATTTAAATTTAGTATACGTTAACATATACTAATGAAATTATATTACCAAAATGACTCTTAACCATGACTATTTTCCTAAAATAGACACAGCCTTCCCCAAAATCTGTCCATTTTATACATACGTATTTATTTTATTTAAGCAATAATGAATGGCATGACCACCTCCTATACCAGACTTTCTCGATTAGCACTACACAATATTTTCTAAGTGTACTGCAGTATTTAGCCATTGGAAAGCTGTGTTACATTTTGAGGGATGTTTTTGATAAAGGACCTTTCTAACATCATACCTTTCAAATTGGTTTGAAGGTGACGGAGCTTCAGGGATTCTGTGGTTGGCTGTATTCTGCTTAGCACTGCTAAAATAAATGGTTACAAAGAATACCAGTGAAAAAAACCGAGGAATTTTCTAATAGTTGTATAAAAAAATATCATGGCAGAGATAGGAAAGTGCAGTAGAACCTAGTTATAAATAAACTAAAATAATATTAATTTTAAGGTTTTCATTTGAAATATTGCAGACTAAAAACAGTCTAGGTTTTCTGAGAATAAAATTCTTCAAAACAACACTTCTTAACATATCTTCAGTCTGTCTTGAATGTGCAATGAGGCCAAACTCAACTGTAAGCTTAAATCCTATCACCTGTAACTGAAGCAGTTACCATGCTAACAAACAAGCTTCGGGGAATTTACTATATCCAGTTAAAAATAGACATAATTACATATTAGCACTTCATTAACTACATTAATCTTAACTACAGGCCTGTGGCATAGAAACAATTACTGCCTTGGGGCTAATGGATGTACTCAGGTGCTTTGATGACTGGATCTTGATCATCCAATCTTTTACTTTTACCTTTATTCAAGCAATAACAAATGGCATGAACACTGGGGCGGGCCAGTATGGGGTGATCCTGCGTTGAGCCACCCACTTCACTGCGCCCGACCACCTTCCAGGCTCTGAGTGCCTCCCTGGGGGCACCTCATATCTGGCCGACCCCCTTCCTGGAGCACACCCGCCAGCCTGGGGGTAACACTGCCACCACCACCCAGGGATGGGTTTGATTCTGGCTCGGCACACCCTGGGAAACAGGCCTAGTAGCCCTCGAGGGTACTTGACTCGCTTCAAGAACTTGGGGTGCTTCCCTCAGTTGGAAGCACTTAGTCAGTTGAACCAAGGGGACCTCAAGGCATAATCTAGACCCACTCCCAATAAGTCTCCCACACTAGGTACAAAGGAGAACTTTATTGGTTACAAGGGGTAGGGCTGGAATAGGGCACAGGGTAGAGCAAAATCAGAGAAATCCCATAGAGCAAACTGGCGTGGCTGGGTAGCCTTTGATCCCGCATCTGAGTTACTGCAAGCTATAGATCTAGTTAGATCTCAGGTAGCTTACTCACAAGTATCATCCAGAGGCAGGTGGAGATTCCCTCTGGGGGCAGGC
>JAGPOW010003182.1:1708588-1740033 GCA_030014935.1 Caiman crocodilus | reverse complement strand
GGGTGAATTTAATATCTTTTATTAGACCAACCCAAATGGTTGGAGAATGGTTATTAAGCAAGCTTTCAGGTTCAAAAACCCTTCGTCAGGCTAAGGAAGTTTCAGCAGTTGCTAGGCAGACTGGCAGGTCCTAGCTCCCCAGGGAGCAAGCCCCTCACCCAGGTATGTGATACCAGTCACGTAGGCAAAGGGAGCAGGGTCCCCCTGCCCCAGGAAGGTATCCAGCTCAGGTTACCTAAAGAGATAGGGTAAGGTATGTATCCTCTGCTGGGCCCATCCTAACCAAATTGACACCGAACAGAGTTTTGGGGGGGGAAACAGAGGTGGCCTTCTGCCACAACCACCTCCTGTAACATTTATTCATATGTCTGAATCAAAACTTATTGAATTCTGTAATTCATTCCATCAATTTCAGGGTTTGGATATGATTTGGCATGGAAGGGAGATTTGATACATTTTCAAATTCAGAGAATTGTTAGAGGATGGTGATCAACTGTTGTTGGTGCTCCCAGGGAACAGAACAAGAAGTAATGAGCATAAGTTGCAACAAGGGAGATTTAGGTTGGCCATCAACAAGAACATCCAAACCCTGATGGCAATTACATTCTGAAACAGGCCAGGGCAGATTCAGGATTTTGAAAAGGGAGGTGCAGATAGTGTGGTGCATCATCACATGTAACAACACATACTTTTCTCCAGTTAAAAAGAAACTAGAAATATTACTAATAAGTTAGGAGCCTAGGGCTATATTATTCAGTTCAAGATTGAAACAAAAAAAAATATTGGAACGTGCATTAATTTGCTATCCCATATATCTAAAAACACAACAAACTAGGCAAAATAATAAAAAATACGTCAATTCATTAGTCCTATAATCATGAGAATGAAAAGTACATCTCTTTTTCAGATTCATAAAATCCAACCTCGAGCACCTTGACAGCACAGTTAATGCTTCACTGAAAATTATTTCCACTGCATGTTTATACTGGACTTAAGAACAATCTGCAGGGCTGTGAAATAGGAGTGACATTACCAGGAGCAGAATTTCAGAAGAAAGGATCGTTTGATTAGTGGAACCATTGAACACCATTAAAAAGGAATGTGTGTCATTAACACCTGTGGAATAAAATGTTTAGAAGGAATCAGGTAGATGATGAGCCATGAAGTCAATTGACTGATGCCTGAATAGAAATGATGCTGCTACCACGAGGCAGTTGGTTCTAAGCTTGGAGCGAACCAGGAGTCAAAGGATGAGCGCAACTGCACCAGTGAACCCCACCCTGGATCCATGTATGGAAACAGGTTACACCTAGAGAATTTGTGGAATCTCCGTTATTGGAAGTCTTTAAGTGCACATTAGAAACACTTTATTCCAGTTTGGTTTAAACAGTGGCATTCTTGCCATAAACAGGGGAAGTTGAATTATATGACTTTTGCATCCCTTCCAGCCCCTTTTTTCCCATTATTCTATGAGGAAAGATGTATTTTGTTCTCATTTTCAGAGATTAAAATTGAAATTTAAGCCATAATGCTATCCTGATCTTTGCTAGTATGAAGTGTGGGACTGAAACTGAGATTTCCCATTCTAAATGCAAGCAAGGAACCTTGCACAGAATGGCTTCAGACAAAAACACCTTGTTTTATCCTTTTGGGCTCAGGTTTCAGCATGGAGACCTGAAAGTCCAGTCTTTCTTTCATAATCTCTACTCTCAGGCTACAATGGAAAAATCAAGACAAAAAAATTTAGCCCCAACAGAGGATGTTAACCTTTGCAGTGTTTCCTGAGAACTGCTTCTTTCCCATGTCCTAGAAATCTGTGTCCCAGTTGACATAGAATATCACATTTCATCTTGTAATTGAATTAATTTAACCAATTTAATGCTACCCACGCTGGAAAGCTACAAGTGTTCCTTAACTATATGAATGAAAAATTTCAGCACTATATAGAAATAATACAAGCAGGCAAATAGAAAAGGTAAGGTGATGGAAAATGAAATATGAATCAAGACCTACATATGGCAGGCAAAACACAAGACAGATGCATTTCAAGATTTCATACATTGAGTCCAGCCCCCTGCCCAAAGGGCAGGAAGTCAGCTGGGGTCATAGGATCCCAGCAAGATAAGCATCCAGTTTGCTCTTGAAGGTGTTCAGTGTGTAGAAATTTATTCAATCTTGTTACTCTCTGGGAAAGGATGGAAATACTTACCAGGCCCATATGACTGTGCAGGGACCAGTGGAATCTGGAACGCCCTGTGATGCCTTGGCCTGTTATTTTAAAAACAGGTAACACAATATAGGAATCTCTCCAGAAAGCTCTGTAGAAATGCCACTGAAAGATGCAGGTTGGGCTACCAACAAAGTCTACCTTAAAACTCAGTTGACTGGTAGGCAAATTCTAAATAGGGGAATATGTAGACTCAAGCCACAAAACTCTGCTGCTGAATCTTCCTGAAAGACAGAGTATGGGTGCAGGAATGCTGTATCTACCCATAGCAGTGGAGGCAGCATAAACTATAGGTGTTATATGATGCTAGTGGATGGTTACTCATACAGTAATGGTTACTTTCCAGATTAAAAAAAACAAACTACACATATAATCTGGCAAACACAGGCAATATAGTTATATCTTTAGAAGCTTTTGTTTCTTGCAATTATAGTATACATTTCAAATTTCAAGAAAGACCTGGAAGGAACCTGAAAGGTGATCTACTCTAATCTCCTGTACAGCTCCATGGTGCATTGTTCCTAACCCAGATTGGAAATAACTGTCCAGCCACTTCATGATTGAGCTGAGCACCTCTAGGTAACCTAGGTAATTGCTTCTGTGCAAGAATCTGAGTCTCAGGGTAAAATCTTGACTCAACAGCAGTTTTGTCATTGATCTCAATGGGACAAGGATTTCACCTTTAAAGATCAGACCCTTGCTGCCAAGACTGTGGATCTTTATAAGATTTCCATTTTTTAAAATAGGTTTCTTTAAAAGTACCTCTCTCATGGTCCTAGCAACTTTCCATCTATTCTTACCACTTGTTTCTCCAGCATGCATTACTAATTTGATCAAGATTAAAAAGTCATCAATATTAGAGCAGCTGCAAACAGATAAAGCTCACAACACAGCAGCATTTCCATAGTTTTTATTAGGAAGAGATATTAACAGGCTATTTCACACAAATAAATTGGACAGTGAAAAAGACACATTGGAAAAAATATATTTAAAAAGCCTAACAGGTCTGCCTTATAATTATTTACAATACATCTACATCTTACTGTATCATTTGTAATGAGATCACTCAGGATTAATGATATACATTATGTGGGTAAAAGCCACAGGACCAGTTTGATGGTAAAGAAACCCAAAAATCAACTGGAAAGCAAACTGCATTCACTTACATAATTTTCCTAGCAGGTCCCGTTTTTTGCTGTGTATTCATTTTTTACAAAATTTGATATTTTTACATAAATCACTGTTTCAGGATAAGTTGCTTCCAAAACCATCTGTAATCTCTTCAGATATCATCCAGTGTAACAGAATTATTCAGAGCATTAGGAGAATGCACCGCAAGGTAGAAATTTAAAAAATCCAACCCTGCCAAGACGCAGTACTTTTATAAACTATTTTTTCGTTTACGTTCTGCTATGTTTAAAATTGCATATTCATGACTTTAAAAGCGAGCTGGCAATCTTCTCATGTTAAACTACAGCCTCTTGAGCCAATGGTAACAAGTCAAAGATGTTCACAACCTAACCGAGTCTATAATACCCTTCAACATTTCACCAGATTCAGGGACTCGTGTGAGTACAATGGATAACAGAGAAACTGAGCCATGTACAAAAGGCCCAGAAATGTTACTCTTAAAAATTTATTAAAGATATTTTCATACCTGTCTTTGGACTTCAGATCCTGTTTTTATACACTGCCTAGTATAAGTTATAGTCCATTTGATATCAGTTGTCCCTGCCTGACAGTGAGTAAACCTGGACTCTATAAAAAGAAAAAAATCCTACTAACTCCAATCCACTTTAAAAACAGGATAACAAAAACAAAAGCCTGGTCTGAAACACAGTGCGGGTGATCATTAATTGGTATATACTGATCTAGCTGTACTGAGGTCAAGAAATACTGACTGTTTTACACACACATGTACACAAACACAAACACACACTCTCTCTTTCTCTCTATTCTTCTTTAGATAATTGTACAGGATTTAAAACTTGCTGTTCTTCATTGCTGTGACCCATGAGCTATTAACTGAAGTTAGAACCTACCTTCTCCCAAAGGTTTTGTTTTAATTAAAACTTACATCCAATCTCCTATTCTTCCTATATATGCACGTTACGTGACTTCACTGGAGCTATGACAGTTTACATGAGTTGCAGATCGGCTCATTATGCTAGGAATACCAGCTTGAATGGAAATATGCTTGGTAGGCAACGTATCTCTGACAACCAATTACAAGATTAGTCCTTAGCATTGTAGTTTAAATTGGAAAAAAAAACAATCACAGACCTCTCAATTTCACCATGGTTTGTGATTTTATTTGTCATGAAAAAAGGCTATGACCAGTGTTGCATTTTTGTTGTTTTAAATAAGAGTAAATATGATTCTATTTCAATACACAAAGAGCTTGCATTCTATTTAAAGGAAGTGCCCCCTTTTGTTTAAAGTCTTGTATTGCTTCAAATTAGGGAAAACTGCTAACATTACAGGCTTATATATATTTATATTGATTTTAAAGCTAAAACCATTAAAACTAGATTAACCTGAAATGTCCTATTTAAACATAATGATTAAACTGAAAGAAGGATGTACGGAGTCAGAATAGCTGTACAAATATCTCCCCCCAGCAGCCCAGTCCTTGAAGACTGAAATGGTTTGAAATATTTGACTTGTGAAATCAAATTATTCCAAACCAGCCAAATATCTAAAGCCTTTCTGCCATGACGTCAAAAAGGCAAAAGGTTTTTTATTATATCAATGGCAAATAGAGCCCAACAGCTGTGCAAATCTTAAATCAAGTGCTGAAAATAGAAAAAGAAAAGTGTTACTGAGTGTAGGTTATCTGACTCTGAATGGCATGCTGAATTTTTCTTAAGAAAAGTATACATTCAAAATGCAGGCTGCTATTATTTATTTAGTTATGCATGGGTGTACCGATGGGTAGGGACCAGATTCTGATTCTTTTATTCAAGCTGTTCTCAACTACAAGCTGCCTTACGTAGCCCTTTATTGGCTGCTATGCATCATGGGTCACAGAGAGACATGGAGCCATTATCTGATTGCTCTTGCTAGTTGATGCACCAGTGGACAGATCCTCGCTTGTGCTTGTCATAACGCGCCAGGCTGAGCCAGCACATTGGAAGACCAGGACGACAGCACTCTCCTTCTGCAATCTGAGAAAGAGAGGGTAACAGAGACCCAGCTGAGGCACAGTTTCGCCCATTCACTGCTCCTGGAGCAACACACACCTCAGATATGATTGCAAGTTCAGACCTCTGAGTAACATCTCACTCTCTAACAAGTAGTAAACGTATGAATGCAATTTAGGGTGAGAGCTGAAATTCAACTGGAAAAGGGCTATCAGAATCTAGCACTGAAGAAAAAAAGTAATAGAAAACAATAAATGATGTTATGGTAAATAATACAGGGAGAATAGTTAATAGAGCAAGATACCAATATTATGCACCCATTCTTAAAGCTGAATAGCTTTTAGTATTGTAAACAAGCATTTAGTGAGAGAAGTAAAGCAAAGTAATTCAGGTACACAGTTTTAAAAATGTAAGCGTGTAATGTAAGCTCTTAAATTCAAATATGCTGGAAAAGAATCTGCACAGGAACTGACAGATGCACCCGTCTGCCCAGGCTTGTAAGTCACATGACCATACTACTAAGTCTTCCTCCGCTTACTCCTGGGAAGTACTTGACTGCTTGCTGGAGTTCTGGGGCATCGTGATTTTCCTTTGTTAACTTTAACATCTGGAAAACTGGTGCTAGAAAAAGCAGAGAAGAGAATGAATTGAGAACAACTTTAAGAAAAGGCAACTCAAACTTGAATATTTGGGCTAAAGATGGTACCATTCATGAGCACACATACTTCTATATTCATTGTGATGCTAACCCCCCCCCAAAACCTGCTATTTTCTTCTTATCTCATCTGCTTCACAGGCAACAGCTCATGAAAACATGATGGAAAACAGTTCTTATCAATTCTATTTATAAAAATGAATCTCTTCTGGATTCCTCTTTATAAAAAATACCAACTTGAAACAATAGATATGAATATATAACCTTTCAGCTGGATTTGAAGGGAAAATGAGTTAATACCTCTACTCATCATTTATAAACATTCATTGTAAGTTACTAAGAACACCAAAAAAATGCTGAACTATAGAGCAGCTATTCTTCAAAACCACTTAAATTAACTGATATTTTAAGTCTGCAGGCTACAAACCAGTTTCCAGAATTTCAATAGCATGTTTTCTGCATAGTATCAATTTTCTTGGCAATGATTATATAGGCACCCAAAGTAAGAGCGACAGGCTGGATCATGTGGAACTAACACAGGACTACACTACAGCCCCTTATTTCATCCTCAAAATGCTCTTTCTGGCTATTAAAACCAGTCTCTAATCAGCAGCATATGGTTGTTTTGGGGTTTTTTTCCTACTTCCATGACTTTCATTAAATGAGGCTACATCAAAGCCTGGGATTCACAGAATGCAACTGTAGTAAACTTCAGTATATGAGCCTGATGTACTTCATTTCTCATAATCAGGAAGCACTTGAATCAGATTGTACCATAATATTCCCTGCAATGTCTCAGATCTCTCAAAAGCAAAACAAATGACCACTTTCACAAGAAGTGACAATTCAGTAAAATACATAATCGCACTGGCCATCTAATACAGCAAGTTTCTTAAGTATTTCCTTAACTTGAAACATTCAAATATCTCTTGCCCCCAAATTTCAAGGCCTACCAGAAGGAGAGGCACTGCGGGTCATATACTTGATATCCCTGGTTTGGTGATCTGGGTACTTACCTGGCAGAGCCAGGTTTAGGCATGGCTCCAAATCAGGCTTCTTCAATACAACTCAAAACTCAATCTTAGACCTTTTAAAAAGAACTGTAATTACCAAGCTACTGGCTACTTTAAGAACAGTGTCTCTCAGTCGTTCTTACTGAAGATGTTCTACTTAGTAAAAATAACTTCATTTAGGCTAAAAAGCAAGAGATTGACTCTGTAGTGCAATGGTTTAGGTCTTCATATTCAATGTAGGAGGCAAGTGGACATGAACTTAAGCCTCCACATCCCAACAACCAAGTCATTCTGAAGTGAGGGTGTCTGCTTTGGGACAGAATATCTATTCTAGATTTGAAAGACCTTGAAATCTGTTAGAAATAATCAAATCTTTTCCACAAAACAGATTCTTTTTTTAAGCACACATTTTCAGACCATAACAATACATTTCACCAAAATATTTCTGAACTGTATAATTTAAATTAGCTGAAGATATAATATAAGGGTAACAGGTATGGACTTAAGTACTTTACTTAAATATTGTCAGGGTCTCAGATTAATCAGCTCCCACTGGGCCAAGCACTTGAGCCACCACACCTGCCTCTAACCCCTCACTAACAAAGGTACCCTAAGCTTTCTGGGGAGGCAAGCAAGCAGATCTGATATTGCAAGCACCGCTCACCCTTTTAAGCACATCTTCAGGCTGAGGCTGCAGGCATAACCTGACACAGCCTATTCCAGCAAGCCTTATGTTTGCTGCTCTTTCTGATCCTCCTGGCTCCTGATTCAGTTTTGGCTCTTCCTGACCCAGACCATGGATCTTCCCTGAAACTAGACACAGGCTCTCTGACCCCTGGTTTCTGATCTCAGCTTACTTCTGGATTTTCCCTCTGTCCTCCTGGAACTTATTTTCAGTCCTCCAACCTGGATCCCAGCTCAGCAACTCTGGTAACCCGAGTTCCTGTATTGCTAACTCCGCTAGTTGCTCCCTGAGGACAACCCACGGGCCCAGCTGCCTATGTCCCAGCTAAACCCTCACAAAGACCTAGCTATATTAGGGGTGGAGAACGCTGCAAAAAATCAATAATTTAAACCTGTGACTTATCTCCCCCTCTAGTTTTTCTATCAGAATAATCCTGATCAGAAAAGTCTGACTTCATAGGGCTATTGCAAAGATTATTAAGCTCTTTTTATCTTGCAGAATTAAAAGGCTCAGATGACTATAGAACCAAACTGTTTTTACCTACAGAAGATATAACACATTTACTAACAGAAATGCAAGACTAGCTGCATTATTTTCCTTCCTCCTAGGCAAACTTTATTAGAACCTAATTAAATTATCACTTGCCAGTTTCAAAATTTAAAATGAACTATTTTAGCTTAATTTCTACACTTCTAGAACTCAACATGAAAGACACAAGCATGTACGTTATGAACATCAACATGCCAAGTTGTTTGCTAACATCATTAATTAGAACTATTGGGGGTCAGACCTGATGATCTGTTTAGGTCCCTTCCAACCCTAAGCACTATGAAAATGACATGAAAATTAATCACAGGATGATACATTACTATAAAGTTTAATTCAGCACATCTGCCTTTATATGCGTGTCTCCTGGTGTTGTTCCAATATCCTGTAATCCTCATACCAGGAAAATGCATGTTTGACTTCATTTTAATAAACAGAAAAGTTCAAATTGCAGTCGTAGCAGACCTTCATGATGCTAACATGTCAATAAACTGACTTCAGAAACAGTTCACTTTGTATTTTGAAAGCACATACAGAATCATAGAAATCAGGACTGGAAGGGACCTCAGGAGGTCATCTAGTCTAACCCCCTGCTCAAAGCAGGCCCATCCCCAGCTACATCATCCCAGCCAAGGCTTTGTCTAGCCGGGTCTTAAAAACCTCCAAGGATAGAGATTCCACAACCACTCTGGGTAACCCGTTCCAGTGTTTTACTACCCTCCTAGCAAGAGAGTTTTTTCCTACTATTCAAGTTAAGCCTCCCTTGCTGCAACTTGAGACCGTTGCTCCTTGTTCTGTCATCTGCCACTGCTGAGAACAAGCTCCATCCTCTGGAACCCCCTTTCAGGGGGAGTAGCTGAAGGCTGCTATAAAAACACCTCACTCTTCTCCTCTTTAGACTAAATGGGCTCATATACACATGCAGAGAGGCTACTCTGATGTGCTGTAATTACAGCATGTCGAAGAATGGTAATTTCCATGCTCCAGCAGATTCCAGCATCGCATGTATCAGCATCACCAGACAGAAAAATGGCAGCAGGGGAGCTTTAACTAAAGCTCGTCGAATGTGCTTTAGTTCAAGTGCCCCATTGCTATTTTTCAGTGTCGGGACGCCAATATGCATGACACTCTGGGCGCTTTAATTAGCATGGCTCCGAGAGCCTTGGAGCCACGCTAATTAAAGTACCCCCCCCAACCCACCTCCCAGAGCACATCTATAAAAGCCCAATAAGTCCAGTTCTCTCAGCCTCTCTCCAGAAGTCATGTGCCCCAGCTCCTGAAACATTTTCGCTGACCTCTGCTGGACTCTCTTCAATTTGTCTATATCCTTTCTGTAGTGGGGGGCCCCAAACTGGATGCTACTCCAGATTTGGTTAACAATTATTAAATAGAGGGGAATAATCATATCCTTTGATCTGCTGGCAATGCTCCTACCAATGCAGCTCAGTGTGCCATTAGCCTTCTTTGCAACAATGTCTCACTGTTGGCTCATATTCAGCGTACTGGCCACTGCCCCCCACAGCTCCTTTCCTGCAGAGCTGTGTGCCCAGCCAGTGAGCCCCCAGCCTGTACCGGGGCATGGGATTGTTATGTCCTAAGAGCAGGGCTTTGCACTCGTCTTTGTTGAACCTCATGAGATTTCTTTTGATCCAATCCTCCAATTTGTTGAGGTCTCTCTGAATCCTAGCTTCATCTTTCTGTATATCTACTGCTCCCCCAGCTTGGGGTCATCTAAAAACTTGCTGAGGGTATACTCTGTCCCATCCGCTAACTCACTGATGAAGGTATTGAACAAAACCAACCTCAGAACCATCCCTTTGGGCACTTCACTTGATACCAGCCTCCAGCTAGAAATTGAACCATTGACTACTACTCTCTGAGCCTGAAGATCCAGCCAGTTTTCTATCTTCCTTACTGTCCATTCATCTAACCAGTACTTCCTTAGCTTGCTTGCATCTCCAAGGCTGAACTCTTGCTTCAGCTAAATTTTCCTCTGGGATCTACAAACAATTTAGTTTGCTCTATGTTTGTGAACTTGCTTGGCCCTGCAGATTAAAGATGAACAAACACAGTGCTTTAAACTCAGCTCTACAGTATTTCCCTGTTGTAAACCTTGGGAAAGTTTTACTAATGAGGACAAGCTGGTTAGGAATTTGGGTTTTTTTGGAACCATGGCAAAAAGGCGGGGTGAGGGGGAAATGCACAACTAAACATTTTACATCTGCTTTGAAAAGAGCACCAAAACAATGCAACCAACACGGAACCATGGGATAAAAACAACTATTTTTAAAGCATATAAATATGCTTTTTTTAGACATTACTTATTTTATCAAATCCTTTTTTCATTTTGAAGAAAGAGTGAAAAACAGATGGTAATTAGAAAATTCTTCCTCTAAAATCACAGAAGGCACTTTCCCAAGGCAGTTAGCTCCCATTCACCTTTTCCCTGTCTGTATCTTGGTTCCTTCCAGCACATCCAAAGGAGGAGTCAATATTTTGTTGGCTTAGCAGACTGCAGCCAATGAGTTTTGAAAAAGGGACTAGGAATAGGATTAGCATAGGGAAATAAGCACTGGTAGAAAACACCAAGATTTGGTGTAGATGTTTCAGTTTTAATGCAGTGCCTGAATGAGATATTGGCAGTTGTAGATGTGTAAGAGGACCGATGGAGTTGTTTGGTCTTTTATCACCCATCTAAACATCACACATGCAGATGATTAAGGAAAAACTGGAACTCTCTTTCACAGAAAAAAATTGTTGATTAAGAAACAAGCAGGCAAGTAACAGAGACAACTGTGCAAAGACATGCTAAGAACCTATTATAACAGTTTAAATTAAGCACGCATATTTTGGAAGAAAAACGTCTGGTATAATGGTTTCTGTTGACAACAAATCTGGCTAAGTGACAGGGGAAAGGCCTACTTGAAATGGAATTCTTTGCAATGCAGAGCTTGTGACTGGGAGTGATCTTATCCACGACCACCAAAAATAATTGGAGGGAAAGAGGGAACATGAAGGCATCCTGTCCTTAAGCAAATACCATATGCAAGAGGATCTTCTTTCTTATGGACAATAAATTTTCCATTGGGAACTCAAAGAATTATTTTTTCCTTAGCTGTAGGATTAAATTAAATAATGTTTTAAACTGGTGATATTAGTTGCATTCAAATTAGGCAGCTAAATTCCATCATTCAGCCATAGAACTTGGAATTCCTTGTAGTGCTGACATGAGTGATATTGCTTTCACTTGTCCACAACTATTACAATTTTTTTTAAAAAGTCTGTATAAAATATATTCTGTTTTTGCCATCTTTCAGGATTAGCCCCTCTTCCAGAGAAAACTAATTTGGCTTATATGTGGAATTTGCAACTGAAAATACAAATGGAAAAAGTCTAATGTGCCAAAGAACTGCCTCTGACTGGAGAAAGCTACCAGGAAAAATAGGTTCCCAGAAACCACTCATATTTCAGAGCCCAATTCTGCAGAGACGAGAGAGTGGAAGGACCTCAACACCTGCCTGGAACCTTTTGGTAACTACTGACCTCCCTGAAAAGGCCAGGGTGAACCCCAGATTGCTCAGAATTCACACTGGCCCTTTGCAAGCCAGAACTAAGTTATGTGCAGAGCTCAAAGTAAAGCAAGCTGCTGAATGTGCCTTCTTACCCAAACCTTCACTTACCTGCAGAACTGCACATTTAAGCTTAATTTCTACAGGACCTGGGAAAGTAAAGCTTCTACTTAGTTGCCCTCTTTCACTTTTTCCTAACCCCACCTTCTGGCTGCATTCAATCCCCTGCAGAAAGGTACATTAGTATTAATTTAGAAGAAGCTCTACCTTTAAAAATTAATGAAATAAAATATTAACAAAAATATGTATGCCCATGTCTTCCTTTGCTACAGACCAGTCCTGCATCATTTAAATAAATTAAAATGGTGCCTCTGAATTGTGGAAAAATATATCATTACAGTAACGTATTGCCAACGGCCATTCTGTATTGAACTGCTTTCATAACTGGGTTTATGTGTTTCATTCATAACAGACCTCAATTGTTGCATCTCTTTTATGAGACTACTATGTCCCAAATATCATTTTTGAAAAGCCAATCTCTGAAAATTTAATTTTCAATATATTAATCACACTAAAAACACAAATGAGTACCTGGATCTGGGTATTTGTTTACTTTTTTTTTTTTTTTTTAAAGGAGCCAATATGCATTTCAAAGAAGGTGAAAATGCAGACAAAAGGAAAAGATAAAAGCCATCATGCTTAGGGTATTGATCATTTGGAGTCGGGGAGAAACTTTCCCTCCAAGAGATAAAGCTCTGTAGGTATTCTGGATCCTCTTCTATAGTGGAAGGTATTGCCCACAGTCAGAAAGACTACTGAACCAAACAAAGGTTTGGTCCAATCCAGGAACATTAAGACTTCCTTGCAAATCAGTTCACGTTCCTCCAAAAATATTGCTGGTTTTGTTTTGTTTTTTAAATCACTCCTACTTCTCTAGTAGAAGAATAAATGAAATGCAATGATCTGGAACATGCCAGACACAATTAGAAGATTGTCTCCCTGCTATATAATACAATTCCTTTGCCAAGCAAGATGGTATCACAACCAGCCAATGCAATTTTGTTTTTCATTACACATACAGTCATTTAATTCACTGTCCATTATTACACCATCATCTCAGCATTATTGATTTCAAACTGCCTCACACTTAACAGTACGTTCATTTCAGATTATTTGCTAATATTCATTAAAATAAATCTTAATAACTCAGTTATACCTAGCCCTCAAATGTGGCAGGAGTTCTTCGATGACATAGCAGCCAACAATGTAGTTGTGCATTTGCTGCCATAATAAGAGTAGCAAGGAATGGGACAGACCTTGAGGAGTGCACATATAGGTCTTTATGAGCATGTGGAACAAGCAGTCGACTGAGCAGTAAGCAGGCTTAATGGCTTAAGACAGCATATGTCAGAAGCTGCAGGCAACAATCCCAGGCTAATCATGGCTGAATGCAATGAATCTGCACTCCACAAATTCAGACAGCATTCCAGAAATTCAAAATTTCACTTACTCAGTGTTGTTTTATATTTCCCTTGGCACAATACAATGTTTTGCTCTCAAACTAGCTTTGTCTCTGCTCTGCTTAATCAAACTGGAGGATGATTCCTTAGTTAAATCCAAAAGATTATTCTCAAAGTACAACACTCTTCCTAACCAAATGCCCCATTAGCTTGAGTGGGTATGGCAAATCCCTGCTCTATTTCTAATTTCTCTCTCACCTCAAAAACCTGTGGGCAAAGCATTGAGTTTCAAGCAGTTTTAGGAAAAACAATTTTATATGAATAAATATTTCATACAACCCTGTCTCTATGCATAAGAATTTGAGCAAATGTATGAGCGTTGACTTTTCTAAGCCATCCATAAAGTTATTTCTTTCGTCTAGTATTATACTACCTATAAAAAACTCTGTTGATAGAATACCACCTTAATAATGCTTTCATACTCAGTCTCAATGTTCAATTTAGTTGTTATACTGAATGATTTTTGGTTCTGTAAACATTTTTTATAATGTTTTGGAAAATATTAAGCCTTTAAAAATTAAAAGATGATAGGTATTTTATTCAAAATGTAAAATTTGTAGAAGAAAAAAAATCTTAAAAACTTTTAAAAAAGTGGTATTTGCAAAACCGAAAGCCCACAGTCCTTATGCCAACCTTGTATTAAAACTGTGATTTTATTTTGCAAGTATAGCATCCTCTATAGTATCTGACACCTAAATTTTGCAGAATCTAAGTAATGTATAAGAATTTAAAATTTAAAAAAAAAATCAAAAAGAAATATATATGAAACCACTCATTTATATTCTTTGTCCAAAAGGAAATCTTCAAAAGTAAATAGGAGAGTGATTATTTATTTAGATGATGTCAGAGAAATTATTCACTTAAGCTCCCAAACTGGAAAGGGAACACTTGTGAATACTCCTGACCCCAACGGGGCTCATTTCCCAGCTGAGACTTCAATAAGCAGGAGACGAGGGTACGGTCTTCCCAGTTTATTCGGCTGAAGGTCCCCTGGACCTTAGAAAGGCAGAGGGGCCCCGGTTGCACTCTTACACAGGTATTTATATTCTCTGGTTACATGATACTTTCGCATGTGCAAAACTTTAGCAGAAAATAACTAGTACTGCATAACTCTTCTTTCATCTGCAGTATAAGCTCCAACCAAAATTAAGTTTTACCAAATAAGGCATAGGTCTGCCATTAAGCTTGTCTATCATGCTTAGTTACTATGGGGGAAGTTGTGGGCACCTAAAGGTACAGGCTGTGCTTCCTGTGTTGCTAAAGGAGATCTTTTTCTCTGTACACAATTTCTAACAATTATTACTTTTTTAAAACCCTTTAATTTCTAAATCCATTTATTCTGTTCATTTAAATTTATTTTGGTAATTAAGGAATTAGTACAATATAGTCAAACCTCTAAACTTTTACTGCTCTTTAGTTTGACTACACTTTTAAGATGAATAACTTCTCTGCTGAAAACTGAGACTATCATTACAGATGTCACATAGACAACTGGCACAGTAATTCAAACCTGATACAAAACAAAGGCACAGCCAGTTCAGTCCCATATATAAAGGAAAACACAAAGCAAGAGGTTCTGATTCAGGAAGTGTGCTTCAGCATATACTTAACTTTAAGCACATACTCACATTTCATGGAAATGAGGTAAGCATGCGTAATTTGCCTATGCTCATGATTTTTGGATTCTGGTTTTGAGTAAAGAACAAGGATATTTTCTAATTGATACAGAATAAGACCATATGAAAGTCACAGGTGAACTATTTTTAGCAAATAATTGGTTTTAAAGGGTTTAGTCTGCAAACCCTGACTCACCTGGTCTTTGCCTTCAATGTAGTTGTTCACAAGAATGATTCTTGGGCATATGTAGAAGTGTTTGTAGATCAGGACCAGAGGACTGTGGTGTCACAGAAATGCAACTAAACTCAGACTCACAGTTTCATAAAACACGCATGCACACACACTGGTCCTAACCTAATCCTAAATCCCATCGCAGTGGGAAGACACGACACTTGAACATTTGAGAATGAAAAAAAAGTAAGATACTGAGATACAAAAGTAAACTGCTTTGGAAACTTGTAAGGCTATGTGCTGGACATTTAAATTAACATCACAATTTCCAAGTCATTACGTATCCCTTATATTTATCAATCTTTTCAAAACAAAAAACCCAAGGCCCAACTCTTCAGGGGTAGTGCTTTAAATCCAACTAATCATGAAACTAGAATTTCTGACCAATATGCGAGATTCTGCAACTACAAAGCACCACACAGACAGATCAAGGTGACAAATGTCACACTGATTAAAAACCAATGCAAAAAACTTCAAATCACAAGAACCCTAATCACAGGCTACCTTGCTGCCAGAACAGAGATTATAATTCACAAATAGTGCAGAATCTATTACTACACAGTTCCTATATTAAGGTTGCCCTGAAACATGAAGCACTAGATTAATGAACTTTTCAATGTATAAAAGACAGAAGGCACATCTGGATGTGCTTCGTTTATCAAAGTTTAAATATTAGGGATCTTTAAGCCGAGATATCCATAAAGCTAACATTGTGACAGTTTTTTCCAAGAATGAATTCCAAGAAGGAATGAAGAGCTGCTTAGCCATTAAAACTCTTTTACCACCAGTTAAAGGGAAAGAGCTAGAAATGGTAACAACAGACATATTTAAACAGTGCTGATGTAGGAATCCATTTATTTTTATACCAAACCTCACAAAATATAGAGCCATGAACTAGGCTTCTGCAGCACTGCAATATCTTCAGGGAATATTTGGAGACAACATATCATTGTCTAACAATATCCTTTAAAGTCAAATCATTTAAATTCAGAATGTCAATACCATCTAGGTACCGAGATGTCTGGAGGATTAAATTATTCTATGTGAGAATATAAATAAACTTATTAACTTATGCTAAATTCTTCTTGTAGGGTTTACTATAGATAACATAGTAGGTGAATGCACTAGCACCTATGCTTTTCAACTTCCTGGGCTCAGAGTTTAGACAGTGGTGTAACAAGGAGTTTGGATGGACTCACTGCACAGCTGTGCAACAGAAACTAGCAGTCAACAGGAGTTTAGTCAAAATAGCATGCTCATTCACCGAAGAACACAAATCTATTTGAGGTCAAAAACGCATGATTTAAGGACATGCTGAAAGCTTAGGATAGGGTTCAGTATTTTCCATAACCAAGGCCAGATTTCGGAGTGATGTATGCTCTCAATCCTGAACAGGCTTTCAGCAGCAGAGTAGCTGTACTGAAATCAATGGACCCCACTCAGTACGTTAAGTTTAAGCATATTCTTAACCCTTTTGTAGGATCTAGGATGAAGTCAGTAAAGGTTTTAAACATACCCATCTCCCACTTCCAAGGATGTTAAAATCTATATTTTTCAAAGCTTAGGTCTCATTCACACTCTTGAAGGAGGACAAATTTAAAATATAAACAATGCTGTGTTCATCATGTAGACATTAGCTTCATAACAGTTCCTCAATTATAATTAACAAGATCACATATTTAAGTATAACAACAGTGCTAAGATCTTTAAATTCAAGAAGCATGAAGGTATATATTTTGACAGTAAGCATTGCATTGAAATAAATTTAAAGCTGTGGTTATGAACTCCACCGTTACTCCTCTGACATATTTGATTGGCATTTTGAATAAACTATTCTATGAAATACACAAATGCACAGCATTTCTTTTTTTTAAATATAGAAATATTATGTTTACCATAAAAGGCCAACCACCATTGATTCCAAGCATCTGTCACCAATTCTTTTGTTTGAGAAAATAACTATTCTAAATGGTAGTATTTAACAATTTTATGCATAGTATAATTATTTTTTATAAGATGCCCTTTTGAAGCATAAGATCAAAAATTTGACTGTTCAGAAAAATCACTCAATTGAGAGGAAAAAAAAGTCACTATAAGATATCAAAAGGGACCTAACAAGTTAGGTAAACAGCTGCTTGAGATGATCTCAGAATATTTGATCCTGCTTCTGCTGAGGGATGGAAGAAAAAAGCTCCCGAGTTCCCTTTCAGCACTTCCTACCGTTCTCCGATTTCTATGAAATCTGCAGGAAATGACCAGATAAATGCCCAGAACCTCATTGAATATTTGACATTCTGAACATTATTTCAACTTAAAAGACTCCACCACCTTGCCACATTAAATTATCTTTACTTACTGAAGTTGCAAGGAACACAGGGCATAATTACAAATGGAAGAACAGAGAAAGACATTTTTTTTTCAGCATAATCATTTGACAGGACTGTGGAGTTTTTGCCTGGGATTTAAAGGTGTGTTGTCAGAAAGCATTATAGCTCGTATACATCCTGAGAAAGCCTGGTTCTAATAAACCAACCACAAGTTGTTAAATCACAGAGCCATCATTTATCAATGAGTTTCAATCACATAAATCCTAGAGTTAAAAATTTTAAATAAACACCAAATACGCTGGCAACACAAAATGTATAATTCTAATGCACAGTCACACGGAAATTGAGGCTCCCTCCAAGAGTCAAGCTGACCAGCTAGCAGGAACATACCTCCTTTCTACTTTGTTTCTACTCACTGTTTCAGAGAAGAGGTTGAAAACATCACTGTTTCAAACATTGGAAGACAAAACCAAATGTTTAATTAAAAATATATGTTTGTGTGTGTATAATTTTAGTAAACCAACTGCAAGTAGTTAAATCATAATTTAGGCTCATCTCTGGGTGTATGGATGATTTAGAGAGCCTGAATCATGATTTAACAACTTGTGGTTGGTTTACTAAAACCAGGCTCTCTCAGGATGTCTATATTACATTTTCAACATATGTTGTTTGAAAAATATGCATATGTATTGATATAACTTAACACAATACCCCTTTTATGCCACAAAAAGTGACTTCTTTTGCACATATCTAGTATTGCTCAATGCATGAGGGAGTCTCCCATCTCAGGTACTAGCATTATTTTATTGTTGGTTATTAAAGAATAGGTTTTTAAACTATTAGAATAGTATACAGTCACTTAATGTAGATGTTTCTGAATGTATCTAAAATATTGAATAGAAGATGCCCTTTTGAAGCATACTATCAAAAATTTGACTGTTCAGAAAATCAGTCAATTGAGAGGAAAAATAGTCACTATAAGATATCAAAAGGGAATCATTAATATAATAATCTTTTACTGATCACTACACAGGCTTTCTTTATTTTTATTGGGTCACAAGTTACCTGAATTTTTAGGCTTTCACCCCATTTCACATAGACATTGTCTGCTCAGGCTGAGGGCCCAATTTTGCCATTTGAAGGATTAGAACTGGAAAGCACTGGCAAAATTTAAATTAAACATTGTGTTTCTGTCATTTGAGTATAAAAGCTTAAATGTCCAGTAGCACAGATGAGAGCAGACGTGTCTAACAAAGTACTAGAGATACATTTTACCAATAAAGATGACTCACTGGGACACTGATTCAGGTATAGCTAGCCAACCAGGGAAATAAGAGTTGGAGACTATAGTAGAAACAACTTTTTTGAAATTTCTGAAGAAATAAGTTTGAGGGTTAGTTTCTGCATGTGGAACCCAGACAGAGATCAAGGAATATTTATTTACTCATCTGAACAATGACTCAATTGTCATGACTGCAGATCAAATGTCGTCTCTGAAACGAACCCAGTTAATAAATGGCGTTTGTGTGAAGTGGGACAGTGTCCCACATAGTCACGGAAATAAAGTATTAAAGATATATTTTAATTAAATGCACTATGTTCTTTCTCTTCAGGAGGATATAATTACAACAGTTGCCGTAGAGAAGAGGATTTGTCTCTAATTGCTCTAAAATTCTCTGTCTGTCTACATGCAGCTTCGAAGAGGGACAGACTGAGCTAGGAGAAAGACCACAATATTCTGCTCTAAGAGTAAGATTTTAGGCAAAGTTTAGAACATACGGCAGTGATTATGTACTGCTATGGCGTGTGTAAAGGGATTCACCCAAGCGCTAAACAATGACAGCTCAGGCCAACTCCTCAGCATTTGGTAGCCATTGCTGAAAACAATGGGAGCTACCCCATAGCAAATAATGTTTAAAACTGCAGCTACTGGAATTGAGGCTACTTTTGTAATTTTAAACTCAGGATCATTTGTTTTCTAAGGGAAGTGCTTTAAGAGATGAAAAAATACTTTGAAAGTCTTACTAATTCCTCCAGTTACATTATGTTCTTCAGAAAGCTCATTTAGTGTTTAAAAGATGGAAATTTCCAAACTAAGGTTCTCTTGAGAGTCCCACTGATAAAACAGGAGCCAAAACTGGCTTTGAAATAGCAACAAGCCTACCTTAAGTACTGTAATTTTCTGCTGGACCATTACACAGCTTGAATAAGCATCTCATTTGCCCAACGGTACACCGAACCTAGGCAGAACTATACTGAAGTCAATGGCACATTGTGTGGACACAGGATTCAACCCATGTGGCTCTCTTTCTTAAATAAGGACTTTAAACTTGGGCTGCTTAAAATTGTTTTAAAAATAGGTTTATATCCCTTTTTATATTCATTTGATTTATTATGTGCATTTGTTTCCCTAGGTCAGTGATTTTCAACCAGGATGCCAACACACACTGGAGTGCCATGAGATCCTTTGGAGGGTGCTGCAGAAAGTGTGCAGAGGTAAGAAAGGGGTGAAGAGAGAAATAAAAGACAGGCAGGTTCAGGCTTCAGGTGGCAGAAGATGAGCAGATCAGGGCAGGCTCTGTCTCTCCTTCCCTAGCTGCTCCCTCGCCCTCACTGCCTGCAGCCTCTGCAAGGAGGTAGGCTCTATAATAAATACACTCGTTTTTCAAATAGAGTGCTGCTCAATTCACAAATGTTATAAAGAGGGTGTCTCAAGTCTGACAGGTGATGCTTTGAGTCTGAAAATGTTGAAAACCATTGTCCTAGGTCTAAATCTAACTGGTATAATATGACTCCCCTAACACCAAACACATGAAACTTGTGGTTCTGTTGACAAACACGGATTTTAATATTTTTGGAGGAAGTGCAGTCCATTTTATGCAAAAAAATGAGGGGGGGCGGGAAATCAAGGCCGAAATATATCCTAACAGAAGAATTCAACATGCGACTGTGATCTCCATTTTAGGAGAAGTTAAAAAAAGCCAAGAAAGATTGTGAACAATAAAACAGGGACAAATTCACATATGCAATGTTTCATTGTCTCGATTGACACACTGATGAAACCCTATATTGCCAATTATGTAATCATCTCATTAAGAAAAAAAGTCCAGTGAAACCTATTATTCCATTTAATTAGAGGATTTAAAAATAAATTAAGTGGAAAAAAATAAAAGAACGCAAGTGATGTGAGTGTAGCTCATTTAAGCTTCTAAACTAGAAACTCATTTGCTCACTAGGATGCAGCAAGAGGTCATGAACAGCTAAGCTACATGGTAGAAATTTTATTTTTAAAAAGTAAGCAGGAATGAACAGTTTTAAGATGCAATATAAACCTTTCGTAAGGGCACATTAATAAAGGATTAAAGTAAATACAAATGCAATTAAGACCCTGGGAGGCACCAAAATGATGAAAACTGAATGACCCTTTCATGCTCTGGAGTGGTCCCATTGGGCTGAAACACACTAGCAGGACCAGGAGGACCAGCATTTCCCATGCTGAGGCTCTACCAGTTCTGTGGAAAAACAGATGCTTTGGGGCTGAACCATTGACTGGTATTGTTCAGAGGAAAACTGAAGGGGCAAAGAAGGAGTCTCTCATACATAACCAACATATATTTTAATAATGCTTCTCCAATTTTTCTGCACTAGAAAGACAGAAGGGAAATATAACCCAGTTTCTTTTGGAGTTTCATTGAGGTTTCAATTAAAAAGAAAGAAAGAAAAACAGCAACTGCATTCCAGAGTTCGAGTGAAAGTAATAAAGATGATCGAAAGGAATAAACCTGTAATAAAGATGATCAAATTTCACTTAATGCTTTAAGATATTCCATAAGTCCAAATCTGTTTAGGACCCAACAAAACAGACTGACTTGGGTGATTTCAACCCTTTGTCTGGTGTTTACATCTCAAAGCCATCCATGAGACTTCTAATAAAGCCAGCAGAGATTGCAGGAAATCTGTTTCCTACCGAATTCATTATATTTCAGGTGATTCTCATGCTACAATCCCAATAACTTTCAAAAAAAGTCACCTCTACATGCTTGAATAAAAGGTCGCTTGATTTGTTACTTTCCCAGAGGGTGACAGAAGCAGTTAAATAAAAACAAACACACACACACAAAATTCATCCTGAAAGGCCAGAGACCATAAAATTATGCTTAAATAAATTTCAAGAATGACGGCAAGATCTAGATGGGAAAAAAGCGATTCAAAAGGCCAGTAAAAGGGATGAGATGTTTGGCAGCTACCCATTTCTGCATTTTTCATGAACAGCTGCTAAATGAAACAAATAAAAAACTAATATTTGAATTTACTCTTTCAATATTACCTTTTACCCTGTGCGTATCAAAATATACTGAGTAGTGCAAATAAAAGGGGACTCCAGAGGACTGAGGCAATTGGTGTTCATTAAAAGCTTCAGTAGAGAGGGAGAGAGGTTAATTTACTCTGACTGCAGCACATAAATGTTAATTTCTCCTTCATTAGATCTACCAAGTGGATTAATTACATACAAAAAATCATCCTGTTCCTATCAGTGAAATACTTGGTACAGCACTGGATCGGAAATTTCTATTTTTCAAAATGCTTGGCTGTTTGAACATGCATAATGTAACAGGAGGAGTTGGTAACATTAGATTAGCTTTAAGGTAATGTTTTCATCTCAAGTATTAAGTTTTCATTGCTTTAAAAAGACCTCCCTTGCAAAATAAAAGGTCTCGAGCTTAAGATTCAAACCCTAGCCTGAATAATACCATTTTTAAAGCTATCCAGGAAAAGTAACAACCAGGTATCTGTTGCCAGGATGTCTGAGCTCCTGCTGGGTTTCTGGTTCTCCTAGATGCTTGTCTTCAAATTCAAAACATATGAATCACTCTTATTCTAGGAGCAATGACAAGTTGTTTCCATCAAACGTTACTAGAAAGACCCGTTCCTGTCCCCCTCCACGCTTTCCTAGCTGTTAGCCTCAGGACAGGAGAAGGCAAGCTACGGGTGCCTTGGCATCACGCTGTCAATGCTGCCAGCTGAGCTGCGGTGTGCTGCCTGAGCGAACAGGCAGAGCCAAGGATTCAGCACTGAATGCACCCAACCATCTGCAGAGGTGGCCTCAGGAATTCAACTTTTGGAAACGCAGTTAAAAGATCCTGGCTTGGCCAATGGTTGCTGCTGTGACTGGCAGTTAAGGTGCATGAGTTGAGGTGATCTACAAAACTGATTTCCCATTCATGAGAATACACCTCTCAGCCCCTACAAATGGAAATTACTAACCCATTCTTTCACAACTCATCATATATAGTAGCTGGTTGATAAATCCTCTACAGAGGTTTACCTTAGATGTAATCCCTTCAGATTCAAAGGAAATCTTGATTCCCAACAGAATAAAAACCAGTAGGGTAGAAATCATAAAAAACAGAAACATTAAGGAAAAGATTAGAGAAGGGGCATCAAAAATATGGCCCACAGGCCAAGTCTGGACTACAGAGCTGTATTATGCGGCCCCCAGTGACCCAAAGGCAGCATGTGGACATGCCAAATGGCCCTGCATGCAATACACATGTCTGCAACATAGCCCCATGGCAGGTGCTCCAACCTCTGCCCTGCTGCAGAGCCAGCAGGCTCTATCACTGCTCCAGCCTGGGGCATAGAGCATAGCCCTAGTCTGGCCCAGTAGCAATTTCTCCCAAAGGCAAGAGGGGAGAAGAGAGGAGGGAGGGGGCAGGCAGCAGCTGCAGCCCTGACCCCAGCCCCAACACCAAGAAAGAGCCAGAGCCACAGTAGCTGCCTCCCCTCCACCTCATACTCCATTTCAAGATGAGGGGCTCATCCCCAGTATTAAATGGGGGAGGAAGGCAAACCTTATCTTGGAATTGAGTAAATATGATACTACACTTTAAGCTCAATCTAACTCACTCTAACATCCATTATCTTGATGCATTTTAAGATGTTTAAAAAAAATGCTTGAAAAATATTGTATCTACTTTAGGAATGCAAAAATCTAGAACTCTTGGGTCAGAAATGATACCTGTTATTTGACCAACTAAGAAATTGCAAAAAAAATAACTTTTTATGCAAGTTTTTGGAATCACATGCCCTTCATCAGGCTCAGGGAAAGCTCAAGATGGTAAGAAGTCCCCATATTTAGGAAATAAACTTCATGTTTACACAGCAGCAGACGCTGGAAATCTGTCCCTCCGGGTTCCTTGCAAGTGTTTTTGTAAGGTTGCTCTTCGTTGTGTAGATCAAACAGGATTTCTTCCCTGGTAGTATCAGATGGCAGGGAGGGATGAAGTTTATTTCCTACATATGGGAACTTTTTTACCATCTTGAATTTTCCCTGAGCCTGATGAAGGGCGTGTGTGCCCTAAAGCTTGCAGAAAAAGACTTTCTTTTTCAATTCCTCATTTGGCCTAATAAAAGGTATCATTTCTGAACCAAGAGTTCTAGATTTTTGCATTTCTTTTTGTCTCAGACCAACACAGCTACCAAATACACCCCTGTGTATACTTTATGCATTTTTATATGTATACAGATACATGCTCAAAGTGTTGATAACTATTATTTTTGTATGCTGTAAGAAATATACATTTTTTTTCTCTAAATACCTATTTATTAGCAAATTATCAGCATATTCCAGATGCAAGATGCCAATGTATTTCACTAATTCTAGCTTTTGGTTTTCTGATGGCTGAATGTCCATACAGCATATGGCTAAGATAAACATTGATCAAAGCTAACTGCTGCGGCAATTGTGCTATGTTACAAAGCACAGCTGTCATTTCCATATACTTTTATTTGATTTAGCAGTGTCTGGCTATTCTTGTAAGAACAAACATGGACTAGATCTGAGATCCTGTTCTATGCAGATGATAGCTTTAGTGTTTAACTTCTGCCACTTCTAGTTTAACTCCTTCTCTTCTAAAGATGACGATTCATAATACACTTCACTGAAATGCATTAAATGGACAGTCAAAACCAGTAGAGCGTGCCCCTCTAGTATTTAAATTGCTTCTTTCCTCTTGGAAATACCTAGATTTAAAATCTGATAGACAAGAATGTGAATGATGGTCCCCATCTGATATGGCTCATTTTAAATAAATTCAACACTGGACTATTATAAAATGAACATACCACTCTGTCTGTTCCACAGTATATCTACTTACGCCTTCAACTTGTGCTGTCTAGAGCAAGGTTATTGTTTAACAACGTACCCGTTGTACAAAAGTCCGTAAACAGTTATTGCAGCATACCCTTCTATAATTAACAGGAAAAATAGCAAGCAGAATGAAAATTGTAGATCTGTTTTACTTAAATTCTTGTGTATACGTCAACTTGTCCAAAAGTCATTACGACATGACTTAAATAAATGTTTCAGAAGATTTTTTTGATGCGAAACAGGCACCAAGGGCAACACATTACATTTCTGTGGACACACCAACTTGTAAACATTGACTTCCAAAGCAAGGGGGGGTACAGAAATAACCCTCACTAAAGAATAAAAGCTCCCCAAGTTTAAATTCTGAGATTTCTATAGCTCCTTTCCTTCAAGGACATGGCTTGCAATCTGTGTAAGAAACCTTAGATTCTACTCAATTATGGCCTAGATCTCAAGTGGTGTGCTGCTTCTGCCCACATAAAATTAGTTTATGGGGATCACTAGGCCACAAATTGATGGAAGCAAAAGGGAGCAAAGAACATACACTGTAACATTACTTGGCAAATTAACTGAAAGTCAGTGTCCAATGGCTTAGAAATTGTGGTCTTCTATCTACACCCCAGATAGGACAATGACATAGGGGAAAAATACTTTTTCTACCAATGGGTGATTGTTAGCCGTGTCATTTAATCTTTGTTTGAATTTCTCAAAATCAATGGAAATGGTAGACTGGATACTATTAAATGATGAAGAACAACATGAGAGGAAGATAATCAAAGCATTGTTTCCACTAAGACAGAAATATTCCCCACTGTCAAAATATATTAACAATAGATTTTTAATGTGGAACCAGGCCAAAATGTGTTAATATAGGGTCTATACATGAAGTGGTGATGTCTACAAGTTATGGAAAAATAAAAATATTTCAGAATGTACATTGAAATAGAAAGCAGAGAATAATCAAACAATTGGTATTTTCCTCATAAACCAGGGATACAATTAATTCTTAAAAAATGAAAAAGACGCCATTCTAACTATGGTTCTACTAACCACCAACTGGAAAAAAAAATCCGTCCAGCTCTGACAAAAATATAAAATATAGATGAGAGAAGTCATTCCAGTTTGTTTTATTCATGGGGTATGTCTCCAAAGAATCACTGTGGAAGACAAAAATGCTCCAAAATGTTGAAACATACCCTACTTAGGAATGTATATGGCAACATCTCTATGGTACAGGCCCAACTCCTGTCTGTAGCTCCCAGCCCAAATAAGTGAGCTGTGCTCTGGGTTCTGCCTAAGGAGGAGGATTCTTTCCTTTCATCCACACAACTTCTCTGCAGTTGTTGACACAGTAGACGCTCCAGACACTAGCTCCTTTCTGTGGACTTGTGCAAGGAGGAAAATGAACTGTAATTCTGCAGATCTGCTGACTCTGTGCCTCTTTCTTCCCTGGCATGCTGCTGAATCCTCCCACACGCTGAGATGCACACAACCCTCAAGTACAAGACTCCAACATACACAACAACCACAGTTTCCAGAATCAACATTGTCTTCCCCTGTCTCCTTCTCCATGTGCCGTAACCATGCTGCCAGCCCTGGAAAAGCCCTGGAGTAGCAGCTGGCTACACAGAAGAAAATGTACCCAATCACATCAACAGAAGTTTTACTATTTATTTCAACAGGAGCAGCATTCAGGCCCTTTACATCTAATGCTGCTACCCAACCTTGTTTCTTTGCTCTTATGGGAAGAACTTGTTTAGGCAAGATGAAAAGTTTGGTAACCATTTTAAAAAGAATACATCTAAACTCATTAACAGATCCCAGATTATGGTGGATCATGTGGGAAATCCAAAACATAAGACATGAAAGTATGCACCCAGATGGGCTGATTTGGTTTGCTTTTATGAATTTTATTCGACTTGTATTAATGTTGTCAAATGCATCCATGGCAGGTTCTTCTTCCATGAAAGTGTAACCAAACAACAGCATTTGAGCAGTACATATCAAATCTCATTCTCTTCAATATGACCAGAAAAAAAATCACAACGTACTTACCACCTGTCAGCTCAATCATGAAACACTGGTACACAAATAAACATCTTCAGCAACATTGTCCTCTGTGTTTAAATTCAGATGACTTTTTTTTAAAAATACAGGTACAAGCAAACAGAACCATTAAGTCCTGTGCGCTCAAGTTGTTGCTCATGGGTCACAACTTGTTCCAAGTATAAAATTAAATAGTCAAAGGATGCATAAGAGCTGCATGCAGGTAATACTGAGAAGCAGAAGAGGCTTACTGGGAGATGTTTTATGAAGAAATAGTCAATCATTTTCTGCCCAGGTAGATCCTAAATACCCAAAAGTCCTAACAATGTTCACTGGAAAGATAGCTATGGCTCTTTACACTCTAAGTAATGCTTTAGACAATGGAAACAGCCGCACAGAAAAATTGTTAGGAGGAAAGTGTTACAGCATTGGAAACTATGTACAACATAATATTTTATGCACTGAATGCTAGTGTCTGTAAATCACTTCCAGGTGCTGCCAGAAATCGGTCATACACGCATTTGTCTTGTAAATATTGCTCACCTCTCTCAACCTAAGGTAGTTTTTACAATAAACTTTTAATGACTACTTAATATTTTCCCATTGATTCACATTAACATTGACTTCTGGCATAATTATAATTAAGGCCTTGTCAGTGCTTTCATTAGGAACTTTTATTATTCAATATACTCATCATACTCTATTTTAAATGCACAACGTACACATCTGAAGAGTTCTAAATTCTGTTTCAATTATGAACTGCCATTTATGAAGATCTAGCATAGTCTATTAACCATATACATATAAAAGATAGTTCCCCCAATTAGCTGTGAAGCCTACTTTAAAAAGTAAAGTAAATGAATTATATCCAATGTGACTCCACTTATTAACCTTGTATGTCAAGCATGTCTAATGTGATACTGAACAGGGAATGCAGCATGAGTACAGAAATACTACACGCCAAAGAAGCTTCAACCCTTAGAGCACAATGGACTTTTTAGTAACATAAAGAGAAGTCTTGTAACACAAAAAAAAAAAAAAAGAAAAAAGAAAACTCTGACAAAACAATCTGCAATCTTTTTTTTAATTAAGAGTCCACCAACATTTTGGATTCTATTTCTTCTCCTAATGGGCATCCAGTGATGGGCCTCTGCCACTATATCATAACCCTGGGTGAGTTCATTCATCTCTCTGGACTTCTGTTTCCCTTCTCATCCTTTGTGTGCTTACCTGGGGAATTGTGGGAGCAAGGCAGTCTCTTCCTTTGTCTTTGTACAGCACGTTGCAGATTTAGGCCTAATCTCAGTTTAAATATGCGATATGCACACAAACACAAAACCTCTCTGCTTTTAAAAACTGTATTTCTCCCTCCCAGTAAGAGGAATCCAAAATGAATGCCTGAATAAGGACACTGGTAAGCTCTGCTGGGAGCTGCTGAATTGATGAGACTTCAAAAACTGCATGTTTCTTGCCAGTTGTTTTGTTTAAAGCAACCCTTTTCCCCCTCTGCCCTCAGCCCCTACCCCCTCCTCTTTTTTCAATTGGCAAATAATTAAATGGGCTGTATTAGGCTCATTTTATTGCTCCATCTACCCATGGAATATACTTACTTATCTGATGATTCTGAACACACCTCAACCCCTTGTGGATCTCTCAAAATGTCTGAGCTGGAGCTGAAAAAAAAAATATTAAAAAAAAAACACTTAGGTCATTCAAATGTGAGTTACAAAGTATTGGATTTTCAATAACAATAGCAAAGGTAGCAGCAAGGGAACTGGCAAAGAGAAGAGAAAAGAAAAGAGAGCCTTATTCAACAGCAGCTTCTCCAAAAAAGTTATTTTTAATTTCTAATTACTAAATTAGTCTATCACACGGTTAGCTACTACCTGTAAATACAGGTAGTAAACTAACTGCATAATAATACCTGTGTAGACAATGACCAGAAGCAAATTTGCTCCTAGTCAGCCTAGCCAGCAGAGGACCACAGAGGACAGGGAGCTCTCTGTCCCTGGTCCTGGCACTGCTCAGCATCCCCGGTCCCCCCAGGAGATGAGAACCGATCAGCGCCAGGACTGGGGAGCGCTCTGCCCCAACTGGGATTCCCAACACCCACCCACTCTCCATAGCAGCTGTCAGCACAATAACTTATTATATGAATAGAAGCCTGTTCTGAACACTCAAAGCAGATTCTCATTGACACTACTTTATTCAGAAAAATACAAGGTACAAAGTAAATGCTTCACAAAAAACATGCAAGCAAATGCTAAAGGGGAGGCTGCCACCAAATAAAATACTCTGAACATAATTTTGGTCCCAAGGCATATTTGACACTAATAAATTATTGTTAGTGATCTTGAATTAAATAAATCAATCACATAGGGTACTTTTTTTTTTTTTTTAAACACATGTTGCAGGGATGGGGGAGGCAGCACTTTAATTAAAGCAGCTATGAGAGCTGTGTTAATTAAAGTGTCACTGTCTCCTGTAACAGCATCCCCACGCTTAAAAAAATTGTGGTAGGGGTGCTTGAACTATAGCTCATTCAATGAGCTTTAATTTAAACATCCCCGCCACCATTTTTGAGTACAGGGATGCTGATACACAAGACGCAGGAGGCTGCTGGAGCATGGCAATCGCCATGCTCCAACAGACTCAACTAATCTCGTGTGCTTCGATGCACTGGAATTCCACCACCTGCAAGGAGTCTCCGTGCTCGTGTGCAGGAGCCCACAAAGACTATTAGATGCCTCCATTGGACTGTTCTCTGCAGTGCTTAGAACACTTTAGATTAAGGAGGACAAGTCCAGTTACAACAGAAGTTGGTAAATCAGAGACAACTTGAACATACTAGAATTCTTAGTTTAAAAAGTGCAATTTCTGTAGTCAATCTCACAAAAGCATATTCCTCTTGACAGCTTTTAAGTCAATTTTCTAATTTTTTTTGGTTTCCTGGAGAGATGATGAATAGATTTCATTGTCATTGTTACAACCCATTTCTCCTCAGAGATATTCAGCTACGTAATAGCCATGCAGCCTATTTTCTTTCTAAACAGCCTGATCTTAAGCAAATGTGCAAGCCCCTTGTGTACACTCATAGCCAAATGCATCAGATTGACAAACACAGACGGCATCAGTGATGGAAGAATGGGGCAATATGGTTGAGTTAACATGGCCCCTGGGAAAAACTATCTAAAACAATAATTCTACGTTAGGGGGAACTATTCTTCAAACATAACCGAGCAGAAGCCTTTAGAAAGCAATCATACACATATTGTTTATGTTCAGTGACTTCTTTTCTTGGCACAGTAAGAACAACTGAGGATAATCACCCCAGAATAATCTTAACAGTAAACCAATATGCAAAAATGTGCAATATCTTCCATGGTGGGCTTGTTAAAATGTTTTAAGTGAGATCTATATAAAATTTAAAGTGCAGGACAAGGAATTTTAACACCATGCACTGGCATAAAATCTAAACATCCACCTGAAAAGATGCACCATAGCTGACTGAATAACTTCAATCCCCAATTTTGGGGACAATAGTTTTAGGTTGAGCCCTAAGAATTAGTGCTGCCTTATGACTCTACTTAATGGCTCAACATAAAATGGCTGCCTATCAGCTATGCTTTAAATGAAAATGAAGCAGAATTTTATCTAGTATATTCATGTCTATATAAGGCTGGTCCAAGAGACTGCTTAATATAAGAACCCTTCGCTACAAACATCATAGTACCTTTGTACACAGTACATCTGTATATACATAGTCCTACTGAAGTCAAATGGAACTCTCCCACATTTAAAGTCAAGCATTTGCCTAAATCTTTGCAGGATTTGGGCCTATATTGTGAATAACTGGCAGATTTTCTTGGGATTGTAAGTAATTTTAGTTAATTGGGAGGAAAAATAGGGTTCCAAGTGTATAAATAGCTTTCACTGGGAAGTGCATGTTTTAGATGCACAATGTATGCTTCTTAGCAGTTCAAGAATATACTGGGGGGGCAGGGTTGGGCTGCACACTTCAACTGAACAATGAGAAAATCTGTGGGTTTTATTTTTGCACTGCATTAAATTATAAATGAATTCCTGGAAATTCCAGCGGTCTGTAGCTTAATTTGGATGTTACAAGACAAATATTACAAAAGGCTGGGGGGGAGGGTGTTTCAGAATAATCTGTGCAACAGCAATTGGATACCAATTCTCTTAGTTAACTTTCCACATTCCCATAACAAAATCAACTGGGTTTGCTTAGTCTGTCAGTGGAGATAAAAAAAAATTAAAAAACAATACTGAAAACAACAGCCCCAGAATAGTCACTCTCAGATATAATTCCAAGATGGCAACCAGAGTCCTGACTGATTAGAAGGAAACCTAGAACAATATTTGATAGCTTATTTTAAATAGGAACTTTTTTCTTTAGGGAAGACCCTATTACTGGATTTCCCAGGATACCACTGGGAAATGCAATCACATTACAAGTCATTGGCACGAGGATTATGAACTAAGACTATCTGTATAGTACCATCAAAACAGCTAGCTTTCTTTGGATTCCTAGCTGTGTGCAGTTTACTACCATCAAAAAGAGGTGCAGCAGAGAGGTCCAATGTAGAAAGTGAATTCCGCTAACCAGCATACAATTGGGACAAAGCCATTTTCATCATTTTTACTAAAGTAGCACATAAAGACCTGAGCCAGGTCCACATACACGTGCGCGTGCGC
>JAGPOW010003182.1:1690188-1708488 GCA_030014935.1 Caiman crocodilus | reverse complement strand
CACACACACACACACACACACACACACGCTGACCCTTGCCAAAAAGAACAATGGATCATTCCCCTCCTCCACCATCCTTCCAGGCCTAAAGCAGCTAAGGCTGGAAAGAGACACTGCCTTTGTGCCACCATAAAAATTAGCACAGAGACACAAAGACCAAGCAAACAAACACATATGTCTTTCATCATACTACAAATGCCCAAATTCTGTGAGTGCAATGGGGTATAAATTTGTACCGGTTTGCAGTGGGTGTCTTTTGGCTTTATGGTGGGACAGCATGGACAGCCCAGAGCTGCTCACACTCTCCAGCCAGCCCAGGCAGGCGCCCCTAGAGCTTCAAGGACCTGATCTCTAGGAATTCCCATTCGCGGGGCAGGCAGGATCAGGCCCCTGCCTGTCTGGGTTCCTCAGTTTGCAGAGGTGAGTCCCAAGAAACCCCTGACATGGCACTCGGGCACAAGCATCATTCTGCAACTGGGGGCACACCTCTGCAAATTGGGATACCTGAAGGTGAGGCCCAAGTCAGGGCACAGCAGCATGATATGACACTCAACGAACGCCCTGCCAAGGGACTCTCCGGGTGCAAGTCTGAAAGCAGGGAACCCAGGGCTCCCCCGTTTGCAGCTGTCCCTCAGGATTGGGCCCCTGAAGCCACTGAAGCAGCAGAGGCCTGACCCAGCGGGACAACAGGCAATATCTATGCAGCCCAGTGCAACAGATCAGCCGTGCCAAGGCATATCCAGGCACAGCTGATCCACTGCATTTGGCAATGTCTATTTATAGCCTCAACATGTAAGCCCTCCATGTTTTCTTAAGTGCAGAGGGACTGATATTTTGTACATGTCATGCTTGGGTCATGCATGTCCAAGCTAAGCTCAACAACTTACATATGTTAGGTGCATGCTATTTAGTATTTTTAAGAGCTCCAGTGTTTGACAGGAACAGTGGAACTTATGCAGGCCAGATGGCAAGATATAAGCACTTGCAGCAGCAAAAGCAATAGCAGCTATCTTTAAATATGCACCTAGTGAAAAAAACAGTGTGGGTTACTCCTCTGGTGAAGAAGTTAGTCAAGCCCACCAAGCAAGGCTACACCATAGCAGCATGATCTGTGGATTCAACACCGGGGAGCTTGACTAAATGAGCCTAATCACAGAATTTGTCCTTGGCACAGAAGAGGAAGAAGGAACCAACTACTGATCCCTGATCCTGACAGTAGGTATGTGCAGACCTGGACCTTGGCCCAGGGAATGTCACTGCAGACACTAATGACAGATTTCTACTACCACCATGATGAGCATGAGCACTACCAATAAGTTCACTCTGCTGCTCACTCCTCTTTCACCTTACACCAAACCCTGGACACTGGGCAGTTTAGTAATGCCCTTAAGTTTGAGCCATTATACCATTATGTCTCAGGCTTGTTTTTTCATGTGCAGTCAGGTCCATACTAAAACAGCAACATTGCCTAATTCTGGAGCAGAAGCGAGTAGGCAGTGCGCTGCTGCTTCCTTTTACTATTCCCTAATGACCTCTCCTTCCACTGAATCTCTTCTTCCCCATATCCAGATTTATTCCTTCCTTCATACCATTTGCACTGTTACCATGTCTGCTCCTTCTGGCTAAACAGTCCTTGGCAAACAACCTGGACCAATGCTCTAAAACCTCCTCTAACTCGATACCCTGCTCCTCTCCCAGCTCATCTCACTCTTCCTTGACCTCTCACATACCTGAGAATGCCAAGATAAAATCTGAGTGAAACACAATGCTGTCCTTTTAAACTGTGTTTAAAAATTCAAGGATTTCTGCCAGTACAGGGATTCTATACTTAACTGCGATTCAAATCTTCAGAATACCTAAATCCCATTCTTATGCTTACTAAAGTAAGAAACACTTCTTTCCAAATGTTTGAATCAGATTTATACACTTTGGTTGCTTGCAGATGTTAAAAAACCCCAAAAAACAGCACTTTACTTGAAACTCAGAGCGTTCCCATACTGAGCCCCATGCATGCCCAGAAGAGGCATCGCATATGGTAGACCTGGCTCACCCAACATTTATATAGATCGGGTGCTTTAGTGGGGCTTTTTCACATTTATCTAATAGCTCATTGAATCAGCTTTAGCTAAAAGTGCCAAAAAGCCAGGCAGAAGCCCCCAGTCTATACAGGCATTGCAGAGCTGGGTCAAAGTAATGTGCTGCTTCTTCTGGTAAAGCCCTATTTTTCTTGCTTCTTTTTTCTTTAAATGTCTGCAAGCAGCCTTTATTTTCTGAAAAGAGCATTGGTGGTCCCTGGACAGAACAGCTTTCAGGCAAAATGGGATCTGAAATTTATTTTTCAGCATTAGACACCCCCCACAGTGACTCCTTTGTAGCATGAGGAAAATGCTCATGGTAATCCTGTGTTAATTCTAGACAATAAGTCTTGATACAGGAAGGTCCCATTGCGACAGTATTTTTACGAAGAGTTTAGATTATGGATTTGTACTGTAGAGGATGGTTTGTATAAGGAAGGGAGGGAGTTGGACTAGATGACCACTGGAGGTTCCTTCCAGCTCTGCTTCTCTATGAACTAAATGTATGAACTCTATAGACTTGCAGGAAAAAATTCTGCTCCCTTTGTACAGTACAGACTGAAAGAAAATCTGCCCCACGGCTACTATTGCAGACTGAACCACGTAGGCATCGCCACTTGGGTTGCATGTTTGATGCACAGATACTTGGCAAATCAAGTCTCATGACTCTATGAAAACCGCTAAGTACTTCCACATGAGCATTGTGACAGGCAGCTTTTTGTGGCTGATGTACATCATAAACGTGGTTATATAAATACAGACCATTCTGATAGCAATGAATTACCAAAGAAAATAGCATACAGATGTTCACTCTTCCCCAAACACAAATGAGAATGCCTAAAGTCTCACTTTGTGGAAGCACTTAAGAACATGCTTACTGTTAAAACCCAAGTAGTCAATGAGACTACTTATACCCTTGAAAAGAACATGCTACTTCGCTTTGCTGAATGAAGTTCTGAGACATCAGCCCTATCCCAGAGCAACAGCCAACTGGAGAAACAAATGTACTTTGAATTTATAGTAAATTTCAATAATTATCTACCAAGGGAGAAAGTAATTAGTTCATTATTCTATAAACAAACTGGGACAAGTTAGACAGCTATTTCAGAAGTCCTGAAGGTAAAAAATTAATTTCACAAATGCATTAGCTTTCACAACGTGTGCACGTAAACTTAATATAAAGACCAGTAAACACATAGTAATTGATGCATGCCTATCACACTAATTTGCCAGGGCAACATGTAATATAGAGGGTCTGAGATCACTTTGGGTATCTGACATTTATAATTCAGGAATATTCAGCCAAAAGCGTACTAAAAACTGAGCAGCAGGCCAGTTTCATGGTCCACCAACATCACAACTTACTAGCTTACTAGATACAGGGATCAAGTGGAAATGTGTTTTGTTAGACAAAGACAAAGTAGAAGAAAATATCCCGTGTTATTGTCCACAGTTTCTTCTTTTTGACCAAGCCAGGTTGCAGAGAAATTTGCAAAATAAAGTACACAAATGGAAGAAAACTGTCTCGTGAATTTGCACTTCTAATTGTGATATCCATTCTACTCTTCATCCAAAGTGGAGCGACCCCTGATTTAAGTGATAACTAATTCAGTTCCTACATACATAAACAGCAGCATAAGCAGATACAAAAACTGCACTGAATGGCCACTGAACTGCATTATGTAAACATTATGCAAGCATAGACAACAGTAAGTGGTTTTGATATGGAGTTATTAAAAGGTAATGGTTTTAAATAGTATTCAAAGGAAATCACAACATGTAGTGGGAAATCTTTGAGGGATTTTTTTCTCTCCTTCACTAGCACAAGTTATCCAATTAAAAGGTACTCTAGGAATGTGTTATTATTAACGACCCGCAAGCTACATAACAATACTAACTTCCCACCCGTTAGAAATATTTATCACATCTGTTTTAAAATAATGCCCCTGGTGCACTTCATTATAGCACAATGGGTATTTATAGCTACTGGAAACCTCTGGGGACTTTAGTGAACACATTTAAGAGCAGAATTAATACTTGCTGCCACAGACCCTAGCCCAGTTCAAAAGTTAATCATTCTATAAAAGGAAACATGCCTGACTTCTCCGGAAAGGCATACACTCAATTTATAGGGAAGATTTGTGATCAGCTTCACACAGCTGGAATGGTCATTCTCTCAAAGGGACCCAAATCTCTAGGCTGAACATTATATATAGGAGAGTGCCTGCAAGAGGAGCTTTCTTGAACTCAGATGGCAGGGGCTTGAAGCAAAAAGCCCTAAAAGTAGGTAACTGATTTGACCACACACACACACACACACACACACGCACACTGGAAACCTGACCATAACTCTAAGCAACACAACTTTCAAATGTTGTTCTTAATTTCTTTTTTAGAACCTTACTAGACAATAGAAGCATCATTCTAGTGTACCCCTAAGGAAATTCACTGAAGTTAAGCAGTTCACTGGAGTAAAACCAGTGGGAAATCAGAATCAGGTCCTCTATAATAATCCCCAATTTCACGGCTTCTTTTTCTTTGTTCGCATGGCTAGGGCAAGCAACAGCAGAGAAGTGCTGATTAACCTTCATATAATGAGGTCTCATAGGTAGATGATGATATCCGGGCTGGCTATGTGGATTGCTTCAATCCCTCCATGATATGCAAATTTAGGAGAGGAGTCTACAATATGGCTCACTGACTGTACCTTACCGCATACACAAGTCCTTGATGCCCCATCTGTCAGCAAGTCCTTGATGCCCCATTTGTTCAATAATTAGGGGTGCCTTCCATGCCCTGTATGAATGCAGTTCAGTGCAGTCCAGTATTGCATGCAGAAACCCAGAATCTCAATGGTCAGATCTATGACCAAATTTTTGTTGCACGCTATTGCTGCAAACCAGATTTCACGCCAGCGGCTCTCAAACGTCCAGACCATTCATTGAAAGTTGGAGCGCGTGTAATGGGAAATATTTCCTTAATTCTATATCTTGGTGGGTGAGAAATATCTTCATACAACAGGAGTTCAGGGTCAGCCAGGATCTTTTCATACTCTCGAAGTATGGCTAAATCCCCTCTCGTCGTGGAGGGAGCGATAATAATGCCAGCAGCTACGGAAGCAGCATGAATATTACAGCACCACTGACTACTTCCCTGCTAAGTGCAAAAGCACAATGAATGTCATCACCTCGGCGGCCAAACTTCAATCTTTGCAGTCACAACCACAAAAGCAACAGCAATGTAAATTTACTGCTATTTTTTATTTTCTGAATTTCAGATAGTGTGTTCTATCCTCATTTCAGTTCAACTAGAAAACTACGGAATCTACAGATCCTGCCCCACTGTCCCAATTACATTTTTTAAAAAGCTATTTAAAGGAAGCTTCCAAAGCAGCAAGAAAAATCTTCTTGGGCACCTGGATGTAATATCCTTTCTTTAGCTGAAGAAATTAAAGCATCACTGCAATTACTTGTGGCTTTTGTCATAAGTAAAACTACAGAGAAAGTGAAAAAAAAAATCTGAAGACCACTCAAAGTAATAGGGCAAGGTAATTAAATAGGTGTATTTCTGCAAAATGTTATAGTAGGTGAGAGGCATAAATGTGCATACAATACATTATTCAAGCTGTTCATTGTGTTATAGGACCCAAGGGTTTTTGTGAATTTGAATGGCCTACCAATTCAAATAGAAACCAGAGCTCTGGTAGAAAAAAACAAGAGTTTGGATTTTTCACTTTCGTGCTGAACAAAAATCAGCACTTATACAGAAGTTACTGGATTATAATTCTTACAGTATAGGGACACATTTGTGTAAATCCTATAAGAAGGCACAAAAGTTTCCATTCTAAAACCTGCATTTTACATAATGCCCACTTTCCAAAATCTCTTGGATTGTAATTTTCAATGCTTGGACGTTGCCAAAGAACAATTTCTTCTGCAGACAAAGCACCAGCTTTTCAAAAGTTTTGCAATTCAAGGAAACATGTTTTCCTCACTCCAGAAAAAAGGTGGGGGCAGGGGTTCACTGGCTATAATTTTATAGACATAGCTATACAAAAATGGTTCAGGTTTGAAATTTAATATTTGTCCTGGTTTTGGCTCTCTGGTGGGGAGCAAGTGTGATTCACTTGACATGCACTTAGGTTTAACTTAACGTCAAATGTCTGACCATTTGAAAAGGGAGCATTAAGAGAATTTCCTAATGGGTTTGCTAAGTTGAACAAATATTTCATTAGGAAAAAAATTTTCACGTGTGCCAGAGATGATAGTGAAATTCAATCCTTTGCTCTCTCTGACTTTAGGCAGTATTTTGCCTAATCCTTCTGTGGTCGAGACAGTAAGGAGCCTCTTCTCCTGACACTGCCAAATAGAAGGACTGGGCACAACTGCTGCCACTGCTCAGGGAATCACACTGTGCTTTAATGATCCCGATCCGTATACAGGGGGCAACAGCAGCACTGCAATGGCTATCCCATACTTTGCAACTAGCTCTGCTCTAAGAAAGACCTAGTTAATCTGCCTTACAGTCTGCCTCAAAGAAGGGAAAAAGTGAAAGTGATTTATCAAGAGTTGCCAGGCATGCACAATTCTTTTAAAAGGGCATATTTAAAACATTGCTTTAAAGATTTCAACACCGTTTCGTACCTGATAAACAAATTCACATATTCATTTAAAAAAAAAAGAACAGTGCTTTAAAGGAAAAGCTCTTAGTCAAGAGCCTCAGCTGTTGGTTCCTTGGGTCTCCCTGCCATTCAATTGCCTTGAAGAGCCAGAACACATCAAGCTTACTCTTATCTTTCCAACACTGGTCCCCACTATTCCTAGCTTTACTGAAAAAATGTTAGCTTTCTTTTGGAGCAAAGCTCTAATGACTGCTTTGTTAGAATTAAATGAAAAAGCAAGAACTGCTACTTAACAGACTCGCTGACTGGCACATCTGTAAAGGTAATAATCGTTTCACTTTTTCCTTCATATAAAGTAGTCTTGTAGATGTGTTACCATTATATCTACAGCAGGAAACCAAGACAAGCACAATACAAGTAGGGAAGGCAAGAGTTCAAGGGTTTAGGGAAAAAAAGGAAGACTAGAATCGATTAGCCAAAGGGTGATGTCTGCAATGGTCAGAGTCCTTCACTCCATATATTTTTATTACAGACAGTTACTATATTTCTTTTCCGCCCTGGGTGAATCAGATGGAAAACCATAATCTTCAGTTCAGTTATTAACTCTCAGATGCTAGGGAATATGATTTGTCAATGTTTACTACTAACTCAAAATAACAGTAAAAGTCAGGTCAAATAACAGCCAAATAACAGCTTTATTTCTACATATAACTATAAGACGCTTCAAAAATGGTATCAAAGGACAGACATTGTAATAAGACGGTCAGAATATAAAAAGCCCACAGCTTTTAAATATATAGAATTGCATTTATCAGAATGCAAAGATGACTACACACTAAGAGCATCAAGGCATATGTGAAATTAGTAAATTGATTTTTGTCTACTCTGTTTGGGAGTCAATATAGGAGTATCGGAAATAACTACAATTGCCAAATGTCATGCAAAGATTATTGCTTTTCTTGCCTATTTGACCTGAAGCTAAACATACCAGACCCACATTTCAGAGGTTAGTGATTGCACTCCACTCCCACTGACTTCACTTGCTCTTGCAGATACTTAGGCAAGAAAACTTGGTTCCAGTAACTATAAGTCATAAAACAAAATGAATTGGATGTAGTTCATCTTTGCTTTGTGTATCTGGTTGTAGTACATGTGGTTAATCTAAATGGCCCTCTATGTAATGACATACACCAAATTGATCCAAAAAGCAGAAACTCACTTTGAAATCTAAGTGGGAAGGGGCATCTACAGGATCTGAAAATTTCCAATATTATACAATTACAGAGCTGAGAGGAATTGTAAGCATGAGATAGCTGCGGATCCTCCTAAGAGGACAAAGGACATATTCTCTCTTCAGCAGCACATGAAGAAAGAAATTGGTCAGTAATACTTTAACTGAGTAATATGTTATCATCTCCCCAAAGGGATACTTCTGAGAGAGGTCAATCAAGTATTGTAAAATACATGGATTTTACAGTTCTGTTTCTGTAAAAGATAAGGTTCTCATATTTTACAGCAGCCATTAATGATTTTGAGCAGTCTCAAGGACCTAGAAACAATGTCACGCATACTCCTAAACAGTTGTCAGATGGTAATGATTTTTCTTCACTAACTTATGAACAAGGATCCTGGTTTTCTGTGTTTAAAAAACCCCAAAAGCTCTGATTTTAACCCCCCCCCAAATCCATGTTTTTCCACAATTTAAATTAAACACCACTATATATCAGTTGAACACAATGTTTTATTAATATATTCACAATTTTAAAGCAGTTTGGAAGCATACCGGTGCCTCAATCATCATAATAAAATACATTCTAAATACCTATGTATTTTGACTTTGGGGGCTTATTTTACCATGGAAAAACAAAGCTCCGCCCTGACCCCTTCGCTCACCAGGATGAAGGTCCAGCTGCTCCTGGTCACCTGTCCCCCATGCTGCTTTGTGGTGCTGAGCAGTCCTGATATGCTGAAGCCTTGCCCCTGCCCATGCCATTTCCCCTCACTCCTAAGCCACAGACCCCACACAACCACCCACAGTCTCCTACCCTACTTGCCCAGCCCATGCCCCTTACACCCAGCCTGCAGCCCCCTGGCCCAGCCGGTGCCCCTCACTCCTGACAGCAAGTATTACAGTGAGCCACAGTTTGGATTCCTATACATAGTCTTTTATGTGCTTTGCCAGCCACACTTACAAGGGACAAAAATATTTAAAAAATTAGAAGCATGACAATTTGGTGTGACATTGTCTCACACGCGCACTTACAATTCTACTTTACCAAATCAGAAGAACCTGGCTCTAAAAATATTCCCACACTCACAGACGGTGTTGGGAAAACCTGGTGAAGATTTACCATAGATTTACTACGGGAATAAAATTATATGTCTGTGCTCATAAAAATGACAGCCTAGTACCCACTAGGGTGTATTGATTTAGATTTAAATGATAGAAGTCAGCAAACACCGATTTAAATAACTGATTTTGAAACTTATTTTCATTTGCAAGTTTCATTTTTCAATTCTACTGAAAAACTTTTAAAACACACTTATTACCAGTGGCATCTGGCCTTCAAGATAATTTGGTGCTTCTTTCTGTCAACTTTGCTAACTAGTGCAAACCTCCTACCAGGTTTTTCCCTCTGTCTCATGCCATCATTCCAGTTTCTTTTGGCATTTCCAAAAGGCTGGCAGTTTAAGATTACGAGTATGTGGTTTTGCCAAAACTCTGCGCATGCACTGGCACACTAATATGCTACCCCAGGAGCCAATGGATAACCTTTCAGGCAGGGCCGGATTAACCTTTTAGTGGACGGCAGGCAAACAAACTCGTGGGCCCCAGACCGGTCAAGACCCCCGCACTCCCACCCCAGTGCTGCCGCCCACAGGGAGCAGGGCTCAGAGCAACGTTGCCAAATCTCACAAGAAAAAATAGCAACACTGCCTTTAAAAACATGCCCATAACAAGCACAACTTATTTCAAAGACTGGGGAGTGGGTGTAGGAGTATGTGGGGTGGGGTTGTGGGGGGGTGTGGCTGTGTGTGGTGGGGGCAATAGGGTATGTTGGCATGGACGGGGGTTGTAGGGGCAGGGTGCGGCAGTGTAAGGGAGGGTGGAGATCCCCTCACACACTCCCCCCCCATTGCACAAATTCCCCACTGGCAGCACTGACTGCCCTCAGGGCCTGTGCAGGCACCAGCGCCCCGCAATACATGGCTTCGGACAGCGCTGCATGGTGGTGGCAAAGAGTGCAACCCTGCCAGCCACCTCTCTCGCACCAGGGTCTGCCCAGCCCACGTGCAGCTCTGCGCTACCAAGGGAAGCAATGCAGGCTGGAGCCAACTGCCTTCCCTGCCCCCTGCTTCCCACAACCTGCATGGCAGGAGATGAGGGAGGCAGCTGGCTCCAGGCTTTCCCCAGTAGCTCGGAGCTCCATGTGCTTTACGCAGAGCCCGCGCAGCACAGAGGCAGCTCGCAAGGCTGCACTCAGCGCTCCCACCATATAGCACTGGCTGGAGCTGTGCCTAGGCCTGCACAGACCACGACTGACCCAAGGGGCACCACAGCTGGCAGTGGGGGCTACACGTTATGGGAAGAAGGTGTGTGGGGTCCCCACACCCCCCACCTTACCCCCCCAAGCTCCGCAGTCCTGTCCAGTTGCAGCCCACCCCCTCCACCCCTCTCCCTAGCTGGTGCCCAGAGCAAACTGGAGGCTGAGGAAGGCACACAGGTCCCTGGTGTGACAGCAGCAGTAGCCCTGCCCAGAAGCTGTGTGCTGGCCGAGCTGGGCCCTTCCATGACCCCATCTTGTTTCTGCAACTGGCAAGGCTGGCGAAGGGAAGGGAAGGGAAAGGAAGGGAAGGAGAGACAGACAGGGCCATTGGTGCTGCTGCCCCAGAGAGAAGGACCAGGCCTCCCCTGCAGTTCAGGGTCCTAGGCATGTGCTTAGTTTGCCTATGCATTAATCTGGCCCTGCTTTGAGGTTTTATTCTTGCTCCTTCGTGCTCCTAGGGCTGGAAGTACATTGCATATACTAGGTGCAGAGCAGCGAGTCTACTCTTTTGCTGGTTCCTGCCCTGCAGGCAGGGATGAAAATCCAGCTCCTCGCTCTCTGCCCATTCCAGAAGCCCAGAGCTCCAAAGAGATTGCTCTCCCAGCTCATGCTGCAACCTGCAACAGAGGTAATATATACAAGGCACCTGTAACAAGAGACCTATATGCCGTGGGAATTTTGCTTTTTTAAGTACAATGCAAGTAATTCCCTACACTAACCCAGATATGAGTTACTTTTTCAACCATTATTTTGCCTCCAAATCAAGGCATAAATTTGCATAACTGCTTTTCTTTATTAAAAATCATTCATCTTAAGACTTTGCATATTAAGTTTCAGCTATGTGATTTTTTTTTTAATCTGAGAGCTGAAGTAAAAAACTGAAGTACTCATCTCAAAAAGGTTGACAACAATAGGGGGAAGGGCAAATGGCCCTCTCTGGGTGCATCTGCATATGCAATTAAGGTGGAGCAATAGCCTCCAGCACAGCTGACACTGGTGTCCATTGCTCCCAGGAGCAGCATCTACACATGTATCCAAAACTGCAGATGACTGAGCTGGGGCGGAGCAGGCCCAGGCTGGCAGGGCATCTGGGGGTCAGTCCTGGGCACCAGGTGGTAGTCTCAGGCAGCACATGGGCTGGCTGGGGCACAAGGGTGTTAAATGAGGGGCTATGAAGCAGGGAGCCCCTGTACTTTAGCACCCTTGTGACCCAGCCATCCCCTAAAAATGTCTACACATGCACTTCAGCACACAATATAATATGAGATATTACCCTCCCCAAGACCTTTACCATCAAGCTACTGCCCTGGAATAACCCTTTTGCCTATTCAGCCATGCTTCTGGACATGGCATAACAATAGGTGGCAGGTAAGAATTGTTTCTACCTCATAAAAATGCAGCACCACCCAAATATGCCATCACTGGGCCTCCTGCCCCCAGTATGCTTGTTTTTCTCATTGATTTACCATGTCTTGATGGGCTCCTTGGAGCTGTTAAATGCCTTTCCTGTAATTAGCACAATGAGGCTTTGATGTGATTGATCTCTCATTACTCAGATTCCTAGGCAAAGGCCAGAGAAGACCATTCAGGACACGTAATCTGACATTCTGTATACACAGGCTGTAAAAAAAATTTCCAATATACTTCTGTTGTATTATAAAAAAGTGTTAGGTACTAATATATTTTCTTTTGCTAATTAGTCTTCAAAATCCTTCCCTAAAATGCACTTCTTTCTACGTTTTCTCTAACAATAACCCACTCCAGCAGTCCGCTTTTCCAAAATATAACAAGGTTTTATGAAAAGGATCATGACGTGCAAACCTGATAACAAAAGATACTCCAACTTACTCTGCCTCCGCTGTGGCTCACCATACTGCAGGCCTAACCATGTGTGAGTTAAGTCTAAAGATTAGTACAATGTAAATTCCAACTGTATAGGGTGCATCTATGCAAGAGGCTGCGTTGCTGTAGTGACAAGCTACAGCAACGTAGCTCGTCGCTACTGAAACAGTGTCGGTGGGTACAAACCGTGGCACCAACACTTCTGCACAGTAGAAACAAGCTACTGTGTAGTAGTGTCAGAAACTGTGTGTGTAGTGCTGGGACTACACAATAATGCCACTTACTGCACAGTTATTTAGTACTTAAGTAACAACTGCACTGTCCAAAGCATGTGTAGTCGCTTCCACAGTCTCCTACAAGCAATAAGAAAAGCAGGAATAGTCTGACCCTACCTCTGATCCAACTCCCCCACCAGTTGCCCCAGGAATATAACCTAATGTCCAGAAGGTTTATGGCAACTTTGATTTTCTTAGGCTGCTTCTTCACCATTTGGCTTAGATCAACTGAAAATTTGGCAAGAAGAAGAAAAATTGTTGTCTTTAAAGCATCTTAAGCCTTCAGAATATACAAAGAGTTCTTAGGTCAAAAATGAAGCCTCACATTGATTTTTTTCCTCTATATTTTCCAGGCAGTCATATAACAACCAGGAGATGGGCCAGGGTATTAGCAGAATGACCTCCAAACAAGCCCAAACAGAGGCTCCAAGGCAGTGTGGAAAGAAGCTCAGCTGCACAGTGAAACTTAAACACGCAATTCTTTGTTGCAGTAATAACATACCAAGGAAAACAGTTAACAGGACAAGGGGAGCAAACAGCTCACCTTAAGGACCAGGCCATAAACAACATACCAGCTCCATAAGACAAAGGAGAGATATGGACATGTAATAGGATGGTGAATAAGGCAGGAAAATCTGTGCCTACCCAAACTGTTCCTAACAGCCACCTGAGAAGCTTTTGTGTAAAAGCATCCAAAGGATATCGAATGCAAGAAGTTTGTGAAACTGAAAGAATTAAGAAGTCCCAGCCCTCAAGTATTTGTTGGTAAGCACAAGACCTCTTACAATAGCATAATCAAAACTGAAAAGCAGTTCATATTATAACAGGCAGTAACAAAAACTGAATGTTACACTCAAACATAAAAGCAGGTGGAAATCAGCTTTGGCTTTAGTACATGGATGTAACAAACTAATGTTTTTATTTATGTTTATCTGACACTGGACAAACTATGCCACTAACAAAAAAAAGGCCTAAGAGGGTTTTGGGTTTTTTTCAGCTAAATACCTATCATTTGCAACTTGTGAAAGAACTGGTAGTTGCAGGTACTTTCCAGAGAAATTTAAAAGTGCAATAGAGCAAAATTCAGGAGCTAGATTATATACCTGGCCTTTCTCAGATAAAATGCAGATAGTGATTGCCAGACCTACTGCAGAATAAACCACCTCCTGCCCCCACAACAAAGTATTTAGGCTATCAAGTGCAGGATGGCTAGAAAAGGAAACTCTCAGGATCTATTTTCAATTTAAAGAGGAGCTCTTGCTAGTTGTAGAAAGGCACCAAGATTTTGCAGAAAAAAGTTAAAATAGATGCAGGGAAATCATTTAGGAAATGAAAACGTCAAGGAAGGGCTAACATGTTTTATACTTCTTTCTTCGCCAGTCCCTTGCAGTTGAGGATGACTGTCTTTCATGACTGTCTTATCTGCGTGTCTGAAAATGGCTGATGAGGTCTATCTGGGATTGACAGACTCAACTGCTGCTTGGACATGCGTTTCTGCGCAGAGTGGGTCAGCTTTATTGACACTGGATTCCTGAACTTGTCCAGGACATGCTGTTTCTGCACATGAGGTTTCAAAATACTGAGACCCCTGCAGCAGACCCTTTCTCCATCTGGGGTGGTTCTGAGTGACAGGATCCCACAAGTTGACATGGAAGTTGTATTTTTTTAAGTTGTCCTTGAGAATATGCCTGCAGCACTTTCTCTGCCCTCCTCTTGAGCATACACCTTGGCTGACCTGGGAAAATAAAACTTACTTTGGAAGTCTTGAGTTGGACATCCAGATGACATAGCCAGCCCAACAAAGTTGATGACAAATGACCATCACCTCTATATTTGTGGTGTTTGCTTGCAGGAGGACACTAACATTGGTGTATCCATTTCCCTACTGGATTTGGAGGATTTACTCAGGCAGTGGTGATGGTACTCTTTTCAACAACTTTAGATGTCTCCTGTATGTTATCCATGTCTCAGCTCTGTACAGCAAGGGGAGATCACGACTACTCAATAAACCATGAGCTTGGTTTTGGATCTGATGTCACAATCTTTGAACACCCGTTTCTTCAGGCACCCAAAGGGTGCACTTGCACACCTGAGGCAATGTTGGATTACTTCATCAAATGTCAGCCTTCTGCAGGAGATGGCTTCTGAGGTACAGGAAATATTCAGTGTTCTCCAGAATCTCACCATGGATCTGGATTACTGGAGCTGGTGACTGTTCATTAGGAGCTTGTTGGTGGAAGCCTTAGCCTTCTGAATATTAAGTGTCAGTCCCATTTTCTTGTATGCCTCGGTGAAGACGCTGCCAATTACCTGAAGATCTGCATGCAAATGAGCACACACTATAGCATCATGCTTAATGCATGCTCCAAATGAACAGTGACTTTGACAGAACTGTGAAGTCTTATTATAGCCTACATATATGTTGTATAACTAAAGGAAAAAAAGTCCACATTCTGGAACAGGAAAAAAACCTAGCAAAAAAAGTTTACCTTGACTAGAAAAAAATTCTAGAAATTCCAAAAAAATTAGTCCCTGAGGTAGACTTATTTAAAAGACACAACAGGTAAGCAGGCAATCCTAGGCACAAATTCATTTTTCACCTAATATAATATCATCCTACGATGGAATACAGTTTAATGGGCCTGAGTTGAAGCAGTTTGCAATGAGGTACAGTTTTAGGGTGCAGATAAATGACCTATTTACTAGGTAGTAAATTGGTGTTACTCAACACAGTACACAGCCTTATAGATAGGCTCTGGAGTGGAGTGACAAGTTGACTCACAGAAAGAGTGGATTAACATACAAGTATCTCATTTGTGTGTCTGCTCTCCTACTCCATTTTATCCCAAATGGTAGGTGAGCTTGGTAGATCAATGCAACCCAGCTCCTTTGCCACCTATTACATTGGCATCTGGTGAGGTAAGCAGTTGCCTATGAAAGATTATGCCTCTCTGAATCCGTTGGTCTCTAAGGTGCCACCCTGCCTTATAGTCTGCCCAGTACCTTCAGAAGCAGCCAGTTTGGGAAGTCTGGCTGTGTGTCACTCAGAAATAATCATTATGCTATATGTATGGCAGTTTTGCTGCTGTGCAGTAATTACTGCCATTTCAGTTCTGCTTTGAGATATATTATATTTTCTCAAATATAACACACAACTTTTCCATCCTCCCCTCCAAAACTGAGTCCTCCCCCCAAACTGGTGCATAATTTATGCTATTTTATTTCCTGGAGACACTGCATGCCACGAAGCTATCAAGGTGGCTTGCCTTAGCCCTCTCTCAGCCATAGCTATTGGCTGAGCATTGTAGTTTGTGCTCAAAACAGCAAGTGAGCCATTAGTAACATCTTGATGAGGTTTGTGATGTGATAAAAACAATTTATTTACAGGAACTTATATAAAGAGCTACTTGTAGTAAAAAAATTAATTTTGCTACAGAGCTTGCAAGGGCCTGGGAACTAACCTCGTGTGACACACAGCAAGTCCCCCCGGGAATACAGTGTCCAAAAAGTATAGCATAGCAGAAAAGAGTGCTACACAAGGAAGTTCCTGGTGCCACATTTCCTGGACACTTGGCTGCTGACAGACATGGGGGAAAAAAACAAAACCAAAAACAAAACACCGGTTTACTGGAAGAGGCACTGTGTTGGTTCGACCCAGAGCCCCAGCGCCTATATATACACCAGGCAATTCAGCAGGGCTTTTTGGTGCTTTTAGCTAAAGCTGATTCAATCAGCTATTACAAGCAAGCACCAAAAAGCACCTGCTCTATAGAGATGCTGGGCGAGCTGCGGCAAATTAATGCCATGCCTCTTCTGGGCATGTGTTGCACTCAGTGTGAGGGCATGACGAGCTCAAAACCGTATTTTTTGGGTTTCTTTTCCCATGTCTGTAAGTAGCCTTTGTTTCCAGGAGGACTTGCTCCATGTCACAGTTGGGCATGACCCTGAAAAAAAAATTTTCCCCTACATTCTGCCTTCCAATAACAAGGTGTGTGTTATCTGAGGGCATATTGTAAATGACAAAAATACAGTATTTCTGTCTTAAAGGTATGACCACCTGCCTGACCACCACAATCTCCACCATATGCAAACCGGTCAACTTCTTTACCAACCCCATTAAACTTAGCACCATGCCCTTATCCTGGTACCCTCAAGGCACAGTGTGTTAGCTCAATGCCCCCCATCAAGTTACTCATGTGACCAAAGCAAGTGGTAGAGCTCAAAGGGCATCTTCAGCACAATCCTAATGCCTGACCTGCCTGTTCTACAGAGTCACAATCCCTTTGACAGAACGAGCTTTCAAAACAGAATTGATTCTGCCTAGTAAGTAGAAGAAGGGCCTCCTATTCTCCCTTAATTTAGCAAACAGCCCAATTGACCAACACACTGAAGATCTTGTAAAGGAAAAGATACTAAACTGGTAACAGAATGAGGCCCTAATTTTAGCACCCAGGAACTCACCTGGTTTAAACCGATACTGCTCAAACAATGCCAAAGCAGCTCCATTCACAGATACCAGCTCAGGATCAGACTCTTGCTCTCTTCAGTGAGGATTTTGAAATTAAGCTGCCATGTTTCATTCTACACCTTTATGGCTTAGCAAAAGTCACACAAAGTAGAATGTGCCTTGGTACACGTGGGGAATCTATTCAGCATTAATGAGTACATCCTCCATACACTGAGAGATTTCAGAACAGCAGCAATTTGTTTAAAGAGATTGAAAACCACCCTCATTATGTGCCATGCTTTAAATAGGATGAAAAATGTCACCCTTCGCAGCTCATTCATTGATTTAATTATCTTCCTCCAGGCTTCTTTTCCAGTCTTCCCAATGTGAAAGGAGTTGTGTAAAATGTGGCTTTGGTCCCAGAAAATAATGTACCAAAACTATTTATACAGTGCACAACAGTTCTGTGAAAGCTTTAGGCTTGACTCAATTTAACAGCTTTGGGAAACTATTCCTTAAAATTATATATATTTTTGTTTTATTGCTCATTTGATATGTTGTATTTTCTTCTCTTGGCAAGTTTATCCATTGATGAAGAGATATAACTTGAAGTCAGTGTCATTCCCCATAGTTACATACTATGGTAAAAGTCTGAAAACTTAAGTCAAGGTGTCCTTCACAATTTTTTCTTCAATTAAAGTACCTATTTCTTGAATAATATTAGTAGGCACGTAGTTGTTAAATAATTTACTAATTTCTAGACCTGATGCACTATACCCATGGTCATATATAAAAGCAGGAATTAATTTACTGGTCTTAATGAGATATGCAATAAGCATTGTGTTCTAATGCAGGGATGGCTAATTGGCCTATTTTATTTAATTACTAAAAAAAGAAGTTTAATTGTCTAATTAGGGAACAGGATATGATAGTGCCAGAAATCATAACATTTTCTTAAACTTAACACAGTTCATTGCTTCTCTCAATTGCTATTCTGCCAAAAAAAGCCAACAAACAAACAAACAAACATGGCAGTTTCGACTTTTAAAGATACTGAATGTGTCAGGTCACCCTTGAATATTTTTGGATGATATCTTATTATCATTATCAAGGAAAGCAGGATAACCTCATGAATTGGAGCAAAATGCACAGCAGCATTTAAACTTAAAATCTAAATTGCACTTTTTCTTAAGGAAAGTTATACTATGTTGATTCATACTTTTGATGAAAAATTCACTTTAAAATGTAAGTGTAAGAGTTATTTTAATTGATTTGCAACATAAATAAAATATGAAGAAAATAGTAATTATAGTGTAATACAGCTCTACGAATGTACCCTCCAGAATAGGTATATCAACTCTAATGTATGTATTCTGGAAGACTAAGTCCAATGTTTTCAACTGCTTTTACTTGGAAAAGAAACTCTGGAGTAGGTAGGAAAGCCTACAATGGAATAGATACAAGTGAAGATTATTTAAAGAAAAAAAAAAAA
>JAGPOW010003182.1:1619898-1646646 GCA_030014935.1 Caiman crocodilus | reverse complement strand
AGTCTTTCCCACATTCCCATAAGGGCAGTTGAACACAAAAAAAATGGGCACCGACAGTCAAACTGATTTATCAAACTCTGCTTTTGGGTTATTAAGCTGAAGTTTTTATACAGAAAGCCAGTGGGTACCCTTCACTTCACTGCAGCAAACTAAACCATGTACAGTTCAGATAATGTAAAGCAGCCCCAAACACAATCATTTGGCTTAGTATAAAACTTCACCACTCAAATGCAATTACTAACGAAGACGACTAGTAGGTCTCTAATTGGTGATAGCCAAAAGCTTTGCTAGTGGCCCACAGCCTTGTTTTCTTCTGTTACAGCGCTAAATTTATTGCTCCCATCTTAGCTATTCTCTCATTGTTATCGAGAGCACATCCTTTTATCCAAATTACATGTTCTGCTATTTATAACTGTGAGACTATTACTTTTTATTCATTTCTTTGCAGCATGGAGAAATGCCAAACCCTAGTTGAGAGATTTATGAATTAAATTCACTCTTCCGATCAATCTATTTACTCACTACATCTTAGACTGATATATTTCCCCACGTTTCCAAAATGTCTTTCCCAGGAAAAATAACACTACCTGCCTATAACATGGAGGTCTCACAAACACTTCAGTGCAGTGATTACAGCCCCATCAAGGATCATGGGAACAGCCAGCCCAAGTAACAGGAAGAGCCTTTTTAAAAAGGAGTTTGGGCCTGTGAGACAGCAATTTCAGACCCAACTTTGTTTGAGCCAAACCAACCCTTTAAAAGGCTGAAGGAGCAGCAGGGAAAGCTATTAGAGGTAAGGCGTCACCTAGAACTGATAGGGGAAAGGTCCTTTTGGGCCCTGAAACCTTCTTCACTTAAAGGGAACAGCATGACCTTACTTGGTAAATGCACATTTAAAAGACCAAGGTTCTTTGGGTAGGTTCTTTGGACTGATATTTTTTATTAGACCAGCTGAGTAGTTGGAAAAAAGTTTGTTGCAAGCTTTCAGGCACAATCACCCTTCTTCTGGCATAGGGAGTCTCCACTGTTCCAAGATCTCCAAGATCTTCCATGGAGATCTCAGACTAGCAGAGACTCCCTATGCCAGAAGAAGGGTGATGCGCCCAAAAGCTTGCAAAGAACTCTTTCCCAAGTACTCAGTTGGTTTAATAAAAGATATCACATCTACCCAAAGAACTTTGCCTGCCTATGTCCTTAGACCAACACGGCAACAACCAAAAATGCAGCAGCCTATTTAAAGGACCTAAGCCTTTCCATAGATGAGGAGACAGGCCAGTAGGACTCAAAAGAAATTTGTAATCTATTAAAACAAGAGTTATGATCCTATAAAAATGTAAATGCTAAAAACAAGATAGCTATACTAGATGAAAGTGCTTGTAACTTCATCTCTCACTGTAAAAGTGTTCTGGTTGATGATAAAGCCTTAAGGAAAAAGGCTGAAAAAATATTACCCAACAAGTAAAAATCCAACTTGTCTTTACCAACAGGTAAAAATATTTTATACCATCTGTCTAGGAGCCAAATCATGTCATGCTGGGACAGACAGATGCACAAAGAGAATTTCTAAAGCTATCTGCAACCAGACATTTGGATTAACACAATAGGAAGAACTTAACAATTCAGCTGCCTACCCTAGAACTACAATATTTTAACCTGTCCAGTGAAAACACAAAGACATTGGGCCTGTCTAGGCTTATTTTGAGATAAATTCAAATGCTCCTGGTAAATTCCAGAAAGGAAAGAAAAATCTCAAACTGGATTTTCCCAGCCCTTATGTTTTTCAGACCAAATGCCACAGCTACAGTGAAGCAGCGTGATGACATCTAGCGGCCAGATTTTGCATGTGATAAGACAAAGGATCCCTTATACATTGCCAAAAAAAAATGGAACAAGCATGGGCATATCCAATTCATGTGAGATAGTCTCATTTCTCTCAACCGACACTTCTTAAAGTTCTTTTTAACTGTTACTATCACCCTCCCTAACTAAATTCCAGTTAAACAAGCTCCCTGTTATCCCTAGTGGTTCTGATCATTGCTACTCAAGTAGTTTTGGCAAATAGGATTAAAAGGCAGATTCATTAGTCACGCCAAATCCAGAAAGCAGGAGGCCTAGAAGGAAAAGCTACCACACAAATAAGAAACAGCCTCACTTTCAGCTACAGCCATATTGATAAATTACATCTAGAAACTGATTTCAGTGATAAATATTGGGAAAATGTGCAAAACACATTTTGTATTATGCTTACAACTTAATCCATCCACAACTAGAAATAAGCAGTGAACTTTATTCTACGTTCTTATACATTTAACACTACAGACTAGTATTACATCTTAAAAGTTTCAGCAAATAGTTTGCTGGCTTATTGACAGAAAAGCAATAAATGCCTTGTAACTGGAAAACTCAAGTTTGAGAACATGAGCATTCTTTACTTAAGTGGTTCAAAGAGGAGTTCACAAGATTTGGATACAATCAGCATGCTATAACCCTCATCTTTCCATGTCTTCTCCACCTCCCTCTCCCCCCATCATTTATTGCCATCTTCTTGCATTTGCTGTAGCTTAGATTGCAAACTCTGGACAAACTGTTTCTTTTTTTTTTTTTGCCTCTAAACTGCCATGTGTACTTATGCTGCTGCCAAATAAACAGCATGCCCTCCAAAAAAGGAGCAAATTGTCAGCGTGCACAGCTTTAATAACAGCACACAAGTCTGGGAAGAACTGGCCAAACTTAAAAGCCACATGGTAAATAAAAGCCAACCAAAGTAAAGCATACAGCAAAACTGCACAGCAGGTTCCTTCCTCTATCAAGGGACCTAGGTTTCCACTGGATCTGGAGTCCAGGTTTCTCTTTACTTGTCACTTCATAGATGCGTATGTGAGAAAGAGAGTGGGAAACCATTAACAGTAAAATGGGATTAACCCTCCTAAAAGTTCCACAGAACAACCACAAACCTCTGGCAGGGTTGCACTCCTCTGCCCCTCCTCCCCCCATGGTGTTTATATCCCACCCGTGCAACCTTTTTTAAAGGTTACAGCATTTGGTCTCTACAGGCAGGAAAGCTATATTACAAGGGAGAAGAGGGGAGATAAGTATTTGCTCGTATGAACAACCTGCTAACTAGTACACTGGATTAGAAAACCAAAGGACCACTGTGGAAGGTAAAGCAAACCTTTCTTTGCCGTATTTTTTTAATATAATCCCTGGGTGTTTATAAAATGTGTGCGCGCGCACGCACATGCACACGCACTCTCACCTAAATGGTCTCTATTACAAAATAAAAACAAACAAGTTTATTATAACAATTATTCAAGTTTGGATTTCTAATCATTTTCAATGCCACTGTTTCATGGCAACAGATACTGCTCAGGGAAACACAGGAACATTTATTTGACTCTCCAAGGTTCAATATTTGCTTTTATGACTTATTCAAAAGGTAGCCAATTCTGTCCTCAGAGGATGCCCAAGCAGCAAGCCTGCAAACTGGAGGAAAGGCTGTTCTGGAGCAGCTATAATAGCCTCTGGGCTGCAATTGCTCCCACTGGGTAATGCACACCTTTGGCCTGTGGCCGGGCACATAGCCTGGCTCTCTCAAAAATCATCTCCTCTGCAGGTCCTTTGAGAGAGACCACACAGAACTTAAGGACAACACAAGTAACTTCCTAAATTCCTCCCTCTTTACCTGTATTGAGAAATTATACCACAGCCCTACAGAGTCACAAGGGAGGAACAGCACACAGTGCACTACTGGTGAACATTCACATGCAGAAAGGTGAATGACAAGATGCCCATATCATTGTTATTAGTACTAGGATCCCAATCCTTTAAATATTTGAGCATGAACTTAAAGTTAAGCAAAAGCAGAAGCAGTAGCAGGGTTTCCAAGTCCTTGGCCCGGTGCTTCTTTTTCATTCCTATGCACACTCTGACCTTGAAGCATAAAGCTTTTACTCAACTAAATGTACTAGCAACATTAACATTTTCCTTCCCTGCAGGCCTAATTTAAATAATATATTTGCATTTGTGGCCCACTGAAAAGATTTTATTTAAGGCCTTATTTTCATAAATGCTGAGCATCTGGAGCTCTATGAGAAGATCAGTACAGGCTGCAGGTGCTCCGCACTTTTAAAACACAGAACCATTTTAGGTAACTGTAGGGCACAGCTGATAAGGTTGCAGGGGGGAGGAGGGTATGGCCTGCAGGGCAGAAAAACAAGCCTTGTTTGACTGAATGAAGCTCCAAAACTGTATGTTCAGAAGCCCTACATGCAAGCACTATTCCTACTGAAGTCAGGTTTACCTGCAGAGTAATTGCAGTGTCTGGCTATAAATGACAAACTACTGCAGATATGTTTGTTTTTGCAGTTTCCTGGCTCCTACACGCAATTTCAGCATCTTCATATGACCGACAAAGAGGTTACACAGAAAGAATGATGATGCTGGCCTCAAAACAGTATGTATACAGCATCTCTCTGCCACATCTGTGAGCAGCGATCAAGGAACAGCTAGGCTTGGGGCAAATAAGGTGGATTCTATTCTTGTATACATCATTTGTATCCAAGAGGGTTTTTTGGCAAGTAACGTGCATATGAATGCCACATAAAAATTAGGCTCAACTCCCCCACAACAGAACAGATTTTTTTGCCCTCTCACCCTGCTGCCTTGAGGAGCTGCAGTCGCTTTACCATATGGTTCCCATACCTCAGAGGGATTCTGAGGTTTCTCCTCCAATGTACTACCTTGTCTACAGCTCAGAACACAAGTACAGCCTAAAAGGGCTCCTTAGGTATCAGAACTGCTGCCCTCAGGTCACCAATCTCTCAAAGCTGTATGGACTGCCACTTAACAAGCCAAGCCACTGGCAGGCAAGACAGAGAAACAACCAGTTTTACACAGCACATGCCAAGTCCTTAGAGTCCATTCTTGGTTCAGAAAAAAAAATGCCCATGCACAGAAGCTTTTCTGCAGACAGTGGACACACCTACACCCTAATACCTGTAATAACAGGTACTAACTTAATGCACTGCAATCGGCACTACTGCACGGTAGTGTTGGCACACATCTTTTAGGATACGCTAATGCACAGTAGATTAATTCTACTGCACATTAGCATGGCTTCCATGCTAGAATTAATCTACTGCACTTTTAACATCCCACGTAGTACTTTGATGCAGGAATTGATCTCAAACCAGGAGGGGACTGAGGAAAACAACTGTTCCCTACTCAATTTCCCTACAGCTTCACATGGGCAAAATGAACTGCCTGCAGTTAATAAGAATGCATCTTAAACCAGCTGGTCCCCTACTTTCTAGCCATGAAGGAATTTGATTTATTAGTTACAATCTACCACACGCAGACTGAGTGTTTATCTTCACTGCCAAGTTAAATTATAGCTCCAGTACAGCCCTTAAGTCCCCTGCCATGCAAGCAATGCTCATCTTCCCCTACCTTTCTACAAGTCCAGAAAGGACAGATATTCTCTTTTGGAAAAGAAGTGGGCACATCTCATCTTAACTGCTTAATGAAAAAACATGGGATAGCTCTCATGAATTATTGCCATGCAGGTGAGTGCAGCATCAACTCTATTTTGCAAGGAAGCCTGCTCTCACTTCAGCTAACTTGAGAATAACTCAAGTGTCAATAATTAAAGAAAATGCTGTAAAAATATGTATATTTACAGCTGTAGTCCTGGAGACTCAAGATCAAATATATGGGGATCAGAGGAAATACAGATGTTTCACATGGTTGTGATAAGTGTAACCCCTTCCTCCATCTATAGAACTAATCTAGTCCTCCCCTTCCACCCCCACTCCTACTCACTTTGTACCCAAACAGCTGAGTTAAGTACAGACATTCAAAAAGCCCAAGCCTGAATTGATTCAATCTTTGCAGGTTAGTCTAACTCGCACAGATAGAACCATTTTGCAAGTGAACAGACATTCACTTTTGATTCCAGAAATTCAGCCACATGCCTGCAGTGGTTCAGGCCAGGAGCCAGGGGGTGCTAGAGCAAGCCCTGGCTGGAGGGAAGCTGTGCTGGGCAGAGGATGCAGGGGGTGGCCAAACCCCTGCAGGCCTGAGTATGACTGGGGAAGGGTTTAACCTCCAACCCTGGCCTGCAAGGACCCCAGCCAGGATGTGTCTGGAGGGGGAAAGAGTGAAGCAGCCCCTGTCAGGCATTTCCCAACCCCGCACATACCACTAGAGGGGCAGGAGGTACAGCCAGCCCTGGATGCAACAAGAAAGCAAATGGAGATGGGGGTTTAATTCCCCCCCTCCATCCCCCATCCCAGCAGCATGGCCCCTTGGCCAGGGCACAACAGCCCATGTCAGGGTTATCCCTTCCTCTCACTGCTACAGCGGCAGGGGCGGAGGCATGGCCCCCTGAGGCAAAGGGGGTAGACCCCACAGCTGGGGTCTGCCTGGCCAGGTGTGAGCAATGGAAGTAGCAGCCAGGGCTGGCAGACCCCAGCTGTGGTCCTCCAGGGGGAGAAGGGAGGGAGGGGGCAATAAACCTCCTCTCTGCCCCTTTTGCCTCAGGGATCCATGCCAGCCAACATCTGCCACTGCAGCAGCAAGGAGGGCACGACCCAGACATGGGCTGCTGCATCCCAGGCAAGCAGACCCTGGCTGAGGTCCGTACCTATGGGATGGGGGACAGAGGGGAGAATTAAACCCCCTCTCTCCCCTTTTCACTTGAAGCTACTGCCAGGGCTGACCACAGACATGCAAAAAGATAAAATTTAATATATTCTTCCAAATACAGCATCAATAAGAAATCCAGTACTTGTCTAATCAGACTTAGTGGAGGTCACCTTTTCAGTTTCAGTTAAAACCATTTATAAAGCACAGGCCTGTAACCCAAGACACTTCCAGCAACCTAACAGTCTTCATGAGGATATTACTTTTGTACTAGAAATGATCTGAGGAATTCATAGGAACAGCACAGGTCTGTAGGGAAATGGGCCACGTGCTGGCATTCTACAAGCGCTCCTAGGTAAAAGTATGTCTTTGTTTTTACAGATTCTGCTCCTTAATATTTCCTTAAGACAACTTTTATTAGACCAAATGATAGCTGGAAAAATTGTTCTTTGCAAGTTTTCAGACACAAACACCCTTTTTCCTCAAGACTGAAAAGCTTGCAAAAGAACAATTTTTCCAACTATTTAGCTGGCCTAATAAAAAATATCGCATTTACCCAAAGAACCTTGCCTCCCTGTGTCGTTAGACCAACATGGCTATAACCAACACCATGTAAGAGACAACAGGGTGTTTAAGGGATATTCAGACGCCTACCAGGTTAGCTAAGGACACTACAATTTGAAGCCTACCAATCTAGTCTATGTTAAAAAACTCACCATACTCCAAGGCACAAAAGCAGCGATTAATAAACCACCATGACCTGTAAGATTTATATCATTCCATTGAGGCAGGCCAAAGAAATTAACGTGCAAGATCCAGTAACATAATGGATCCAAGTCAGCATTGCTTGTTCCCTGCAAAAATTAGATGCTACACAGGAGGGGGAATTATAAATGTGTTGCTGTTGATCCACCTATTGCTAGGAAGCACTGAAGAGACAGCAGATGCTAAAACACTGACATGGCAAAATTTAAAGTCCAATTGCAACTACACACAATTTTAGATATCCAATGTTTTTTTTCCTCAAAAGACTAACACAAACAGGCTACATATATCACAAAATGCCACTAGAATTTATGGAGTGAAATTTTACATGGACTTCAATCCTCAAAAAAGGCATATGGACATAACCATGAGTTACTCTCATTACACAGGGCTGCAAAACAGAAAACAAATCACTTGCTTCCTTACTCCTTTTTTCAGTCTGTCCTTTTCCTTTTAGTTGTACAGATTTTCACAAACCAAGTGTGCAGATACCATGCTATACCTATATAGTATATATACAGTGTAGTGGACTATACCTACTTAGGTGTATTTTGTTGGTCCTGCTACTCAAGGTTATAAATTAAGTACCTACAGTGGATCAAGAACAAAATAAAAAGGAGATAAAATAACATCCAAGTGAAGGCAAAATACTCAATTAACAAAAAAAATTCAGATGCTGTTTTCCCTGAACACATTTATGGTTTTCCTGTCCATCATGTGATAAGTCTCTTCGAGTCAACTGCTGTTAGAGCTTTTCAAAATAATTTGTCCAAAACATTCTTCAGGAAATATATATTATATACATGTATTTCCCCCCCACCCCAGAAATTCACTGTTACTGACATTACCCTCATAAAACCCAGAAACGCCACCACTCTTTTTTTGGTTAAAACATTGTATTTCAGCTTTTGCCTAAAATGATTATTTTTATAAAACACTTCGCATTTATTATTAATTTCCCACAAAAGCATATTAGCATTTTTCTACCAGCTCCAACAATCCACAGAATGTCGAAGTGACATGATTTCACTCCTACTGTTCTAAGATTAGTGTAAGCCCATTTCAAACCAATTAAAACTTTTTCTCCTAGGGAAAGAAACATTCTAAAAAATGCTTCCGTTACTCAGCCTCTTAGAAGTACTACACAAGTATTGTTTTAAACTCACAGTATTATCCCAAAAATTAATTTGCTGTTGCTTCCCCTGACCTGGACATTATCAAAACAGTCTCATCAATGGGACACAAATTCTCTCAGAAAAGGGGTTTTTTTAGTTGCTAGTAACTTCTGTTAGATGAAGACTCCCAAGGCAGGGTGAAACATCCTTAAGGTGAAGCAGCTGTTCTCATACCCCTGATAATCAGGTCTTCCTGTTCCATCAGAAAATCATTTTTCTCTGCTTCTCTTGCCTCCCACTTTTTGCTGTCTATAGCAGAGTTAATTTAATACTTTTATTTGCAACCAGTCTTGCTTCAGGTGTCCAGCCATGGTTAAACAGATCCTTCAGCAGTCTGATTATATAGTAAGTTACCATGACCAGAGAAGACCTTTCTCTGGTTGTGCCCGCACGCGCGCACACACACCACCCATATCATCCCATCTTTTCCAAAGTTCTTTCTGTCCTGTAAAACGATACAAGTTTCAGTTTGCTACACTGCAATATATACCATGACAACTCCAATTTGTAGCTGACCCGTATTTCCTTCTTTGCTCTTTCACTAAGTCTAACCTTGAAGGAAGACACAAACATTATACAAGTTACCACATCCAAAACTGGTTCCTCATATTAAAAAATGTCAACCATAGAGAAAAGCTAGGTATATTCCCCTCAGTAATCTCAGTATTCAAGCCCTTTCCCCATTTGAGCTGTCCTTATCATACAGAGAAATGGTTCTAAGTATATCAGAGAGGTATATCAAACTAAGTATACTAGATTAATAAAGCCAACAATTTTACTAAGTCATAAGAGAAAGCATAGACTTAAAGCCTCCTGTATAAGACTAAGTAATGTATTTAAAATAACATACTGCACAGAAAGGTCAGAAGTGCACTAGGACCATTCAAGCACACGTATATGAATCACCCAGTAAAAAAATTACATTTGGAACAGGAAGGCAAGCAGATCAATAATAACCTAATTCATCTCACAATTAATAGGAAGCTACCCAAGTCTTATCAGCTTCTCATTAATAAAACAATAGTCACTGGAGTCCTAAAGTGAACTTGGCAACTTCTCTTCTGCAGAGGGATTTCCTTACTCATGCCTTTCTTACACTGCTGTTTACCCTGTCTCTCTCCATCGTGGCACCTATCTAGCATGAGACCATGGGTCTGAAAGGCCTTATGGATCATCAGTAACAGATGATCAGCTCTGTCCAAATTGGCAGAACTGCCTTCGGAAGCAGTAGAAGGAAAATTTCCACAACATCATATGCCTCACAGTGACACTCTCTTTTACATGTTCTTTGTTAATGTTTAGTTGTCAAGAACTTGTGTCACGTAGGGAATGGTTATTTGTGGCTTTGGGTCTCTTTCATTCAGAAGTTCAGTGGCCTTATGAAAAATACAACCCTGAAATTCAACTGCATTATAAAACATGGACAAGATTAACTTTCTTATTAAAGGTGCCAATGGATTCAGATTTGATTCGGTGATACAAATCACTGTCCCGGATTCCATTCGGCCGAATCGGATCAAAAGATTCATTGTCACTTCAGAGATTTGGCCATAGACTAAACGACAATCCTCACCATGCTGGGTTCAGCTGGCTGCCTCCAGCTGGTAAGTCTGTTGTGGTGGGCAAGGGAGGAGGGAAGGGGTGGGGGGGGCACATCAACACCCTCACAGTGAGGGAGGGATTGGAGCTGGGACAAGCTGCCCAGCTGGGGCAGGGGAGCATGGGCAGAGCCATCCCTAGGGGTGTGCGGGGCAGGTTTGTGAGTGGTGAGCGCCCAGAGCCAGCAGAGCAAGGAGGTGGGTGGGGTGACGAGCAGCCGGAGTTGGCAGAGCTGGCAGCGCTTGGCAGCAGTGATGCATGGCAGCCACAGCAGGACCTCGCCCCAGCTGGGCAGCTTGTCCCAGCCCCAGCTCTAATCCCTCCCTCGTTGTGCAGGCATTGATCTTCCCCTCCCCCACACCCTGCCTTCCACCCACCAAAAGAGACTTACCAGTTGGAGGCAGCCACCTGTGTCCAGTGTAGTGAGGACTGCTGCCTGTTTAGTCTATGGCCGAACTGATTTGGAGGCTTGCGATTTGATTCAGAGCTTTTAACTGGTGTCCTGATTTGACTTGGATTCAGAGATTCAGCCACCAAATCTCCTCCAAATCAAATCGGCTACCAAAGCTTCACACAGCCGTATTGATAAGTAGCTTTCACAGCTATTAAAAAGAGACGTTACAAGATAGTTTCATGGGTCTGACCCACAGCCAACTGATAGCCACAGAAGGGATCCCATGGACTTCAGCAGATAAAATACCAGATTAGACCCTAAATGCAAAGAATCCTTGTGGGATAATCAATTCATTTCCTGCATGGAGTGTAGATGTGAAGATTTGCAATAGTTTAATCTCTTTTGGTAAGCTGGGGCCTGAATTTCTAACTCAGAACAGTACATCATATAGTCCAAGCTAAAAAAAAAAAAAATCAAGTCATGTCTACATATATAATTTCTAAGGTCTTGTCTGCTCATGGAAGTTAGGATGCAGTAAGAAAGGAAGGATTGAACATACAGCGCACTACCTGTTTTGCTCTCAAAGGAGAGGAAGTTATCTTAAATTAAATGGGCTCTAATAACATCCACACAGGGCATGTCTACTTGTTCATTAATGCGCCATAATTACAGCACATTAAGTTTACTACCTGTAATGATGGGTACTAACTTCATGCACCATAATTGCTGCTACTGCTCATTAGCATAGATGAACAGTTTGTTTGTGACTCTACTGCACATTAGACTAAATCTACTGTGCATTAGCATGGGCTTTGCCCACTATGCTAATACGTAGTAGAATTAGTCTTCTGTACATTAAATGTCTAACATAGATGCGCCCACAGGGATTTAGTGTGGAGCAGCTAAGAGACTGTAAATTTGCATCTTATCTTACCACACTAACTTCTCCAGGTAGACAAGCTATAAGTGGCATACTGGGTGCACCTTAAAGAAAAATGAAATAGAATCCAAGAATCCAAGAGACTGTATCCTTCACAAAAGTTATAACACAGCCCCTTCCACAGTGAAGATTTTTTTTTCTTTCTAGGTCTTAAGTTTGCAAGAAAGTTCAAGTTCTGCCTGAGTTCAGAATTACAAAGATGCTTTGGCCAAACAGAAAGAAAAACTAAAAAGTTTTTAAGAAAAAGTCAAACCCCATCCCCTCATTCTTCCTTAAACGTTTAATATATCTTTTTATTTTAAGGCCAGATTGCATATACCATATCATAAAATAGGATTCTTAGACTTACAGTAAACAATCTTAAGACAACAATTTCCCCACATGTAACTGTTTAACCAACAATTAAGTTTGCAAAATACATCTAATAATCAGCCCTTTTTTCCAAAATGATCCAATCTGTGCCCCATCTAGTCTCATGACAAATTAAGCTGCCCACATGTCCTTCTTAATTCATCTACTGTATGGAACTGAGACATGAAGATATGCAATGGTTTGCTCTCTTTTGGTAATATTGGGACTATTTCTCCAATCCCAATAACATATATATATGTTTGGGCATGCTCTCTGGGTTAATGAAAGTCAAGTCGCATCTGTATCTATTTAACTAGGGAAGCATATGTGATCTTTGCAAAACTGTACATTACCTTGCTGAATTAAAGCTTTTTACCAGGTCATCCAACAGCCGATTATTTTTCAGTTCAGGTTCTGTGACTGTCTACAAATAAAGCAGAAGTAAACAGAAAATGTTCAAGCAAGTAACAGTTGATTTCTCAGATGCAAGTTTCGGACACTGCTCTTCCAATCACTATCTTAAATATTTGTCATATCAAAGGAAACAGGAAAATGAGATATTTAAATGAGATAAACAAGAGATTTAAAAAAATCCAAGACCCTGAAATTAAGCATTTACTGACTGCAAGTCTGGAAAATAAATGGAAACAAAAGCACAAGTTAAAACAACAATACTTTTTTCCAGAAAAAAAAAAAAAAAAAAAAATCACACAATTCAGTTACTCTTAGTCTCCAACAATGCGTCACTGAATCCTAGCTCCAATCATTAAGAAAGCGATAAGAACATTAAACAACACAGAAGGGAAAAAATGCAAAGGAAAATGTTGTATTTTGAATAATGAAGGAGGCATCAAAAGATACAGGATGGTTTTCTGCATTTTTTCCAACAGATATCCAATGTTTATCTTGCTCTCACTTTTTACCTCAGGTGTCATTCCAAAGCTTATGGAGCTCTTAGTCATATCAACCAATGAGATTTATAAATAGGCAAAAATAAAATAGGTGCTCCAGATATGTACAATGAGAAATCTGCACTCATTTGAACATAAAGTTGACAGTTGGTGCGTCTACACATGTGCTTTAATGCTCAGTAGCCTAGTTACTGAGCTTTAGTGTCACATCAAAAAATGTGCTAATATACTAATTCACAGTAAAAACAGGCTACTGCACATTAAGTGTCACTAAAAAAGCATGCACTTTTGCTACAGTGCATTAAGGCAGCCTAATGAGAATGTATTTAGTACCTCACATTAGAGGTACACATGCAGTAGCAAAAGCGCATTAATGAACGTGTAGATGCACCCAGTATTACAGGCAGACCTTTTTTTAATCTTAGCCTTGAGCAATATCTAATCTAACTCATGCTTTGGATACAGAATGACAGTTACCTGTATTTCACTAGCACTTCAGAAATGTTATTCACTGTTTCTAGGCAGTCTTGGTGGGTGGGTTATTTTGCATTTTGGGTTTGTTTTTTCTACACAGAATCCAGTAAAACCAAACTGGACTGACCTAGCTCCAGAGCCTAAATTAATCTCATTCCATGCCATTCATTCAGAAGCAATCTTGCAGGCAAAACCAATTCCTGACCGACAATCCAGTTCTTGCCTGTTCTATACCTTGTAGAGCCAGGAATGCTTGATCCCAAAACTGTGTTCAGAAGAAAAGGGACTTACCCTAATAACCATAACCAACACCTCCCATTTTTCTGCTGTATATCATGCTGCTACCCCTTTCCCCCCACTACTCCAAAGGAGGCTGTACTCTACAGATATTGTGTTGTATGGTATTCTATTTATAACACTAGCGCTGAATATATTAAGCTACTTATTCTATGCAACACCAAAGTAATCTCACAATGCCAATTGTTCTAGAGGTAGCCAATTTTATCCAACCCCTTATTGAGGCCAGACAGGAGAAAATGCTACAATACCATAAATTGATAGGATTTAGCTACATAGAACTATAAACTCAACCTCTTCCTTGGTAAAAACTCCCCCATCTCCCTCTTCCCAGAAACAATCTTCAATTATTTCCTTTTCTAGCTGACGTTCCTCTATTCTTAGACTGTGTCCATAATACTTCAAGTTCTAATTTTTCAACATTTGCATCAGTTCAGGTTTGACTTCAATCATAACAAGTACTCATTTGCTGAATCTTTTGGGTCCAAGAAACATCCATTCTCCTTTTGCAGTACATGATCTAAATTCCTGTCATTTTTTCTCTAACTCCTTTCCTTCTTAGGGGTCCAAATTTCACAGCTCTATGTGGCTATTGGCCATACCTGCATGTTCAATGAGTTTGTTTCATTCGTAAGCCGCTACTTGTTTATATAACATTCAAATTCTTTGTCATTACTCATACATTGCCTGGCCTACGAATTGCTTCATTTATACATGTAAGGCAAGGTTCTTTCAGTAGATGTGATATCTTTTATTAGACCAACTGAGTAGTTGGAAAAATGTTCTTAGCAAGCTCTCGGGCACAGTCACCCTTCGTCAGGCATTCCATCAAGATTGCATCCAAATATGTAAAACTCAACACTTGCTCCAATGGCTCATTATGTATGTCAACTCTGATTCTTTCTCCAGTTGAGGAAATCATTCTGGTCTCTGAAACATTAATCCCAATGCTATGTTTTCAAACTTGGATGCCTAAATATGCAATGGATTTCATTTAGAGTTGTGGATGTTTTGAAAATTCAGGTCATGTATTCCAGATACACATCTATGTATAGATTTAAGTGCGGAATTTTAAGCTCCAAAGCTTGAAAATGCTGGCCTACATAAATAAGATAGAAGGCATTTCTGTATGCCCTGAACCAATAACAAACAACTAGACCCAAAGGGGAAATGACCTTGACACTGAAAATTTACCAGAAACAAACACAAGATGACAAAGAGAAGTGGGGGGAGCAGGCAGGGAAGAAAAAAACCCAAAACCACTTACCACACAGCACGTGGGACACTGAGTTTTATAGGATAGAAATTTGCGTATGCAAAGGGAACAATCTGAAAAAATAAAAATTATATCACACATGATTACTACGTATTGAGCTAAGAGAGCACACTGTTGGGGAAAAAGCATTATTTGTTCTAGCAAGATATACTAATTAGTCACATGGAGAGACTAAAACATGCAATAGAGAACAGCTATCTATTTTAAGGGACTTCCTACCAATCTATTTCAGCATTTAATCTCAGCCTGTAGGTCTGTATATTTTAAACAAATATAACCCAGAGTGCCAAGTACTAATAATGATAGAAGTCAAAGATAAGTATTCACCATTCAAATTTCACTAAACTGCAGATATGTAAGAATGATACTTCCGAGAAGCAAAAACATCAAATCCCAACAAGGTCAACTGTCATTAATTTTTCTCAGACAAAAAAATATCTATCCAATTTCAGATCATCTCTGCGCTACACATAGAGGTACCCCTAAGGCAGAGGAATATCTTCCCCTCTGGTCTCTGTCCTCATTTTACCTTTCCTCTAAATGCAGAGCATCTTGCTTCACCTTGCTGTCCCCAGACAGCTATAGTTCGGCAAATGCCTTTAGATTTGTCACCCAAGGCAGGTCTTACTACTGTTGTCAGGAGCCTAAACCACCTCTTGCACACAATTCTCTCCGAACACTCACTCAACCTACAGAATAATGATTCTTTCTTGTCTGATTATTTACAAGTTTTGGCACCAGTCAGGCATCCCTCTAGGATATGAGATATTGGTCAGTTCAAAATGTTTCGCTCTTTTCCTACATGACTGATACTTACTAACTCTTTATTCCTCCCTGATACTTACACACTGAAACAGGAAGGAATAAAGAGCTAGTATGTATGTTAACTGCTGGCACTTTCAAATCACTCTTTAACACTCATCCCCTTTATGACAAACTCTGAGATGCCCCAGACACATTAACACAGCTCTAATTCAGCATTAACAACTGTTAATCCATAGAGGCCATTGACCCACCAAACCTGCACCTGTAGAACTGAAATTACTCTTAATTATGGCAGTGAAACCCACAAACAGAGGCAGGCCTCTGCAACAAAACTGGGGATGAAGCAATCCCTATTGTATATAGTAAAGACAAGTGTCCCAGACTGTTCATTTAATTCAGTGATCAGGGCAGAAGACTTCTATGGAGATGACAGAATGAGACTGCACAGAGCATTGTGAGCAAATAATCAACCTTATCAAGATTAAACTAGCAACATCAAGTGCAAAGGGAGCAAAAAAGGAATAATGTAAGCATGACTTGAGGACATTAAGACATCTGTAATAACCTGGAGCAAGTTGCCTGGTTTCTCTAACAATGTTTTACACCTATAGAGTTTATTTGCAGTTTTCAAAGTAGGGCAGTAATTCTGACACCTAGGCACAGAGGGAATTTGTACATGTTTGCATTGCAGTGCCAGGTGCTTTTAAAAGTGTTTGGCATTAGGGTGTATTCTTTTGTATAAATGATAATATATCTTTTCTTCTGTTAGCACTGAAGAAATGGTGGCAGCACACTTTTGAGCTAAAATACATTGAAGATTAATTAATTGAGTTGCTCTGATGTACCAGCACACAAATGTATGTATATAAATGCACAGAAATGCAATATGGAAAAAAATATTTAAAATAAAAGAGAAGGCCTGAATGACTTGAGAGATGTTAATGAGAGCTCTCCTTTCATGACAGTAACTCACATTTAACCGTATCTGATGGACTCTGTGGAAGTTAGTAGTCACACTTGACAGGTGTCACCAGTATGAAACCCATCCATCTTAGTAAGCTTTTGATAGCATGAAAGAAAGAAAGAACAATGGCCAATGTTTAGCTCACTTGCCCCTTTACTAAAGAAACATTGTGGGAACTAATCGATACAGGTTTTATGACAGCAGGCGACTGGTCCAACAATGCATCTACATGAGACACTAAATGCACAGTAAACTAATTCTACTGTGCATTTAGTACCTGTTATTACAGATATTAACTTAGAATTAGTCTACTGCACATCACTATCACAAGAAAACTGTATGTCGGCACTACTGCACAGTAGCAACAGTTACTGTGAATTTAGTACCTGTTATTACAGATATTAATGTGCAGTCACTATGACACATTAATGCATTAATAGGCACACCCACAGTCATCTAAAAACTAGGCAGATAGACTTTGAATGGCTCCAGATGGGAACAGATTATAGGGAGGGTTGAAAGCACTGTAAAAGACCATTAGGGAAAGAATAGTAATAAGGAAGAAAGTCCTACAAGGAAACATGAACATATTTCATCTTCATTTTCTAATAAGAAAGCCTTCGATGCAACAGAACAGGATTTGTTGTTTTGGATTTTTCTGGAGGGGGAGAGGAGGGTCTCCCACATGTGCTATCTGAATTACACTAATGACATTTGATAGGTGTAGTGAAAAAGAAAGCACTACCAAAATACTGCCAAATGTCCTGGAAAATCATCAACCTCTACAGAACAGGATAAACATGCATTTAATTGGAAAAAGAAGAAATACAATCTGTGGGGCATATCATCAATAGGAATTTCCCCAAGTAAGAGGAATCAAACCCTAGTGGTTGATGCTACCCATTATAAAGACCTTGGGTGCATACACATGTAAAAACGATCTGACAGTTAAACCAGCTTAACTGTCAGAGCATACACACATACGTGGAGCACAGCTGGCTTAAATCTTGCACAAAATAATATACCACCAAGGTGTATTATCTCGAGTCGCATGAGTTAAGTAGACTTAGCTCATAAGATGGCTGTCACCATGACAAGGATGTATATGTAGAGGCATTCTCATTTTTCCTGAGAAATCAGAGCAGTAGACTAGTTACTCAAGGTGCCTGTACATAAATGCACTGAGTCTGGGAAACAAGCAAGAACTGGAAGTCCCTGCAGTCACATAACTATGTGACTGGAATAACAGAGACTTGGTGGGATAGCTTGCATGACTGGAACACTGTCATGGATGGGTACAAACTGCCCAGGAAGGACCAGCAGGAGAGAAGAGGAGGAAGAGTTTATAAAAGAGCCACATATGATCGCCCAGGGCTTCAGTATGAAACTGGAGATAGGCCTGTTGAAAGTCTCTGGGTTAGGGTCAGAGGGGAAAGCAACAAGGGTGATGTCATGGTGGGGGTCTGCTATAAACCGCCAGACCAGGAGGATGTGGTAGATGAGGCTTTCTTCAAACACCTAGCAGATGTGTTCGATTCTAAGCCCTGATTCTCATGGGGGACTTCAATCACCCTGACATCTGCTGAGGGCATTACAACAGTGCGCAGGCAATCCAGGAAGTTTTTTGAGAGTGTTGAGGACAATTTCCTGTTGCAAGTGCTGGAGTGGCCAACTAGGAGCCGTGCTCTTCTTAACCTGCTGCTCACAAACAGGGAAGAACTGGTGGGGAATGAAGAAGCAGACAGCAACTGGGGCAGCAGTGACTATGAGATGATCCTGAGGAAAGGAAGGAGGGAGAGCAGCAGAATAAGGACCGTGGACTTCAGAAAAGCAAAATTCGTCTTGCTAGGGGAACTCAGGAGCAGGATCTCCTGGGAAGCCAGTCTGAGGAGGAGAGGAGTCCAGGAGAGCTGGCTCTACTTCAAAGAAACCTTACTGAGAGTGCAGGAACAAACTATCCTGATGTGTAGCAAGACTAGAAAGTACAGCAGAAGACCAGATTGGCTTAGCCGAGAACTCTTCAGTAAGCTAAATCACAAAAAGGAAACTTATGAGACGTGTAAGTCTGGACAAACAACTAGGGAAGAGTATAAGAGTATTGCTTGGGCATGCAGAAATGAAGTCAGGAAGGCAAAGCACAATTGGGGTTGCAGCTAGCAAGGGACATAAAGGGGAATAAGAAGGGTTTCTACAAACATGTTGGTAGCCAGGGGAGGATCAGGGAAAGTGTAGGTCCCTTACTGAATGCAGAAAAGGCTGAAGTTCTCAATGCCTTTTTGACCTCAGTCTTGACAGGCAAGGTCAGCTCCCAAACTACTTCACTGGCAGCACAGTTTGGGGAGGAGCTGAGCAGCCAATACTGGTGAAAAAACAGGTTAGGGTGTAAGAGAACACAGGCACAGGGCGCTCTGTTATTCCCAGGGGAGTGGGCAGCAACCAGGCAGCCTGCAGCTGGCTGTTATGCCAATTAGGCAATGCTGCCCGATTGGGGAACAGGGCCCAGCTGTTATATTTAAGGGTTGGGCCCTGAACAACAAGGCAGCAGTCTGCTGCCAGCAGCCTGAGACACCACTAGCTGAGCTGCTGCTCAGTACAACTCAGAGGGTAAGGGAGAAACTATGGGGATGGCTGGAGGCTCCATGTCCTGGATATGACAGAAAACTGCACCCTGCCAGGGAGGGGTGCTCTGGTGGGGCCGTCTGTGATGGGCTGGGACAGCCTCCAAGAATGCCAGGCCAGTTACCTCCCTGGTGAAAGGTGAGTATGGGGAGACTTACGTATGTAGGGCTTCGACCTCTTCTTGATAGATGCCTTGCCCCCGAGCAATGTCAGGGTGAGACTTGGGCTCGGGTACCCCACGTTCCTGGTGGGTAGTTTGATCAACACAGGAGGAGCCCAGGCTTACTGTGAGTACTGAGGCAGGCCCCAGGTCAGGCAGAGGGACCTGAGGCAATGCCTAGACTCACAGCTGAATCTGAGGCTACACTACGGAGCCTTATTTTCACAGCTGAGTCTGAGGCTACACTATGGAGCTGGGAGTAAGACTCCAGGTGGGATGGGGACCTGAACCTTGAGGAGCTCCCAGGCAAAGGGATAAGGGTTATAACTTAAAGAGGCCCAGAGCTTACATTGGAAATGTGATAAGACCAGGTGTTAGGCCACGAAACATCTGCGACGCATGGGACACAATAAGGGAAAGTCAAAGTCATGTACATAGGCCCTTATCATCACGGCAGGTAAAGACAGCCTCCCTCCTGATTAACATCATTTCATCGTGAACATCAAAGCACGGCAGACAAGGTGGTTTGCCCGGAAGCAAGTGGGCAGGCCCACATTGGGACCAGCCTTGGGATGCCCCCTTGCTACATAGTGACAATTTAGAAAAGCTAGGTGTGTACAAGTGTGAAAGGGGCAGTAAAAGCCCCACTAGTGGGTCCTAGACCCCTGCCCCATTTGCCCCGATATTCACTGCAGACGCCCAAATGAGCAGCAGCTGAGACAGAATGCGGACGCAGGCTCTGCAATTCCAGAGCTCCCAGAAGCTGCGGATCAGTGAGGGATGGGGACAGAGCCTCAGTGAGATGCAGGCTGCTCAAATAGCAGCTGGGAGAGCAACTGAGCAGCCAGTGGGGGAAGACGGAAACACTGACCAGGAGACACCAGGAGCCAAAGAGAGGATCCCCAGCTGGAGAGCAGGCAAGAGGGGTGGAGCAGTGACCAGAGGCCTCTGGCAGGGCAGCATGGAAGAAACCCAAGCCTGAGGAGACAAGAGATGCTCAGGAGCGACACCACAGCCCCCCCAGGGAATATAGGTATGGCAGCTGGGGAAGGCGGCAGGGAGCTGCTAGCTCTCACAAGCTGCTCGGCGGGGAGAAAAGAGCAGCCCAGCATGGTAACTGCATGCCCCTCCAGCTCAGGAGGAGCAAGAGAGTGACTCCAGGTCAGCAGGGATCCAGAGACAGCTGTACTGGGAAAAAGGATCAGGGAGGGGAACAGGGCAGCTGCCCACCCCCATGAGAACTAGGAGGGAAGGGACGAGCAAGTCTCCTTTGTCCTTTGTTTTGAGTAACAAGCGGGCACTGGGAGACAGGATCCCAGGGATCCATCAGCAGATGCCAAATGCTTTCTGTTAGAGTTATGCGAAGTCCTAGTCATCCCTAAGGCAGAGCAGATTTATGTACCCAAGTCAGCCTGAAGCTGAGGAACTGGCTGTGGGAGGAAGACTGTACTGGCCAAGAAAGCCCGACTCATTCCAGGGCAGGTAATCTGGATGAAAGGAGACATCATCCAGAGGAAGACCTGCAGAGTGCAGCATTTGTCCAGGCTGTGGACATGGTAAGTGTGGGGTAAACAGGAAGTTTGGAACCCCACAAAGAAAAGACCAGGGTTGAGACCTCTCTGCTTTTGAGACACCTGAAGGGAACTGCCTCCCTAACAAAGACGTGGCAGGGAAGTAGGAGCAGCACCCATACTATCTAGGTGGCAGCCGAGCCCAAGTCTCCCCCTGACGTCACTCAAGGGCAAGGCACCTATCAAGAAGAGGCCAAAGCCCTACAACACCTACCAGCGACAACAAGAAACTAGGACCTGGACACAAGTAAATCAGCTTGCTTATGTCAGCTTAGTATTTGTACGCACACAACTTAACTAAGCTGATTTCTTATAAGTTGTCTTTCTATGCACACGACTTAACTATGCTGATCTAGTACATGTGTACGCACACAGGTTAGTACGTGTGTATGCACTTAACTAACACAACTTAAAATAAGTTGTGTGTGTACAGACATACTAAGTCACCTTGAAAATAAGGCAGCCTAGTTAAGGGGGCCTTAAGGCTTAGTACATCTGTATGCACATAACTTAACCAAGCCAAGTTAAGTTGACCTACTATGTGTGTATGCACACAACTTAGCTAAACTGCCTTATTTTAAGGTGACTTAGTACATGTGCATGCAGACAATTTAACCAAGTAACTTAAAATAAGTGCGTATGTACATACACATGTACCATACCAACCTAAGTACGCACACAACTTAACTAAGCTAACTTAACTAATTTGACTTAGCCAATGTAGTTAAGTCGTGTGCGTACGCATGTACCAAGGCAATTTAACTTGGAATCTACCCTACTTGCCAGCAGATACATACAGACTTAGACAGGCTGGCAAGCTGGACAGATCAGAACCAGATACGGTTTAACATCAAGAAATGTGAAGTGCTGCACCTGGGGATGAACAATCCCCTGCATACCTACAGGCTTGGCAACACCAATCTCACCAGTACTATGAATGAAAGAGACCTGGGGGTAATAATTAACCACAGTATGAACATGAGCCGGCAGTGCAATGCTGTAGCCAGTGGGGCAAATAATATTCTAGCATATACCAAGCAATGCATCTCCAGCAAAACCGAGGAAGCGATTCTTCTGCTCTACTCAGCATTGGTTCTGGGTGCCGCACTTCAACAAGGACATGGAAAAGCTCAAGGGAGTCCAGAGAAGGACCACACATATGATCAAAGACTTGCAAGGCAAGCCATACGAGGTAAGGCTGAGGGACCTGGGACTCTTCAGCCTGAAGAAGACAAGGCTGAGAGGGGACTTAGTAGCAGCTTACCACTACATCAGGGGAGTACACCAAGGGCTCAGTGAACAACTGTTTATCAGGGCACCCTTGGTGGGGAAAACCAGGAGCAATGGTCACAAACTCCTGGAAGACTGTTTCAGACAACATTAAGAAAAACTTCTTCACAGCTAGGGTGTCCAGACTGTGGAATAAGCTCCTTCCAGTGGTGCTACAATCACCTACCCTGGAAATCTTCAAGAGGAGGCTAGACAGTCACCTTGCTGGGGTCACTTGACCCCAGTTGTCTTTCCTGCTTGGCACAGAGGGGCTGGACCCAATGATCTTCCAAGGTCCCTTCCAGCCTACATTCTAATAATTATGAGTATACACACACAGCATAGTACATGTGTACATACATACCCTATGTGTAGAAGCACAACTTATTTTAACTTGACTTAGTCGTATGCATGCACAAAACTCAACTGAATCTACTTAAAATAAGTCAGCCCAGCTACGTTGGCCGTGTGCACACAAAGGTACTAAGTCAGCCTAAAATTGGTCAGCCTACATAAAACCGCTTAATTCAAGTAAGCTTAATTATGTTACAGGCATACACACGTATTAATCAACTTAAAGTAAGCCAGCCTAGTTAAGTTATGTGCATACACACATAAAAGTCCACTTAAAATAAGCCATCCCAATTATGCTGCTTCTGTATGTATGTATGCATTCCTTTGTTTTCAACTGTATAACTGCCTGGGCTCCAACATAACCAAATCTGACATTGTATATTCCACTCCCTCCTTCCAAAACCCCATTCTTCTTCTGAGAGAGAGAAATCCTTAACACACTTGATCCCCTTCCATGATAAATCTCAAGGCCTTGGTCAATAGCACTGAAGTGCTAGAGTTTCACAACAAATTTATTTTAATGTAAAAAAGACAACACATTTTTCCTAATCTCTTTCTCAGAAAAGGCTAAAACATGTTGCTGACACTTTCTAACAAAATCCAGCCCAAGGCAGATACACAGAATGGAAAATTCCAGCTCAGTTCATACTGTTTACCATATAGCTTTGAATCCTACTTCTGTCTCTAGGTTTTACTAATTCTCATTCTGAAAGACATTTCAATGGTGAGCTAGTAACAAATATCCTCTTTGTAATAAAAATTATTTTATATTAAATGGACAAATTCATGCAACAGATCTCTGCATTCTTGAGAGAACAGGGATTGTACAGGGTACTCTGCCTAAGTGCATGGTCCGGGACTGAAAAATAGCTAGGCACCACTTGGAGCATACACCTATCCAAACTGAATGTCAACAATGTTCATTAAGTACACAGTGCTGTCATTGATGAGGTAGCAGCTGCCTGTAAACATGTGCCACAACTAATATGGGCAGCCTCTGCATGTGCCAAGCAGATCAAGAAGAGGACAGAGCAGTAGATAGGGCAAGAAGCAAAAAGCAGAGCAGCAGATCAGGCAGGGGAAGGAGACTGGATGACACTTGGGGAGAGTGTATGGCTAATTTGGGTTATGCCTGCCCAAAAGGTTGACTACTTTATACTGACTAGCTCCCATAATTTTAAAGGCTTCAGATACCAGCCATTTGATAGATTTTTCCCCCTTCGCTCTTGCTAGTACAGTCAAATGGGATGCAATTAAGTTACGAAGGAGGCAGTGGGGCTCAAAAATGCTTTGGGCTTAAGTGATTAAGACACTTTACAGAAAACCAATGTAAACAATAGGCAAAAACTTGGGACCAGCACTATATTAAGCAGTTAGATGAATTATTTTCTAATCTGGTAGGCCAAAAAAAGTTACTGTCCAAGATACAGCTTGCATTTCTGAAAGCACCTTTCATTCATAGCCACTAGTATCTAGGGCTGTTTGCTGACTAGACAGTGACTGAGAAAACTATATACTTTAAAAAGGAAATGTCTGTCAGGAATCCATAAGCTGAGCACTGCATTCCAAAGAAGTCAGATCACAATTTTGCACGTGAAACACTGAAAAAGAGGATTTTTTATGAGGAAACCTCCGGTGAGATTTCATACCACACATCACTGGGATAAGTGACAGGAGGGTTTGAGCTAACTGGAGTAAAACAACAGCATATCCCTAAACTCTGGTGAGTTCTAATGGATTATAAGTGATCCCAGCACCTGCATCATTGCTCTGGCCCCGACAGACTTATTCCAGTCTCCCTATCTCACTGGAACCATTCTGGCAAGGTATCCCTACGATGTGCCCTTAGCACAGGGGTGGGCAAAATATGGATCCAGCCTGCCAGGCCATTCTATCCAGCCCATTGGGCTCCTCCAAAAAATTATTACCAGCCTGCAACTGTTCTTCTGAAAGCCAGAGGGAGGCAGACTTTCAGGGTCATGCACCACCAAAATGGGCAGGCTCTGTGCTTCCACCTGCTACTGCTGCTGTCAGTGGCAGAGGCTGTACACCATGGGGGAGGAGCCACACATACCCATAATATAGAAGAGTAAGACGTTATTTGAACTATTATGCAACCACCTTTTATATACTATGCAAAAGCACATAAATCAGGGCCAAAATATTTTTTTAAATAAAATTAAAATGTGTTATAGTAGATGTTTGAATTGAGTATACAATTTGGTTTTTTTCTTGTTCCAAGATGGTAACCCCCCCATCCAGAAGGATTACTTCCATGGGGGGGGGGGGAAAGGAACACGACAATATGGATGACTTCTGGTGGCAAATGTCAGGGGTTAGGGGTTTCCAGTCCCAAGATGGTGATTAGGACAACGTTTCCCAACTGGTGTGCCGTGGCACACTAGTGCGCTATCAGGCACACCCAGGTATGCCACAGCTGCTACTGCGGACACAGACAGATGGGAAGTGCGGTTCCAGCCAGCCAGAGGGTATAGCTCCAACCCAAAATGCCATCCAGCTGGCCACTTGCCCTCCCCTCCACCCCCAGGTCAGCGTCCGGCTGGCTTTGCACTACCCCCACTCCACATCTGGTGTGCCATGGTGCTTTTTTAATTAGGTAAGTGTGCTGTGGGATGAAAAAGGTTGGAAAATGCTGGATTACAGGGTGGGCCACCTGTCAAGGGGCAGGGCTACCCTCATAACCCTTGACAGCTCACCAAAACTTGTTAAGCAACCCTCCAGCTGAAATAATTGCCTGCCCCTGCCCTAGCATGTCATGAACAGATGCAATCAAAATTGACTGTAGACTTTAAACACAATGGAGAAAAATGAGGAATGTATGTATTCTCTGTATATACTGATTAACCACACACTTTGGGCCCAATTCAGTCACATCACATTAGGCATCTGGTCAATGTCAAGTGGCTGGAAACTGTAACTACTAGGTCAGTGGCAGGCATCTGATGTGACCCAGCACACACTACAATGTTAGCCCTATGACAACTGGTACAGTCCAGCAGTAAGTGACCTGTGTTCTCCTTTATACAGAGAGAGGCTAAGAAGGTAGTAAGACAGATGAGGGCATGAAATGAAAGTCAGAGACAATGACAGATAAGGGCTGGAACAGATCCCCAGAGACCATCTAGTCCAACCCCCTGCCTGAGGTAGGATCATCCCCATCCAAACCATCCCATACAATCCATCATCTAAATTCTACATAAGACTGCCGTCACCCATGACACAACACAGACCTCGCCCCCTAACCTGTCACAGATAAAACAGGGGAACCAGGGCAGCTAAGGACGTGCTTCTATGAAATGCTGTCAGTATATGCTTGAGATGCCAGGTCATGGGCCATGCCCCTGCGATGGGAGGAAGGCAAGCCCACCCGCCCCCTCTGCCCCAGTACCAATCTGACCATGGAACAAAATTCAGAAGTCAAACACTAGCATAATACGTGCACATTTAAATGAAACTGTCCTGTACTCACAGTTGTGCGAACATTGTGGGATGATCACTGCAATATTGAAGTACTCAAAGCATATCCCACAACGTAGCAAGTCGTCCACTGCCTGCAACAGGAACAAATTACCACTGGCGTCACCAAAAGCACCACTGAAAGCATCGCTTCAGGACAACACCTGTTTGTACGTCCAGACAAAAGTCCATCCCTGCACCTGCACCATTGCTCTGGCCCCGATATGCCTGCTCCAGTCTCTTTATATCATTGGAGCCATTCTGGCAATGTCCCTACCGCGTGCCCCTAGCACGTCATGGGCAGATGCAAGGAAAATTGACTGCAGCCTGTAAATACAGTGGAGCCAAGATACAAGGGGGAGAAGAAATCTGCACGAATGTAGTGTCCATAGACAGTGATTTATGTACACACACAATTAATTGCACGCACCGAGCTAAACCCTACTCCCTTGCAGGATGCAAAAGAAGTTGAACAGGTTGGTCGCCCCCAGCATCTGTTGCGACTGCAAACGGTCAGGGGCTGCCGAGGAGCCGCAGGTGTTGGGGTCTGATCTCCATTAGACGGAAACTGGGGCTGCTCCTGCTTTGAGCAGGGCTCGGATGAGATGCGACCTCCCGAGGCCCCTCCAACCCTGTCCGTGAGCCTATGCACCGGTTACGTGGGAGTGTTCAATGGAAACGGCAGATCTGTCTGTCGTCCTCCAGGACCCGGGGGCTATAAAACAGTTCGGGGGCTGGGGCACAC
>JAGPOW010003182.1:1589007-1612550 GCA_030014935.1 Caiman crocodilus | reverse complement strand
CAGCTTATAGGCAGCCACCAGGTCCCCCCTCAGCCTCCGTTTACTGAGGCTGAACAGGTTCAGGTCCCTCAGACGCTCCTCATAAGGCCTGTCCTGCTGTCCGCATATCAATCTAGTGGCCCTCCTCTGCACCCTCTCGAATAGACCTCCATTCAGAATAGGGCATGTTCCTGTCTTTATAAAAAGAAACCTCCTTGATCTGGTGTATAAGCATTGGCTTGAAAATCGTCTTCTCAGCAGAACTGCCTGGTTCTCTCTGAACTGAGATATTTGGCTATTAGGGGGCCACATGATGGAAATGGCTGAGTGCATCCCTGCAGTACACAATAGTTTTCTGAACTTTACAGAATTATCACTGGGGGGAAGTGTTATACAGGAGGCCAGACTAAATCATTATGGTAGTCATCTCCTGGGTAGAAAATCTTTTAAAGAAATGACTGGAGGTTGGTGGTCTGCCTGGCAGCTGTTCAATATATTGACGCTCATGTCAGAGCTGCTATTAGCCATGAAACTTCCTGTCGATTTCATGAAACTGCTGCATGATCAGATAGCTGCTGCATCACCAGAGCTCGGGATATGCTTCGGTCTGGGTCTGACATGGTCAGGCAGGGTCCAGTAATAATTCATTGACTCCAGTGATTACCTCTCTGTCCTGAAGTAAATAGGACAGTGATTGGGAGGTGACTGTTCTGCCTCCTCTGAAGAAAGGTGCACTTTTTCTGCACTGAGCGCTCACCAAAAGTTTATTCATCTTAAGAGACAAGAAGCAGGGAGTGGGGGAAATGAATCAGAGCTGAAAGAGGAATTAGGCCCAAGGGAATGGACTGGAGAGCTGAAGCATCACTTGGAGCAAGGAGTCTTAAAAACCCAGGGTTTCCGAGATCCCCGCAGCTTGAGAGAGATGTGCTCCTTCACCCATTGACTTCAAGAACAATAGTCACCGGAGTTGGTGACTATTAATGGACTCAGCCATGTGCCTGACTCCCAATCACAACCATTCCCTGAGTCCTTTTCCCAAATTTGTACAAAGGGCAAAAAATGGCCGTAGAGGACAGTTTGGTCTTCAGGAAAACCTGCTAAGCAAAGACAGCAAAAGAAAGGAAAACAGCTGCCAAGTCCCTGCTCCAGACAGATAGGTGATAGGTAGGAGTCAACCTCTTCAAAATGACTATCACTTTCCCTATTGTGCCTGAACAAGTTTTGACTGGAAATTTTGATTTCAATGCTCAATTCCTGTGTTGCATTTGAGTGTGGAAATTTGGCATACTAGGAAACATGCTCCTCTTCTGTCACGAATACCTACACGGAAGTAAAACAAGGTAGAGAAGAAATCAGTTATCCTATTTAAGAGTTGCCCGCAGTACCAGACACCTATCCCTATCACACCCAAGTCTGGGAAAGGGACGGTGCGCAACCTGATTGACTCCAGCTTTGTTTCGCACGGGGGTTTCTGTCACCAAAGTTGATTGGATGTTTAAAGACCTAGGAATGGATATTTCTCATAGAGGAAGTTCAGAAGAATCATGGATTGTTGTGGGAGGAGGGTTCCTCTCTATAAAAGAGCCTCAGACAGTCCAGTCCTTTTAAGTAAAGAAGTTGTTTTTAACCATTACCTATTGTGGGTCCAGTGCTGCAAGCTCTTCCTGTGGGTTATTTCCAGTGCAGCCCATGAGAATTTAATGTATGGAGCTGTTGTAAGGTACAGCTCTGTGGTTTAGCTTATTTCACTGATGCTAGTAAAATTACAATGTATTCCCATCATAGAGAACTAAGTCAGGAAACAAAAAATCATCCCCATTATTAATTTAAACTAGATACCATAAGTTGCCAGCCAATTCATTTCTAGAGGTTTATTGCTTTGACGTGCTACTATGGACAAGTGACATCAAAATTTAATACAAAAATCAAGGAGCTTGATGCAATACAGTACAAAATACCTCCATTTCTGTGCACCATTTAAGACAAGAAAGAAATATTTTGAAGTGAATTTGAAGTCATTCCCAGTCATAAATGCAGTGTTCCTGGCTTGTCTGCAGTCCCTTTACTGTTGTATTGTTATTTACTGAAACTCTATAGTCAGCAACATGTAGGGACCAATGTCTGGCATTCAACTGGCATTTTACTTCATATTTTATTTTATTTACATATATACACACTTTCTGTAATATTTTATTCATCTTGTCACTAAGCCCTGTTGAATGTAATTGTTTCAATGGCATTTTACCCCTCATCTTTAAATGCATTAAAAAGAGTTAGCTAGCCATACTATATCATAACTTGAGAGGAAGATTAGCTGCATGTACACGTATATTTATATGTATGTGTATGTATGAAATAAAACCAGTTTTAGAGATATATCTATCTATCTATCTATATAGATAGATCTATATATAATGGCAATAGCATTATATATATACACACACACACACACACACACACACACACACATAATGGCAATAGCATTATATATATAGCTATATCTCTCTATATATATAATGGCATAATTTACAGTAAAATGATATATTCCAACAAATAAAGAAAGTGTCTTCATATGTTATAAGGCATTTTAAACTTCCTAATTGTCAGAATAGCAGGACGATTGAGTATGTTATTAGGGATACTTCTTCCTTGGACATTTCGAAGAAGAGGTTGAATAGGGCGATTTAGGAGCAACTCAGCCTGCATCTGCGTAGATGACCCTCCAGATTCCTTGCAGCCCTAGGATACTATGATTTTAGTCACAGGTAACATCAACTAGGAGGATGCCATTTGAGCAGATGCTGAAATTTGTTAATAGCCCAGGTGTTTTGCATAGCAACATGTAAACGAAAACCCATAGAAACAGGAAGGAATATTTTTCTTCAGGAGAAAGAAAGCTACTCTCCAGGGCTGAACTAAAAAGGCCCTGAATATTATGGATGAGATCTAAACATTGGATACCATGTAATGTCAAAGGTTGGTTCATGCATTAGTGACCCGATACACTGATGGTTTTATAGTTAACGTCTTGTTTTAGCTATAGAAACTTTATCTCCCAAACATGAACACACAGGTTCAGGATGAGGAAGTGTGGGTGATTTATACTTTGTGCTTGTCCTATTCGAAACCCACTGTAAGTAATTGATGCTGCAAGCTGCAAAAAATCAATTTCTGCAACCTAGCTGTCACTTAACAAAACTCTGAGAACGACGGACTTGAATACAAATGCCTCATTTCACACCAGCCGCTGTAAGTATAGGGGTGTATTTGAAATGTCCAAAAGGAAAGTTATCTTCTAGTTTCATAGTCCTTGAGCAGAATTTAATCTTACTACCACACCTGCTGCATCAGTAGCAGATACCACTGCATTCAGGCAAAGGAAAAGTCAAAAGGAAGTCAGCTATGATAATTTATTTCCATTAATTATTGGAAGCTTTTTTAGTGTAAAAGGAAAGAGACCACGTTTTAGAAAATCTGGATCGAAATGAGGAAGGTACGTGTACTGTTTCGCTACCAGGAAGCCAGACATAAGTGTAGTAGTAAGAGTTAACTCCCTTCCTGAGGGCTGACGCGATGACAGCAACAGGGAGCTGGCAGCCAACTTTGTGTGGCTGTTAGCAGTAGCAAGCAAGCGCTTTTGAGAGCAAGACGTCCCCCTGCCTTTTCCTGAGCTATGAGACAGAACAATATGAATCTGGGAATGGTTCTAGGAAGAAGCTCTGCAGTGAAGAGGAAGAATGACAAAACAGCATTTTCTTATTCTAATTATTATTACTTATTAAATATTGATATATTCTTATCATGATTTCTTAGTCTACCGAGTTTCCTTGCCCAGTATAAGAAGAAATCAGTCACTAAGCCCTCTTCTGACCACCTTACTCATATAGAGGCAAGTCTAGGTCAGTGGGACTTCTTGCTGAGTAAAGAATAATTCAGAATAAAGAAAGGCAGAAACAATACAAGAATCTCCAATAAAGGAACTTTGTTCTCCATAATCCACACACCTGAAAAATACTTTGTGTAATATTTTACTTCTCTTTATGTCACTAAGCCCTGCTGCATGTAACAGCTTCAATGGCATCTCACCCCTCCCCTTTAAATGCATTAAAAAGCATTAGCTAGCCATACCATATCATAACTTGAGAGGAAGATTAGCTGCTTGTAAAACATCATTGTGCCCTAGAATTGCTTCTGTATTTCAAACTGTACTTTTAGACATAGTAGCGATGCTTTTTTGAAAAGTCTCCCCATATCAACCACTTGAAGTATATGTGAAAAGGGAAGATATCAAGAATAAGAAAAAACAGCTTAGGCTTGTTCAGTGTGGCAGGTTTGTCCTTCTAATACTAGGAAAATAGCACCCATCCTGTCAATTCTGAGCTGTTATGAACAGAGCATAACAAAAAAAAACAAACCAGAAGCTGTGTGAAGATGATTTAAATGCACACATAGAAGAGGCTAGTTTTCTTGTATCTGCCCTCTGCTGCTAAGGTCACTATAGAAGTATGCAATTCACTCTCAAAAAAAAGCAGAAAACTTTTCCATTCCCTCAGTCACCACTACCTATATTACTTTGTATTTAGAGCTTGTATCCGAGAAGCGGAGAGTGTCCTAATTGCCATAAATTTCAGTAAGTTGGGCACGTTGAGATGCTGGTCCAAAATTCCCTGAAAGTGAATGTTTTTCTTTTGATCTCAAGAAGCTCCATAGCAGGCCTAGCAAGATCGGGACAGGTGTATTCAGTAGCATAAATAGTGTGGGGTCACTGTCCCTAGGTACCAAATGGCCCCCACGGAGCCCAGCAGCAGGAGGTGAGGGGAAGCGCTACCTCTGGGTGGCATCTCCCCATCCCCCTTGCTCTCCAGCATCTCGGCCCAGGGCACCAGAATGGATAGGTACACCCGTGGGTGTATTCAAAGGGCTCTCCAAATACTAAGTACGTTTCCTATCTGGAAAATGGAAGCTATTTATCTACCTTACAGGAATGTTGTAAGGTAAACTAAAAAAGCAGTATTTGCCATATTCGTACACTCACTTTCAAACATCTAATTTTCAATGGGTTTCTTAGGCTGCTCTCCAGTTTTATTTCTTTGGAGACAGCTGGAGCTACAAGAATAAGAAAGTGAAGAGCACCTTCCTCCCACATTTCCTTCCCAGAGTCATTTTGTGAGACGTGATCTTAAATGGCTTGTTAACAAAAAAAAATCACTGCCTCAATCAAACAGGATTGTGCAAAAAGTATTTATCCTTGTTTCTAGCCATAATTTCTGCAGACAGAAAGCACTGAGGAACATCAGCATTTCTGCCTCAAGAAATATTCCTTGCAGTGAAATTATATATATTTGGATTCTTGGCAGCCTTTGCATCACGAAGTGCTTTTTGTCAGACAAGAGCAATGGCAAATGCCAGTCTTTCATAAGTTCCCTGTAAGACCTGACTGAATATATAAGACCAATTTATAGCCAAATATCCCCATTGAAATCAGGGTTGCAAAGATATAAAGCATGACAGATTTGGGGCCAGTGGAGTTTGGTGTACTCGATTCAGCAAGAACCTTCACTCTCCACTATATCCGCTTCATTCAGTCATTTCTGATTTTAGGTGAAATCAATATGCAAAAAGAATGCGTTCATATACGTTGATGTTGCCAAGTGAAAACAATCTGATTAATAAAAGCCTTTGGCGAGGACATTAATATCGCACATAAACATATACAGCTAAGCTAAAAACAAATCTGTTTTTTTCCCCTGAAAGTTTAAGGGTTTTATCACATGCAAACTCCAGAATAATTTTATACAGTGTTTGTCCTCCTAAGAAATAAGTCAGATTAATAGCACCTCAGTAGCCAAACAATTTAGAGTATCCTACTTATTCAATCAGTGAACTTACTATCCCTAATGTAACTCAATGTCATGGTGGTCTATTAACATAGCTAACAGGTTAGAAGTGTTTGGAATACTTTGCTCCTCTTTCTCTTCTTAACAGGAGGAGAAAGCAAAGAGTTAAACAGACATTACTAATACAAAGACCTATCCTTGAAAGAGAAAGAAGAGCTTTGCATATGGGCTGACCCTTTCCTGAAGAGGAACCCTATCAGCACCCAAGTCCAGGGAGACGACAGAGATTAATTTTCTTGCCTTATTGGTGTTTGGGTTGTTAATAAAAGTCAAACCCTAGGTCAAAGGTGAGTATGACCTTCACACAAACTGCACTTGGAAGCAGGTTAGAAAAGGTATTTGCTCACGTGACAAGCCAAAATTAAACAGAGAGGGAACACCAGAACGAGATAGAAGGGGAAAATAAGAGTTGTGAGAATTTCTCTGTAAATATTGCAATTTTTCTTTCAGATGGTTTCACTGTTCAGCCACAGGCAGAAACAGAGAGTGGTAAGGCAAATTAAACCCAGAGAGAACTTGCAAAGTTTTACAGAGCATGGACTATCTCTGGACAGTACAGAGGCAAGATTTGCTGGCAGTATCTTTTATTGCACCAGCCTTAGAGTTGGGAGAAATGTGAGACAAGCTTTCAGGCACAAAATACCCTCTCAGGTTGGGAAATAAGCACATAGAATTAAATTGTAGCCACCAAGGCTATATCGACACTAACATACAATAGGGGCAACTGCATATACTGGATATACTGTGCCACTGAGCCTCACTGCTTCTTTCCATCCTCAAACCAGCACGACTTCCCTTGCCTCAGCTTGAAGGATTTCAGTACAGTGAGCAGGACTCCACAGGAGATAGTATCTTGCAGGCTCAGCACATCATTCAAAGACATCCCTGTAGGTCTAAGTGACGATGTTCCCATTATTCGAAACTCCCTTCTCTCCCTCCAGAGCTACAGATACCAGATCCAATGGAGCTGGGGCAGGGGATGTTTTAGGAAGGCTCAAGTCATGCTCAAGTTCTCCTTAGACAGCTTTTACAGGATACTGTCCGTCCTACTCACGTTATTGAACCAAATGTTCTTCCCACCTTCCCTTCCTATCCATCAGCCAACAATAACAACAGTGCTGAATGAAGTCTTGCCACTTGTTAGTTTTCTAGTGTTCAACCACAGCTTGTCTTGCAGGGAGGGTGCCTGGGATCCCAAGGTGGTTTCCCATCTGTAACAGGCCTGCAGCTTGGATCAATTAGCCAGCTGGTAATAAGCTACCCACCTGAGACCTCAGCTGGCTCCAGCAATTAGCAATAAGGAGAGGAAGTAGACTAATCCATGCCCTTGAGTGTTCGTTTGGATGGTTTTGCTTTTGAGGGAGCCCTAGGAAGAACCCAGGGCAATACAGCCTGTTTTTCGGAGCCCAGAGAAAGACTGTGCTGCTGGGGCCAGATTACAGGACTGATTTGAGGCAGGCTAGCTGGGACCCTGCTACAGAACAGATTAAAGGGTTCAAGGACTGATGATCAACCTGGGTGGAGCCATGCTAGCCAGCTGCCTGCTACATCCAAGATTCAGGACTGCTTAACTTCCTGGACAATAGATCAGGTGCATTCACTCCAGCATGTCATGTCATGTCACCCTTCAATTACTTAACACTTTCTCCAGGAGAAAACTATATTCAGTCTTAACACTGGACTCTGTAGCAACCTGAAATTACTTTTTCAGCCAGGCAAGGGAAAGAAATGCATCTAATTTAGTGCCTAAGTTTCAAATTGATTAGGTCAAAACCCCAATTGCCAACAAAGTCATGCCTCATAACACAGATATTGTCATCTTTGCAGTAGAGCCACATTTTCCAAAGTTCACACCTGAAATGCTTGTTTCTGATTCTATTTTAGAAAATGTGACATTCTGTGTTCAAAAATAAACATTTTAACCTTGAGAGACCATGGGCAACTTGGCCTTTTTAAGTTGAAATCTCTACCGGAAAAAACCCACCCGCCCACCCTTTTACCACCTTTTACCTTTTACCCGGCTGTAACTGAATTAATTCTAAGCATGCCAACTCAAAGTTGCACCCATCGCTCAGTTCATCAAAAACGGTGATGATTTTATGGATGCAAATAATGGATTAGAATGCTAGCTTCATTCTTCAGCATGTTTCCTTTTGAAAAGAAAATTATTTCTCATATCTTGAGCTTACTCTTTCTTTTTAGAGCCAACAATAAATAAAACAAAACCAAGAATTAATATTTGCAAGAAGGCTTCTAAGGAGAGGATATTTCAGATCCTACAATTAGAGATGTTTTGCATCCAGAAGTTTCAGTTCACAGTAGTTAAGGATTTACTGTCTTGACTAGCACTAGAAGCACCTGCTGGAGAAAACAGACTGTGGACCATACATCCTGCTCACTGCGGAGCAGAGGACACCTGGCAAGTTCTGCTGGCTGTTGCCACTTACTCTTCAATTCAAACTTTTCCTACCATCAACTTCATGTTAGCTGAAAATTATAATCAAGCTCCTAAATAAAGGAACCACTACAGAGTGGAAAGTCAAACTGGAATTATTATACTTGCTTGTTTCTTTGCTATGGCCATCAGAGTGCTACCAGGTGACAAGTTGTCAATTTTGTTTGAACATACATGTCAATGGCCACAAACCATTGTTTTAGGTACCTCAAAGCTGAATCAGACATATTCTGGGACTCAGAGTAAAGTAAGGCCTAGTCATTACTGCTACCATAGAACGTTACTCAGTGATTGGAGAACTGGACCGGGATCCAAAATTTCTAGATTTTGTTAGTTATGGGCTGTTGAACTGACAGTCTGTAGACTGCACGTGGCCTGAAAAGGGGTTAAGTTGCATCCCTGAGGCTCCACAGTTCTCCCTATCACTCTGACTGCCACAGCAGTCAGTCTCTGCATGTGTAGACAAAATTGTGTAGGGCCCTAAATTGAAGCAATGGGTTTTAAAAAACACTGCTTCAATTTAGGGCCGATTACACCCTCATGTTGTGCACACACTCCGCTGACTTACCTGCCTCTCCGGTGGGGAGGGAAAGGTGAGCTGCTGGTGGGCAGAGCAGTCCCTGGGCTGCGGCAAGGGGGGTGGTGCTTCCCTCCATGGCAGCAGTGGCCCCCGCCAGGCAGCACCCACCTGCAGGCACCCGGCTCAGGTGGTCCCGGGGCCACTGCAGCCGTGGAAGGAAGCATCAGGTCCCTGCATAGCTCAGGCAGGCAGGCAGGCTCCAGGGGAGGGAGGAGATCAGGCTCACCACTTTTCTTGGGTGGAGCCTGCTTTCCCAGGCTGCTGCCAGGCTGTCTGCAGGGCTTCCTGCAGAGCCATGGAGCTGCACAGAGCCCAGTACTTTGCTCCACAGCTGTAGGGGCGGCAAACTAAAAATCTTCAGTCTGTCCTCTAAAACTCCTCAAAGAAGTTTTAGCGTGCTGTGCCCCGAGTTATTTAAGGTGCATTATGCCACCGAATTTCCTACAGTGGCTGGAATTAATGCCCAATATGCTGCCGAGCAGTGCAAACACTATTAAATACTATTAAAGCAGTACAAAAGCATTTAGCCCGCTTTAAAGTGTCATGTGCATATGCCCCTCATTTCCTCTACACACTCTGAGCTCTGAGTCCCCTTCCTCTTCTGGCTTTCACTACCTGCTCCTGCCCCAGAGGATAGGCAATGTAGTGCAATACCATGCTGCTGGAGGAGCTCAGTGTGAAACTGAGGCTATGCAAGGGCACTATGCAGCAGAAAGATATGTGAGCATGATGCAGCAGAATTGGGGTGTACATGGAGCAACAGTGAGGGAGGATAAAGGGCCCATACAGGTGTGCAATACAGAAATGGGGAGCGGGGGACAGGACATGGATGCATGATGCAGAGCATATACATGGCATGCAGTCTGGGAGCCCTGCTATGTCTTGCAGATGCACTGCCCCTAGCCACTTAGATGGGACAGCCCTATATTACTTTATTGTCTGAGAGAATATGAGGTGATTTTTGACTGTTCCAGGCATTTCCTGGCGCTCTGGTGAAGTGCCCGAAGATTAGAAGAAGGCCAATGTGGTGCCTGTCTTCAAGAAAGGGAGGAAAGTGGATTTGGCAAACTACAGGCCCATCAGCCTGATGTCTATCCCGGGGAAGGTCTTAGAAAAGGTTATCAAAGAGGCCATTCTTAACACAATGGCTGATGGCAACATCCTGAGGGATAGCCAGCATGGGTTTGTTGCAGGCAGGTCTTGCTTGACTAATCTCATTTCTTTTTATGACCAGGTGACCCATCACCTGAACAAGGGAGAGGTGATTGGTGTCATCTATCTTCATTTTAAAAAAGCCTTTGATTTGGTATCCCATGATCACCTCTTGGCAAATCTGGCCAACTGTGGCCTCAGGTCCACCACGATCTGCTGGCTGGGGAATTGGCTCTGTGGTTGGACCCAGAGGGTGGCAGCTGATGGAAGTCAATCATCATGGTGCTCTGTGACCAGTGGGGTCCCTCAAGGCTCTGTCCTTGGACCTATATTATTCAACATCTTCATTAAGGATGTGGACATTGGAGTCAGAAGCAGACTGGCCAAGTTTGCTGACAACACCAAACTTTGGGGTAAAGCATCCAACCTGAGCAGAGGAGGGTGATCCAGGCTAACCTAGACAGGATCAGGAAATAGGCAGACAAGAACCTGATGGTGTTTAACACCGAAAAACACAAGGTTCTCCACCTTCGGCAGAAAAACCCACAGCATGCTTATAGGCTCAGCAGTGCTATGCTGGCTAGTGCTACAGACAAAAGGGACTTGGGGGTCATCATTGACCACAAGATGAACATGAGCCTGCAATGTGATGCTGCTGCTGCTAGTAAAGTGAGCAAAACACTGGCTTGCATCCATAGATGCTTCTCAAGCAAATCCCAGGATGTCATTCCCCCATTGTACTAGGCCTTGATTAGGCCGCAGCTGGAGTACTGTGTCCAGTTTTGGGATCCACAATTTAAAAAAGGATGTGGAGAAGCTTGAGAGAGTGCAGAGGAGAGCCACGCACATAATCAGAGGTCAGGAAAACAGACCTTACGATGAGAAGCTAAGAGCTATGGGACTCTTCAGCTGGAAAAGTACAGGCTCAGGGGTGATATGATGGCTGCCCATAATTTTACAGGGATGCTTACTAGGATCTTGAGGAACATTTGTTCCTATGACCCTATGATCCTATGACCCCTGATGATTTCCTGCCCCTAGGGCAGGGGGCTGGACTTGACGATTTTCTGCGGTCCTTTCCAGCCCTAATGTCTATGAAATCTCATCAGAAGATAAACTGGACCATTAGAGAAGAAAGAAACATGCTGTTGTCATTAAAATGCTGATCTCTTACCCTCATTTACATAGAGGACTATCAAGCAGACAAATCAGACCATGCCGCAATGGCTGCAAGCAACCAGTAGAAAAAAACTGTAACTGAGTAGACACGGCTGATGTATGATCCTTTCTATTGGAGTGTACAGCATGTAGGGAGTTTTGTACAATAAGATGCTTTATAAATAAGACTGTGTTGTATGGCAGGGCACTTAACATCCACATTTACCAAATCCAATTTAAAATGCAATCTGTCTTTAGTGAATGTCTCACAGATCAACGAGCAGCATTTCAAGCAGGTCATACGTGGAGCCTGACATTTGAGACCTTTAAGAAACTTTCAAGCTTTCATTCCTCTTTTTAGCTTTTTACCCTGCTACACTGAATAAGGATCCCTTCACTGCTGCTTTCATTACACACTCTGTGATATTCATTGAGGTATTGGCATTCTGTTGGCACTTCTGTACCCAGTGCATGGGGCAACACAGGAAGCACATTTTGTCTCAGGTTTGTACGCCAGCATCTGAAAGGAGCTTTCCCAAGAGTTTCAACTTGTCAGCATTAATTCAAAGCATTTTGATACCTAAACTGAAGCATAAACCTGATTAATAGCAATCCAGTGTACCTCTGATATGCTACTTCTTGGATACCACAGTGAAACTTTGCAGTGGCTACATCACTACCATGTTGTAATGGAAACCAGTTGATTGCTACGGGTACCTCCATGCCACCAACTTTCATCCTAAGCACTCCATGAGATCCATCATCTACAGCCAAGCTCACTATTACAACCATATCTGCTAAGATGTCTAATTTCTAACCCAGGGAAAATCCTGGAAAAATTCATTAAAGAGTCTATGTGTGATAGGCTTGCAGAAGATAGAATTCTGAACAACAGCCAGCATGACTTCATCGTGGGCAGGTCTTGTCTTACCAACCTCATCTCCTTTTACGATCAGGTAACTCACCACCTGGATAAGAGAGAAGTGGCTGATATCATATAGCTTGACTTTCAAAAAGCCTTTGATCTGATATCCCACAATGTTCTCATAAGAAAATTGGAAGATAGTGGGCTTAACTGCGAGACGGTCCAGGGCTTTTCAACATCTTTATCAATGATTTGGATGAGGGAGTGAAGAGCTCACTGGCCAAGTTCACAGATGACACTACATTACGAGGAAGCCTGGTCACACTTGAAGATAAGCTACAGATACAGGTGGATCTAGATAGGCTAGCAAGTTGGGTGAGTCAGCACCAGATGAAGTTCAATGTCAAGAGATGTAAAGTGCTCCAACTGGGGATGAACAATCCCCTGCACACAATCCCCTACAGGCTTGGCAACATCAACCTGAGCAGCACTGTGAATCAAAGAGACCTGGGGATAATAATAGACCACAGCATGAATATGAGCTGGCAGTGCAACTCTTTTGCCAGCACGGCAAAAAATACTCTGGCCCACATCAATCAATCCATCTCCAACAAGACCAAGGAGGTGATTCTTCTGCTGTACTCGGCACTGGTGAGACCCTAACTGGAGTACTGCGTCCAGTTCTGGGCGCTGCACTTTAACACGGACATGGTAAAAGTTGAGAGAGTCCAGAGAAGGGCCACCCGTGTGATTAGAGACTTGCATGGCAAACCATACGAGGAAAGGCTGAGGGACCTTGGGACACTTCAGCCTGAAAAAGAGAAGGCTGAGAGGGGATACGGTAGCAGCTTACTGCTATGTCAGGGGCTTGGTAAACAACTGTTCACCAGGCCACCCTTGGGGAAAACTAGGAGTAATGGCCACAAACTCCTGGAAGACCGTTTCAGGCTCAACATTAGGAAAAACTTCTTCACAGTCACAGTGTCCAGACTGAGGAATAAGCTCCCTCCAGTGGTGGTACAATCACCTTCTCTGGAAATCTTCAAGAGGAGACTGGACAGTCGTCTTGCTAGGGTCACCTGACCCCACCTGCCATTTTTCCTGCTGGTGCAGAGGGCTGGACCCAATGATCTTCCAGCCTTACCATCTATTAATCTATTTAGTCCATTTTTAGGTATGGATTTTATGGCTTGCAACCAACAGTAAAGACGGGTATATAGTACTGTGTTTCATAGATTGCCTTGCCCTTCATAAGAAAATTTCTTAGATTATATTTTTTTCTCCCAAAGAAGGGGCTAATTCTAGGTTAAAAGGCAAGGAATTAATAAAATTGAGTAAACTGAGTACATTCCAGAAATAATATTATTTTGGTTTGTGACCTCTGCCCTCAAAAACGATGGAGATTTGGTTTTTAAGATCAGCTACTATAGGGGCAAGTTGTAGCAGGGCAATCACTGCCCTCCCCCACACCTTGGTAGGTTGCTTAGGTAAAAAACCTGGACCCAGGCTCTAAGGAAGCTCCCTTTAACTCCATACCTTTCATTTAAAGGGAAAAGAAGATGAAATAAAGATGTAATGATAAAATTCCGTCTGTTGCCTTCATTGAGCCAGAGTGGGCAATGCGTGCTGACTTCCCTTAGTGACCTCAATAGCCTTGGGAAATCAAGGCAAAGAACAGACAATTTTGAAAAGGCCATGGTCTTTACAAATCAATACATCTCTGTCGGGACTCAGATCTCTTTCTGCTGAAGCTTTTCCATCAACTTCAGCAGTTGCAGCCTCAGTCCATTAGACTAAATAAGAAGACTGTTTGGCTACTATAAATAAAAGTATTATCCTTTCCTTAAAATTAGCTTTTACAAATAAGCTCGCTTATAAGAAGGTCATTTTCTCAGCTGAAAATCAAAACAGTGCAGTGCATGAGATTTATTTGTTTTATGGAGAACGATGAAAATCAAATTCCTGCTAACGGACAGCTTGTTTTAGAAAAGCTGCTTGAATTCATTGTGAAGCATATCCCACCTCACCTGATTTGATGGCACCTTCTTCCTCCCTGCTCCTTCAATCTGTCCCGAATAAGGCTAATCAAGTTATTCTTTTCTCCCTATTTAAAACGTCACCCACTCCTCAAATGCTGGTATCAACTTCTAGTCTTCTACTGCATCCAGCTCAAGCCCGTAATGTATACATCCTACGTCATCCTGCTTCAACTTGTATTTCTGCCCTTTCTTTTCCCCTCCTCCTGGGGTTGCAATGTTACAGGGCTGCTGCTGCCATAGTGGAGACTTGAAATGGGCAGTTCAAGTGTTACACTGACCTGGGGCAGGCAATTATTTCAGGCGGAGGGCCAGATACTGAGTTTTGGCAAGCCATCGAAGGCTGCATGACAGGCAGCCAGGGGCAGCTAAATATTAATTTTCTAAATTTTGTAGGGGCCCTGCAGGCTGCGTAGAACGGCCTGGTGGGCCACTTGTGGCCCACAAGCCACATTTTGCCCACTCCTGCAGTGACCCCATCAATGCCAGAAGATTAGCTGGTAGAGGCTCTCTTCTGCTGGCCTAACTGCTGTGTCTAGATGGGGGATTTGCCAGCACAGCTAAAGCAGTTAGAGGGTGCGATCTTTTCACTCTCTTAGCTGGCATGATTTTGTAGGCCATTTTGCTCTGTCCTTTCCCAACCTCAGCCTTGACCTTTCACTCATTGTGCCTGCCTCTGCTTATGATGGCCTCTCACCTCACCTACCAGGTACTCGTTCTGCTCCTGCCTCTTTAGGCAATCCCTCCTATTCTTTACCTAACCCCATCATCTGCCCTTACCTAAAACTCTTCTCCAGTATTTTGATTTATCTTGGTAAACATTGATTTTAAGGATTTTCCTTTAATCTGTTGGCAAGTGCCACAGATTTAAGGCCAGAAGAGATTGTGAGGATCCTCCTCATCTGATCTGCGTAAAATAGGCCACAGAAACTCGATGGCTATATGCAGGAACATCATTTAATAATAATAAATGAATAAGAAAAATTAAACTAAAACAATCTTTGCCTAGAACATGTGAAGCATACACATGAATTCAGTCCTGACCAAAACAGTGTTGATGTTCTCTGCCTTTAGAATTAAGAGTTTATACTCCGTTTTATGATAGGACCTTTGAGAAGAAATGATGATTAGAGATTATTACCAGCGAATGAGTCATAATAGCAAACCTATTCCAGACCAAACCAAAACGCTAGCGCAAAACCACATCATGCATCAAATGAGTCTCAAAACAGTTCTGGAATCCTATTAGCCAGGGGCTGCGTTTGACGTTACTTTGCTCACTTGGGAACCTTCCACATGCTGATGGAGATACCCAATATTTCAGTTCCCTGGAAAACTAACATTGGAACAGAATTTAATAGTGCATAGAAATGCCACGCAGCATGGCAAGGGGGAGAGAAATAATCCAAGAAATAAATTTCTGCTACACAGAAAGACAAAATGACAGAAGAAGCAATCCTTACAAAAGTCTTCAGAGTCTAGGGACTGATGCAAAGCCAATGCATGGATGAGACAATTTTTCCCTTAGCTGCAATAAACTTGAGTGGATCAGGCCCATAATGGAGGTGACTAAAGTAAAATGAACCATAATAGACAATAAGCCATAATATATATGTTTGGAAAGTGCTGCAATACATTTTACTTCTCGCTGGGGAACCTACCTATGATAGAGAGGTTTTAGTTTGTAGGACGAAATGCAGGCTCTGGTGAAGTTTACAGGAATGAATGCTCACAGAGACTTCAAGCAAGGGCATTGCTTCACCTGTGAAGCTGAATGCTACATCTGTGAAACAGAACTGCCTGTGGCTCAGGCTCCTGCCTGGGTCATGTTAGAAAATATTGTTGGAAATTGGTGGAAAATGAATGTGACCTTTGTGTGACCTTTGATCAATGCCGGCTGACGCAACCTTGCACTAAGATTGCCATGGTCTGTCAGTCTAGGCGGACAAGCAAGGCGATTGGGCCCAACCATGTGTTTTGTGCATGTGTTATGGGGAAGCTTATGTAACCAAAGTTTATAAATGTATGTGTTGAGTTGCAGTCGGGGTCTCTCTGCCCTTACGAGGGCAGGGGACCTTCGGCCGAATAACCTGAAAAGACCACAGCCTCGTCTCCTGCTTATTTGAGTCCCAGCTGGGAAACAAGCCCCGTGTGGGTTAAGAGAGTCTGCAGGTGATCCCTTACCAGACTGGGAGCCTGAACGGACAATTTCTCTCACAGTCACCTGGGTATATAGAAGTTGAATTTACAACTCTTTTTTTTTTTTTTTAGCTGCTGGAAGTAAGCAGCATCTCCAACCACACATAAAATCAATGCCAGAGCTTCTGGTCTGGAAAGTTTTATACCCTTCTAGTTGTTACTTTTACTAGGCATCAGGTTAAAGCAGTCAATCAGGTCTATTTAAGGTTCCTCCAGTTGAACACCCAAAATCACGACATCTATGTGAAAATGTTGACCCCAAGGGACTAACACCTTCATGAGCCCCATTCCTGTCCTTCCCAGAAGGGAAGCGAACTGTTTGGATGCTTGTGGTGGCACAGAGAAGACGACAACATTATTTCCGATCAGGAATGTTTGTGTCTTATGTTATCTCAGTGGTACTTACGGCTAAGGACTGAAGTTAGGCATGCTAGAGACCATCACTTCCAGCAGTTGAGAACAGATGGGGACACCAGCCAGGTAGTATTTAGTGACAATGCTGGGTTTTGAACCAACATCTGTAAAGGCCTGCTCAGAACACACCAGGTCCTATGAAAGCTATGACCACTAACTGGCAAAGCAGACTAACAATTGTGATCACATGTGGTTTCTGTTGCAAAAAACTTTTATTTTCTTGAGAGCAACTGTCCTTAAAAGTTCACTTGCAACGCTTGCATGTTTTTAATATGATGATCCCTAATTTCAAGCTAAGTACTAACTAATGTATTACGTTCTGAAAATCAAAGATGTTTTGATTAGATTCCCTTCCTAATGCTGGGTCTCTGTTGATTGCACGTACTAGCTGGGTCTACCTTACCAAAATAGGCTTATCTTTTTTAAGACCTCACCATACCTCGTAAGATGCTCATGTCCTCTACCTGCAGTGACGCTAGAGAAAGAAGAAAGATTTCACCACATAGTCCAATCCAGCTGTCCTGCAGGAAGATTAGGTATGCAGGTAACCTCCTACTTTGATCCTCTCCTGGTTTTCAGAGGCCCTTCAAGCCATTATGCCAGCCCTGCTTCCTGAAACACACGGAAGAACTAGCCTGTATTTCATCAAGCTAAGCATGGCATTTAACAAGAGATCAAACTGCTTCATTAATTAAATCATGCCCTTGTGTGTGCTATCAACTTTGCTTTAATGAATTCTGCTTGAGAGTGAAGAGGGTGGCAATTCAAAGGGAGCAATATCTTTCATAACATTCAAGTCCATTAGGAATATGATACTCCAAAGGCATATGCTATTAGAAGAAATGAGTTTCCATTTGAAAAAAAACAAACACTTTCATTAGATAAATGGCACCTTCCCTTTCAAAGTCTGGGCTAACTTGCACATCGTGAATTAATCTACTTTCTCAACAGTATCATGCCACCCTGAACAGAAAATCCATTAGCAATGAAGATGGTGTGAGGGAGGGTAAGAGGGTGGAGGGACCCCCCCCTACATACCCCCTCATGGCATGTGGCCCCCATCACTAGGAGCAGCAGCAGGTGGTGGGACCTTGGGGCGCTCACGGCCTGTGCAGGCACAGCCACCCAGCAATGCGTGACTCCAACCAGGTCCAGGAGTTGCACATGGTGGCAAAGAGCAGAGCCAGGCTGGCTGGCCTCTACCAAGCAGGACTCACAAGCACCTCCCAGGACTTGTGCACCACCAGAGGGAAGCCCTGCATGATGGAGCCATTGGCCTGGTCCCTCTCCCTGCTACCATGTGCAGCTCCTGGGACTCTGCCAGAAGTAGCAGGGAGCCCTGCCCTCTGCTTCCTGGCAGAGTCCCAGGAGTTGCACAGGGCAGCAGGGAGCAAGGAAGGTAGCCAGCTCTATCATGCGGAGCTTCCCCCCAGTGGTGCACAAGTCCCGGGAGCTACACATGAGCCCCACCACGTGTAGCTCCCAGAGCTGGCTGGAGCCACGTGCTGCGCCTGCATGGGCCACGAGTGTCCCAAAGCCTACTGCTGCTGCCACTAATGGCAGCAAGCACTGTTTGCCATGTGGGGGACTCCCCACATTTCCCACTCTGCCTCATACCCCACAACCCACACACACACACACACACACCCCACGCCCCCTCCACACCTCCCCCACATATGTACACAGCCATACCCCCGACATACCCTACCCCCACACAGCCACACCCCCTCCCAAATTCTACACACCCCATACCCCACCATATACTCACACCCACCCCCAACCATACCCCACAAACACAATATGCAAGAGTAAGACTTTATTTGAGCTATTATGCAATCACTTCTATATACACTACACAAAAATCAGGACAAAAATATTTTTGAAATACAATTAAAAGAAGTTATGGTAGACGTTTGACTTCCTAGTAAAAGATTTGGTTTTTTCCCATTCCAAGATGGCAACCCTCCCCCCACCCAAAGGAGTACTTCTGGGGGCAAGGGGCAGAACTTCCAATGTAAAGGTCAGGGCTTAGGGGGCAGGATTTCCAGTCCCATGATGGTGACCAAGGGGCAGGGCACCTTTTAAGGGGTAGAGCTACAGCTGCAGCCCTTGACAGCTCACCAAAATTCACTGTGAGTCCCTCCAGCCAAATAATTGCCCACCCCTGGTTTAAAGAATGGTTTTGTAGTTCATGGAGTGAGGGAGATTCTGTTCTTGTCTATATCAGTTAATTACTACATGATTAAGGGGGACCTTCTAACTTGCCAACATCACATCCCCAGCACTCTCAAGGATGCCACCACAAAGCCCAACCCCACCAATTCACACCTGTGCCAAACCTAGAAACAGGATGATAAAAACACCTGGCAAACATCCACAGCAGTTGCTCCCAAACACACCAGAGACAGGTCTCAAGAGCAGCCCCTAGGGCCATGTGTCCACAAACCATGTTGGGGATTTCCAGACTTGATATATGCAACAGGAAGTGCATGGGCAGAGCTGTGCTCAGCAGCCACTGCCTCCAGAGTACCAGGGATGTGGTTTCAGTATTTCCACAAAGCAAAGTTTTCAAATGTGTCACCATGACTTTAGAGCCTCAGTGTCATTGGGCGCATCTACACAAAATGCTGATGCACAGTAGTATGTCACGGCATGGACAGTGCTAATACACTACTGCGCAGCATTATTAGGCTACTGCACAGTAGCATCATAAAAAGGCATTAACTGGCACTACTGCATGGTACCTGTGGTTACTGCACATTTACTTAGTACCTGATTATATAAGTACTAAATTAAATGTGCAGTAACCACCGAATATTAATGAACGTGCAGACTCACCTAATGATTTTCACCTGTTTAACTGCCAAATTAACATTTGGAAATGAGACTCCTTCAGGCCAGACTTCAGTAGGAATTAGGTGCTTAAATAGCTTTCATAAAATCTGGCTCTAAGGCAATTTTTAAAATATTATTCTTAACATTCTTTGTCCCTTAGTTTCTGTACATGCCCAGTGAAGCTAATACTACTTACCTACCCCCTAAGGAAACTGAGATTCTCTAAAATTTCTAAAACACTTTGACATCCTAAGACAGAAGGTGCTACATAAGGGCAAAACGTTATCCAAATTGTATCATCTAGAAAGAAACACATGTCAATGCTTCTGGTTGGCCAATTGTCTTATTTATAATGAAAATTCTCCTTCTTCTGGTATTATTTTCCTGGAAAGAGGTTTCTCTGGGTTGGTGTGCAACCATGCAGGGAGCGTAGCAAAGAATTTCCAGGTTCTTAATTCCAAGTTGAATAAACAACAAGAGGATGTTAACAACCTTTCAATGCCATGAATGTTTATAGCCCCGTGTGGGGGAAATTATTTCAAATTTTATGCACAACGGTCATCTAGGGATACAACCAAACACAAAATGACATGATTTTCAGCTCCCTGTTTGCTGTTCATTATCTGTACCTAGGGGTCCTGCATCTCCCATCAATTCATGAAAAGCATTTCCTTGAAAATGTAATCAAAGACCATTTTATAAATAGGTTTTATGCAAAGCAGTGGGAAAAAATCATGTGGCTTTACACAGCAGGAAAGAAACCTTGATTGAAGCTCTGTTGGAATTAGCATCTAAAGACCACCCCGAAACTGCCGAGAACAATATTTAACCTTTCCATGTAACCGTATTGCGTGAGACATCCACAGTGAGGAAAACCGCACCATGCATTTCATAACAAACCACCCTAATCTACTTGGATATGATCAAACATCAGCAAGATGATTGAGATCAGATGAAGTATTGGATAGACGGCTCAGGGTCAAGGAGAGACAAAAGAATAACACATCTCCCTTTTGGCTATGAAGGCAGCAGTTCAAATTATAATAATCAGGACATGTACGTAAACATTAGGTCTGTGCAAAACAGGCGCTATTTGATTCAGATTTGGATTCAGCCTGAATCAGGGACAGTGATTTGACCCATTGATTTGGATCACTATCCCTGATTCGATTCAGCTGAATCTGAATCTGAAGATTCGATGCTGATTCAGTGAAGCAGCGATTTGGATATACGCAGAGGTTTTTTTCTGCATACCTTGAGTTGGCAGGGTTGGTGCAGTGCTGGAGTGGATGGAGTGTCCCACAGGAGTATGGGGGGCTCTCCAGCATGCGCAGCAGCAAACCTGGAAGTGGACCGGAGATATTTACGGTCCACTTCCAGGTCTGCCAAGCCCCCCAAACCTCCCCCAACTCAGCAATCAGACACGGGGGGACCCTGGGTGCCCCCCCAGGCCCAGGAGGCACCTGTCACTGGCGCAGGGGTCAAGGGGGTTCCCCTCCATGCACTCCCCGGTGAACCAGGAAGTGGACCAGAAGTGCTTATGATCCACTTCTGGGTCTGCTGCCAAGCGCATTGGGAATCCGCTCCCCCCCATGCTTCAGCGGGACACTGCATCTGCCCCAGCACCGCAGAGTTTAGAGCCCCTGCTACCTAGAAGCATGTAGAAAAAACATTTAAAGCTGCATCTATGTCTGAATTGTCGAGTCTGTCCAAATCTCTCCAAATAGATTCAGAGAGATTAAAGGGTCCTCTGATTTGATTTGGATTTAGAGATTCGGCCACTGAATCAGGCCGAATCTCTGCCAAATCAAATCAGAGACGGAAGCTTCGCACAGCCCTAATGAGCAAGACCAAGATCTGGAGATGTTTAACTTGCAGATGCTTGTTTAAGTAATATCATTAACTTCTTCATGAACAGCAGCCTCCTACTGAGACAAGAGACCTGATTTTGATCTCACAAATACTATGCAACCCCACTAAATCAATGGAGTTATGCTGGAGTAAATTTTGGGCACAACGATAAGCAGAGCTTATGACAGTTCTTACAAGCTGAGGCTTCACAGTTACTTTCATTCTAAAGGGACTTTAATAATTGCTTATAACTTTATCAATCTTTTCTTTTCTTTGTTGGGCCACGGAGAATGTGGTATATGACAATACAAACATAGATCAAAAAAAGCAATACAAACTCTTATACTGAAGTATTCTTGCTTTCATATTTGCCAGGATCTAATTTTTAAAAGGGACTTGCCCCCAAATAGCAAGTAGAAATATTTTGGGTCAAACACAGTGGTTTACATTTCAGTAAGAAAATTCCAACATTTTAATTTCAGCTCAGCCCCAAAATCATGATCAACATCACTGCATCTGCAAAGCAAAAAAAGTAGTCATTCATGCCATTTGACCTTCACCCCATAGCCAGACTGCTCTCATTGTGATTGCTGGTCATAAAGCACTTTAGATCCTTGTCATATGAATTTTGCAGTCTAGAGAAACCAGTGACAAATGAAAGAGGTGTGGAGAAAAGAGAAATAATAAAATATGTATACATTTCTGTTTATTCCCATTTCTCCTTCAATATATATATATAGACAAAGTCAGAATCAACCTCTCCCCATTTGTTCACATCAATAGTGGTACAACTATGAAAACTAGAATCAGAACTGAAATATCAAGGGATGATGTTCTAAGTCAAGGCAAAGGTGTACTGACCAAGCTGTGAGAAGTAGTTTAGTTTGGTTTTGATAAGAACTGCTCCAATTTGGGGACCAAAAATCCCCTGATATTTGTTATGAGGAATGTGGAGAGGATGTTACTAAAATAGCCCTTAATACTTCCCCAAAACTTGAATCAAACTGGAAGACAATATTTCTGACCATATATAAATATTTGTTTTTTCCTCTCATTATCTTCCTGTATTTTTTATTCTAGTTGGCACAAAAAGTGCCAAAATAACAACCAGGATGCTATTCTTCTGGGATTTCTGGCTTGACCCAAAGCCAGGATGGTCATAAATCTCATTAAAATGTTCTACTATATCCAGTCCAGATTTCAGGCTCAAGAAGTTTGGATGAACTTCTGAATATTTGGCAACTTATCCAAACTAAACAGATAAACATTTAGAGGTCTATGAATCATGCTTTTAAAGGCATAATATTATTTTAAATCATAACCGATGTTGAAAGGAGTAAAACTACTGAAAACCCCCATTCATACCAGCAGACTTTGCTTATGGTTAGGAAGTATGTATGGCTGGGTAACCACAACTCCCATGACTATTCTGTCTCCTTCATCTCATAGCTAATGCTTTGCTACATCTTTGTGTGGTATTGCTATTCCATTCTATAATAACCCATCTATTTCAACTTTCATCAGCATGGCAAGAGCACTGCTTGCTTCCTTCTAATTGCTGATTGAGCAAACTTTCTAGCCAAGGTTTGTCAAACCAAAGTGTATTTAGAATTTCCAATTACAAAAACAACAATCTGGGTTCTTTATTAGGTATATTTGATAGTCTATGCCTACTCACCACCCACGGAGGTACAAGAGAGGAGAGCACACAGCAGTGTACAGCCGCAGTGCACTGTGCAGCATCTCCACCCGGAGAGCTGATGCAATTACTCATTCTGGGATTAATAAATGCCTTAGCTGACTGATGTTCCAGATCTCCATTGCACAGCTAGCCTTTTCCAGCAGTGCTCCGAAACACACTGTAACTAATACCTTGGATATTGCATCTTTACTGAATTAAGGAGAAACCAAAATGCCAATCTAATACTGAATTTGTGAATATTTTTTCCAACTTGGCTCACTGTTGCCTCTCTCCTCTTTATCCATACTAAGCAAATGTGCATTTTCCTTTCTTCCCTTCTTTGAACTTTTTCTACCTTATTTCAGTTATTCCAAATTAAAGAAATGTAACTGAAAAGAACTAGTTTCCCAGCAGCCCCTGCATAATTGTGTGTTGCATTCA
>JAGPOW010003182.1:1571306-1582781 GCA_030014935.1 Caiman crocodilus | reverse complement strand
TCAAGAGACTCATTCAGCTTCTGGCGTCACATGAGCACGGTAGAATCTCAGCTTTCATTTTAAAAGACAAGAGTTTTTTTGTCCTTGTGGTCTCAAGGGAAAGAACGTAAATATGACCCAAGTGCATCTTAATGGCACCAAACCCAGAAGGCAAACAAAAAGATTGTGGGGAGGGAAGGGTTTTCTGTGATTTGGAAAGTTGCAGTTAGCAATCATGGACTTGCTATGAAATTTACTGCAACCTTCCTCTTCTGAGTCTGTATCCCAAGTACCCCATCCTCATACTCACAGCTCTGAAGCGGCTCACTTTTCATGGCAGCTCCATCAGTAACTGCAGACACAGCTCACCTTCCACCCTATCACATGCCCTCTTGTGCGCGATACCTTAGCCAGACTAAATCGCCAAGAGATCACCATTAATTACCACAGGGAGAGGAACCAGGTTTATAACTTTGGTGAAGTGGCAGAGAAAAAAAGACAAAGCACAGAACTTAGTGGAACGAGGGTAGGAGTCAATTAAAAGATTAAAAGTCCACTGGAGACCATTGGGCTAGCATAAATACTGCACACTGTAGTTTCTGTAACCAGTGGCACACAAAGGAGGATCAGGGCTGCCTTTGTTGCAAGTCCAAGCCAGGCCTTGAATTCACACCTCTGGATCCATAGCAAGATGCCTTAATTTCTTTGCCACCACAGCCCTAGCACCAGCCTGAGTGGCATGCTTCATTGCAATGGTAATGGAAGCCACATAAAGAGCAAGAAGACAAAGATGCTAGAAATGTTTCCTAGTTCATATGTCTTGAAGGGCCCAAAGTCACCTGGATCTGATGCGTTGTAGGTTCTATGTGTATCTGTACACTTGATCCTCATTTTTGGCTTATACTTCTATTGAATGAAGGTGAATCAGGGGGCATCTAATGAGCATAGGGAGCTTTGTACAGAAATGATGTAAGTGTGCTCAGTTTAGTGGGCTGGCTGAAACAGCCAGCTTTAGGGAAAACATAGTTGCTTCTTATCTCTTTTGATGCACTGTGGCTGGATTTTGCACATTGCTAGGGAAGGCCTAAGAACAACAGATTAGCCTACTGAAGACAGGTCATCTCCTTTCCTTTAAATCAACTTATACACCAAAGACATGTAGCAGGACTAATGAAATGTGGTCACGGCAAGCTTTTACAGTGTGGCTCACACACGCACAAACACACAGGGGAATTCTAAACTAAATCACTACTTCTGTTGCCAAACCACCTTCATAGCTTCCTTTAGAAAACCCTCCACATTGAGAAAAACAGTTCTCTCATTAGCTAAGACACTGTTTTGAAAGAACAACTGAATATAAATTGGCCATGAAGAAATGTAGGTGCCAAGTTAACAGATTCCTCCCCATTACAGCACTGAAGTTTTTGAGCAATCTCCAATCAAAATAGCAGGGCAAAATAACCTAATTCCTTTTAAACTGATACCCAGTGAGGCCATAAAGGGCATTATCATGCTGTGATGCCCATAGTTGGAGAGGACCGGGTGATGCAGGAGGTCCCATCCAGTCTTAAATATTTTCTTCCCCATTACGCATTCCCTAATTGACCTGTTATTAAATCACTAAGGGGTGTCGCTTGAGATGAACAACTTTTCATCAGCTATCTGTCCCCTGAAGCACTTCCTAGCATTAACTTAATTACAAACAAAATGATTTCATCAGCAAGACCTCACCGCTTAATATGGACTTTTTGTCTGGAGTTCCCTCAGGGTGCAATCCTTCATGCACCCCCTGATTGCTCCCGCTGTCCCTCAAGGAGCTCTCTTTTTCTCTTTGTACCTGCTTTTGATTCAGTCTGGTCCCTTGGCTTGGTCTAGGCACTGAGGGTCTGCTATAGATAGCAAAGCCACATTTTAAAGTCATATGGTCTAGGTTTATTTTAGAGAAGAGCCTTGACACACCTGATGTTTTCAAATCGGAAATTTTCAACACATTTTTCTTTAATTTGTTAATGGCTTCCTTGTCAAAACCATCTCAAAATGAGATGCAGAATAGTGGTTGGAGCTGGGAACTGGAGGGGGAGAAGGGGGAGGAGGGAGAGGAGGTCAGGAGACGACTTCCGGTTGACTTCCAGTTCTGGCATACCAAATTTAGCCTTCCTATACCTTGTTTTGCCCACTTCTAATTAGGTACGGAATAAGTTACTGAAATAACTTGGCTTGAAATGAGACCAATAAAGAAAGAGTTGTTGGTTTTAGCTGTTTTGGTCTAAGGACATAGGCAAACAAAGAATCTCGTCTGGCAAGAAAAAAATCTTGAAAATTTTCACAAATCAAACACCAAAGAGATAGTCAATTCCAGTCACATGAAACATTTAATATCTACATATTTTTCTTCTGTGTTGATTTTTTTTTTTTTTACATCTTCACCCTATATTAAATTGCAAAAGTGTCTTTTAACCTGTAAAATGGACATTTTTCCATTTAACATTAAAAGCAGAGGCTTAGGCCATTTTTAAGCTTTTTGCATTCTTCCAAACCAAGACATTCAGTAAAACTGACCCTTTCCTACAGGAAAGGAGAAAAATTTGGAGAAATCACCATGGTCCAACTACAAGTTTCACTAAACTTCTCAACTTTTTCCAGCTCTCACTCTTCATGTAATTGTCTCAGAGTTGGCCTTCTCTAATTTGCATTTTATCATTTAAATCAGCTTAATCAATAAATTCAATGATCAAAATCACCAGCAAGTATTTCCAATTCCAATATTTGACCGATTTTTAAAATGTACTTGTAATAGCCAAGTAGCCTCTGGATTCTTATTATTATATCTATTTTTTTAAAACTTCCTATTGGGCCTTCCAGACATTATTAACAAATTCATTGAACAGACTGATCCCTGTGGTATTTTGTTCTGCTATAACAAAAAACAGAAAGAGCGCTGAGTATCTGATCAGAGCTATGCCTTGCGCACTGCTGACAATTTTAACAGTGGAGTTTGAGAGGGAAGAAGCAAATCACTAATTACTTGTTAGCTTGTGTTCCTTTGGAAATACAAACTTAAAAATGACAAATTATAGGCTCAGAAATGTCTGTCTTCTAACCAAGAATTACAGACAAAAGAAAGGGGAAACTAATGGGGAAAACTATCAATCCCCAAAACCAAAATTACCGTGCAGTATGGGCACATGTCTACACATGCATGCCTGGACTATGCACTAAATATGATGACTTATGCTGAGCTGAGCAAAAATTTGATGCCTGCATCATGAAGGTATCAAATTTATGCCTGACCAGTTACTGAGCAGTAACACACGTGTAGACACCTTACTGAACAAGTAACACTCTGTGTGTGGACTGACTGGGGACTAACTTTAGCCTCCAGTGAGTTCACAGACAGCATTAATGTGCTCGACTGCCTGCACATGTAGATCCCAGCCTATTCCCACTGTGCAGTAAATTTAAGCTGGTGTAATGCATGTATAGACACACCCAGTGTCTCTATACCATGTTGCTCAACACACAAGGTAACAAGCCACTTCTACATGCATGTGCAGCTGTAAAGGAGATACTGGGAGGGAAGGATCTGAATTAAGAACCAAGTCTTGTGATTTAAGCATGTCTCTAGAAACTATTTTTATACGGCAAAAATAAAGTGGGCATGGTAGAGTGATGTTAGGGAAATGCAAATCGTGTAATCACTTAGGTTGCTCCAGTGTCCCCAGTTGCACTACAGTTGTGTGATGCTATAAGTGTTATAGTATAGTGCAGGGTAGGGTCCTGGACGAGAATCTTTCAACAGAGCCCTCAAAAAATAAATCCTGCTCCTGAAGACAGGGCAGGTATTAGGAGTTAGAGTAGCTGTGGCTTGGGAGTCCCTTCCCAGTTACGTCACTATCTCAATTTCTCCACATCTAAAGCAAGGACAACATTTAAAAATGTTTAACACATAAGCACTTTGATATTTTCAGTTTTAAAGGAGTAAATTTGTATTTCAGTGGAAACTTTTCATCTCTGATAAGAATGGAATATTTCACTTCAGGAGTGTGGTGTTTTGAGGCTTTGTGGCAGCTCTGAACCGAGACAAAAAGACAAAGTCTAACAAGTACAAAAATACCAGAGCTGTTTTCCTTCACCAAAACTTTGGTTGAAAGTATTGTATGTGTGCAATTATTTAACTCTAAAGAGCAAGATAGTTTTGGGCTGTACTGATAAAGCATGAAGAACACCCATACTCCTGTTTTACTCTATGAGCTAAAGGGCTAACACGAAAATGTTTGCTCAAGAAAGGTTCCAATAAGAGTTCAAATCTCTCTGCAAATACCGCCTCGTCAAGATTTTAATTAAAATTTACCTGGCATGGTCCAGGGTCTTCTATGAAAACACTGAGTGTATTGCCAACCGACAAACACTCCTTCCAAAGAACCTCTATTGATGGAACTGAATTTAAAGCCTTCCTGCAACAGATTAAAACCTGAGGGGAAGCCAACCATAGTCACATCAACTCCTTCCACTTGTGGCAGAAAATTCCTGCTCCAGCACTATTACTCCTGGGATGCCTCCAAGGCGGGATGCACTGGTACTCTTGCATCCCAGCCTTGATTCCCGGTCCACGCAAAATTTAAAACCAGCTACCTAGCACTGGCAGGAGCATTTTTAGTTGGGCAGTGCTGAGGGAGTCTGTTTACTTCATGGCTCACTATAATCCCGCCTGATCCCTTCTAAGCTCCTCATTCCACAAGTGTTAACAGCCTTCTCTTCTTGTTAATAGTCTTGATGTTCCACCGATCAAGCTATCCTTTGTTCTGCAGTGCTGCTGTTAGCTGCTCCTGAAGCTCCTCTTTCAAAGCCCTGCAGAGCGTTTTTAACGAATTCCAATGAAGTCACAGTTGTTTTTGCTTCCATCTTAAACTGAATAATGCAGCCCTAGGCTCCTAGCATTTTAGTAAAGCTTCTAGTTTAGTTTTAACTGCAGAAAAATGTGAAATGGTGTCGTTTTATGTGTGATGATACACCTCGCCAGCTGAACTCCCCATTTCAGAATTCCAGATCCGCCCCGCACGGCAGGATAGCATGTGTTTTATGGAGCAGAAGGTGATTTGTACCATTATCCATCACAAAGGAATAATGCTGGGCTTCCTTATCGTATCGAATCTTAGACCTGGCTGAGCGGACTGTCTCCTTCATCAGTATTCATATCTGCTGCACACAAAGTACTTTCACTCAGATCAATCCCATGTTATATCACAGTGCCCTCTGCCCTACACATTCCACCGGGGACATTTAAATGTCAGGCTGCCCCGGGGGCTGTTAACACCCGTGTTCTGCCTAATAAATCCCTGCATACGCATAGCTAAAAAAATTAAACCTAGTAATAGAAGGCATCCAATTATTCTAGACTTTATTAGCCATTTAAAAAGCCTTCTGATGCAGCATGCCTTTTACTTTCTTCAGTCTTATATTAGACTCTCAGCTTAAATAAGCAAGAGTTCGTTGCTCCCGTATTAAGTGAAAAAGAATGGGGCTGTGTGAAATGAAGCTGAAGTTGCTCCAGAAAGGCATTACAAAAGTTCGCTGACGGTCTCTTCTGCTGCTGAAAATCAGTAGAGCCTTGCTGATGTCAAACACCTCTCTTTTTCTATCCTACTTCTACTCATGTAGATAGTTCAGTCATTTCAGTCTTTCTAGAGATATTCTCTAAACTAACTATATGTTGCTTGGCTTTATGGGAAAACATAAAATGAGTTATTTTAATATAGAGTTATACGAAAAGTCAGCGTAATAAAAACCGCGGGACTATAGTCACACCTTCTGAAAACTAATTACCATCAGCTCACATAAGTTTAATAACCAACGATCCTGGTTTTCTCTGTTTAAAAACTATGAATTCTCTGATAAAACCCCCAAGTTCTCTGATTAAAACCTCCAAAATCTGCATTTTTCCACGATTAAAATGAAATGCCACTAGATAGGTATTAATTTAAAAGAATGGTCTATTGATATATTTACAATTTTAAAGCAATTTGGAAGTCTACCAGTGCCTCAATCATTATAATCAAACAAATTATAAATACCTATATATTTTGGTGTTTGATTGGGGGGGGTTTTCATGGAAAATCAGAGCTCCCCGGCCCCCTTCACTCCCCAGGATGTGCATCCAGCTGCATCGATCTCTGCTGCTTTGTGGCGCCGAGTAACCCTGATATGCCAGTGCCCCTGGCTCCCAACCCACAGCCTGCTGTCCCTGCTGGTGCCCCTCACTCCCAATCTCCAGCCCCCTGTCTCTACTGCTGCCCCACACTCCTGACCTACAGTCCCCCATCCCCGGTCTCCCTCAATCCCAAGCCACAGCCCCCCATCCCAGCCCTTCCAGTGCCCCTAACTCCTAACCCAAAGCCCCTGCCCCCCCCAGCCCTGCTGGAGGGTGCCCCCAGCTGCCCCCAACCTCCCCAGGCTGCAGTAGGCTGGGGCAGCTCCAGCTCATGCAGGTGGCAGCAGAGCAAGTCTGCCCTTGGAGCAGGCTGGAAGGAGGGTGGGGGAGGCCTGTGGCACCCCCCACCACTGGGCTGGGGCTCCTACAGTGCACTAGGAAGCCTGGCCATTGCCCCCCCTCCCGCATCTTCCAGCTGCCCCGCTCCTCAGAGCATGGGCACTGGCCCTGGTGCCACCGGCCCAGCCACAGCTCCCTGCCACTCCCTGAAAGCCTCCTCTGTCCCCTTTCCTCACTAGAGGCGCAGGCACCTCTCCTCCACCCCCTCTGTCCTGCCACAGCTCCAGTGCCTGGACAACTGCCCCCTCACACATCCATCTCCTCCACAAATCCCTGCCACACACATACACAATCCCCCCTGGACAAGCCCTGGCCCACCAACCTCTGCCCCCCATAGACTTACCTGTATCCAGCTGCCAGGGCTCTTCCCACCACCCTGCCTGGCGGTATGCTGGCCACATACGTGTGCACGCTCACTCACCCTGCCTTCAGTCACTCTTCCCTGATCCCCACCCAGCCCCAAGCATCTTCTTGCCAGCCTGCAAGGGGAAATACAGTTTCCAGCGGTTTTCTCTTTTAAAGAGGAAAATTCAGGTTTTTTCACTCCAAATGGAAAACCTGGATCCCCATTAATACTTATAGCTAGAACATTACTACCACCTTGATTCCATCGATATTGTTGAGTTGGTTTGGCTGTTACAGGTATGAACGGAGGTGACGTGTGCAGCTCTAAATAAAGCGCCCTGTCTTGCAGGGGTCACTGGTAGAGGTGGCAAGGAAAGATTGTAAGTAGAAGCAAAGAAGATCTGGGGTTGCACTAGTCTCAAATCTGAATGTCCTACAAAAAGTGCCTAGCACTTCCTGGAAGCTGCTAAGCGCCTTCAACTCCTTTTTCGTTTAGTTCAACTCCTCACAGAATCACGCCTTCGAAGACAAAGAACAGTCATCTTTGACTGCTTGAAACCTGTAAATTGCACGTTTCTTCTTTCCCCGGTACTTTTGAGTTCTATTTTCTTTCCCGTTTTGTGGCACTTTGATCTATTTTCACACTTCCTTTCTGATCTTCTAGACAGTTTTAGACACACTGTTCAGATATATCCTTGATCATCGAAGGCTTACTTAAATCAGACTCCCCATCATGTGACATCCACCTCAGATTACCACCTCCGGCACTGTAGGGTCTCTCTCTAGCTCTGGGGGACTTTTAAACAAAGTAGTGGTTCTATAGTGAATGAGCTGTAAATGAAAAATAGGACTCAGCATCATAGAAATGCATCAGGCTGATAAAGCTCTATTGTTAACTTTACTAAACTCCAACCTATTCCAGCCACCAGAGAACACCCATGAATACTTTGATGACACTAGGTACTTTATAGATGCAAAAAAGTGACTGGCATGTTTTGCAAGTCAGGTATGACAATCATTGCTGAGTGTAGTGTAACACCTGGACTTTGGAGTGCTTTCCTGCCATGCTTTCGGAGTTGTGCTTTCTTTAAAACACCATGTTCCCAAGACGGAAGTTTGAAAGAAAACAAAATTCAACTAATCTGCATCTACCAGATTAGTAAATGCAGTTTTATATGCAATTTCCTGCACCTGTCAAAATATTCTTATGACCACAACTGGCCCAATTTTACAGACACCCGCGCAGCAGCAGCCTTGTCCAAGGACATATAGCAAAAGTCAGTGGCAACCAAAGAATATAAGGTAGGAGGAATCCCTAAATCTGCTCAGATATATACACATTTTCTGCGTGACTGAAGTTGTTTCTCTGCGTCTCATTTACTCTATTTATAAAGTGTGGCTAATAATCTTATCATACAGGGGTGTAAGGATGACTAAGGAACTTTAAAAACTGTAACGCACTATCAACATAAATCAAAACAGAAGAAATGATAGAATCCAAAAATCCAGATATCCATACCTTAAGTTAATCAGTAGATTAACACTCCCTCTAACAGAGTATTAATGAGTGCCACAAGCCATGAGGTTAACTAATGATCCAGTTTCTCTGATAGGAACCGAAAGATTTCATTGCACATCTAACTTACACAATTCTCAGCGTAAATATTCTTCCAAGGAGTTTCATTTGAGTCATGGAAGTTGGCTATACATGACTGAACAGTATCAGGCAGCATTCAGATGCCAGTCAATTAAATAATGGCAATGACTGGAATATTGCAGATAGCCTTAGCAAACTCATGCATTAAGCATCCCACAGGTTTCGGCAACAAATTCCAACATTTTTAGTTCTTCAAAACTCCAGGTTTGAGTACCATCTTCCAATACTTATTTACATTGCAGTAGTATTCCAAGTCACAGGATTAAGACTGTGATTTGTAAAACTTCCAAGAAGATTTAAATGCACAACTGCAATTTATTTGTACAGGAGCTATGTAGCTAAATCCATTTGGTTGCCAAGAACCACATTATGCCACAAGCACTGGAATGGTAGGAACTTCATGCTCTCAACAAAATTATATCGAATCAGTATTAAATATTACTTCCCCAAAACACACGGCAATGTCACCAAGTTAGAAACTATAACATTTAGAGGATAACATTCAAATAATGACAAAAGGAATGAAATTGCAATCTGCCAACCAATATTGCTCAAGGACTAATGTTTGTCAAGTGAATTACTTCATTGGTAATTGCCTCCTGTGTAAAATGTGGGGGTATATACTAGACAAATATACACAGAATCACAGACAGAGACATGCATTATGACTATAATTTTGTACTGTATTACTGCTAGGAGCCACAGTCATGAATCCAAACCCACTGTGCTTTGCACTCTACAAGCACAGAACGAAAAAAGTCACTGGAGTTTAGTTCTACGCACATCACTTTATTCAGCATGTTAATATTTCCCCCTCCAACACTGAGTAATCATTGCCTAATTTTTTGTTGTTATGCTTTGTTCTAATCATCTGATAATATACTACTTCCAGCTGTTGTCCCCTCTTGGAAAGGCAGTGCTATTTTTTGGACATTTTATTTATTTGGATAGACTATTTTATTACTAGCCCTATTATATAGTAGTTCCACATCATCACCATATAGGAACGGTTGACTATAAAGGACAGAAATATGGAGGACTCAAATTACTGAAAAATTGAAGGAACTGAAGGATATTTCAGAGCTAACAGACAGGGGAAAAGATCATTTGCCAAGGATCCATTCGAAAACAAAGACTTTGGGTTTAAATTCTCCCCGAGTGCAGCATCATTCAAATTAGTGGAGTGAAATGCAATTTTTCAACAATTGTGCTTTATCTTTTTAGTTAACCAGCTCAGGTTCTGTCTGCCTAAAAAATTATCTAAAATCTTTGCTGTTTAAGCCACAAGTTTAAAGGACTAGGATAAATGCAAAAAATACTCAACAAATAAAAGTTAGAGAAAATAAAAAAAACCTAGAGTAGTAAACATGCATGCACACACACACACACACACACACACACACATCTATATTGTAAACCCCAGCTATAGATATAATCTGGAAGATTTCAGATGCTATGTCTGAAGAAAATAGAAACCAATTAGTGACTTATGATTCTTTATGTTTTAACCAATGTGAAATGCAAAAGCTAAACTCCTGAGCATCTCAGTCTTAAATCATGACCTCAACAGAGCTACCTCAGGCATGAATTTGACCTTGTATCACAAATTGACCTTGACTATATTGAGGAATTAAAAGTGCCTATTTGGAGCTAAATATTGTGGAAACAAAAGAGCTTAAATATTCTACTCCCTTTCCAAACGTTTCTATATTGTAGCAAATGAATCACCTTAATAGTTCATAACTCCATACACTCACATGCTCTCCATTTATTCTGGCCAAAAACAATGCCCCTCTCTTTACCCATTTCCCATCACCCTCAAAAAATGATAGTAGTACTTTCCAGAAGGCCATTGTCCCCTAGGCCACATCCAGACATGCAGGCGCATACGGTTTGTTGCACTGCAAATATCTTTGCAGAACCACAGACTGCATGCCTGGAATGATAACATGTCCCACTGCAAATCTGTAGCGTGGGGGGGGGAAATTTGCTACCAGGATTTTTCTCCCAGTAGCAAAAAGAAGATGCAGAGAAAAAAGTGGCATGGTGCGTGTGCCAGAACAAATGGAGACTCAGACCTCCAGAGAGATGCTCTGGCTGATGGCCAAAGCATTTCTAAGATTTCATTTGTGCCCCAGCTCCTCCAGCACACCAGGAGCCAGGAGGACTGGGGAAAGGGCAGTTTGCCCAAAGTGGGTCAATTTGCCCCTCACCAAAGGACACTTGCAGGGATGCGCACTGAGGCACAAAGTAGGGGTACAATTTTGTGCTGCTGCAAGTGCACACCCCTGCACATCTGGATGTGGACTCAATGGCCAAAATAACCAAGCTTCATATTTTCAAGCACTTAGTTTCAGTTTTTTAGAACATTTTCATTCACAGTTAAAAAATTAGAGCGAGATATCTAGTACCTAAAACCATCCTTTCCCCTGTCCGGTTTAAAAAGTGCATGTATAAATCTGATATTTTGCCTTTAGGTTCATGAACCCAAGCATTTGCATACTTAAGACTAAACTATCAGTTAACTTGAAGGATCAGAAAGATTAGCCGGCAAACAGCTCTTGAGAAAAGGGGTCATTTTTGATGGCTTTGACTGCATTGAACAGATTTATTTCTAGCTCAACATTTTAAAGCACCTCAGGACTAAGCCAATACACATTACCTACTCTCCTGCTCTTTGTGTAGACAGACTGAGGAAATTAGCAGCAGGCAAAATGCAAACTCTAGGAAGACAAGGCACAACTTTGTCCTGGAACACAAAGGAAGACAGCAGTTTCTGTCATTTTTCCTATTGTGCGTCTTATTCACCGCACTCAAAGGTTTACTTATGGTTTTTACAGCACTTTTATTCCGGTCTCGCATCCTGTTGCTGTGCATTCAAGCTGCCCTTCCCTGTGTAGGGGTGTTAGAACAGAAAGGGATTTCTCGTCAGCCAGGGAACAAATGT
>JAGPOW010003182.1:1551919-1564457 GCA_030014935.1 Caiman crocodilus | reverse complement strand
ATTATTATTATTATTATTATTATTTTGCTTGCAGAAGCCCATGGGGTATGTCTCTATAGCTACTTAGGCCAGCTGGCCCCACAAGGAAGCCTCAGCCAGTATAAGCATCACCCACCACTGTTATTATTCCTCTGAGGTGAAAGGGATTTCTTGGCAGATGGTCAATGGGTATAAATGTTGGGAGGATTTTCCTCCGAGTGTGATCAGCATAGGTGTAGGCAGAACCCATGCCAGGGACACTGAAAGGGCAGAGCACAGCAATTTGCTGTGCCTTCCAACTCCCAGTCTCCCCATGCCATATGTTCAGCTCCTGGCTTGCTATGTGAGGGAGAAAAAGTAAAGATCACAATTGAAGCAGTATATAGTGATTTTTACATGGAAGCCGCTCGCCCCCTTCTCTCTGAGGACTTTTAATCAAATAGTTCTAATTATTTTTTACAGGATTTCTACCATTCTCTATAAGCCAGGCTTTATAGGATTAGTTTAAGAGATTATTTACCTGTAGTGACTTTAACGACTGGTCCAAGAGGCATCTGGATCAAAACCTGCTGAAGTCGAGTCAGTAGCACTGTTCTCCCCAGCAGAAACCTTCCTGGAGGTACGGAGAGAGCCAGGGTAAAGAAAAACTAATGGATTTTGGCAGACCTTTTTACTGAGCACAGCTGATTTAGAGGGCAAATTCAGCTCCTCACTGAAAGGATCCTGAAGCCAAACAGGAACTTTGTTTCCTGCCTGTCTCCTCCAGTTTCTTCCCCAGTTTCTTCCTCCTATTTGTGCTATCCCTCAAGAGCAGAGTCTAGCTGGATCTTGGCCCCCAACACACACCTTTCTGCAGTGGTTACTGCTAGAGAGGCATATTGCCCATACCCTGTCTCCACACTTTATGCAAAGTGCATTGCACATCAGGGCAATATTTCTGCTGCACTTTTTCCCATTTCGTTGCAGTTGGTTTATATTTTGTGTGTACGTTTAACTTGTGTTTGTTTCTTATATTGATATTCTGACTTGTTTTGTATTTATTTCATCTAAGCCATTTATGTTTCGGACACTATTGTCTAGTCCAGCGCTTCCCAACCTTTTTTTTTGCCACAACCCACTGCTGGGACCGGAGTGCAGCGATGGTGGCAGCAGCAGTCCGGGGATGGGGATGGGAGAGCTCCTGGCATGTGGCACAGCTCGTCCTTTGTGTGCGGCGCCACTGGCATTGCCTCCGCAACCCTTGGTTGGGTCACAACCCAAGGCTGGGAACCATTGGTCTAATCCATTGGTGCCCTTCAGAAAGATACTATTGAGACACCATGTAAGAAGAAACATCACAGCCCACAACCTGATGCCTGAAGTTGCTACCAAGGACAGATACAAAATCCAAAGCTTTACCTCTCCACATTTTGAGGGGCCAAAAGGCCCAAAGTTACTGACTTCTAAAGGCATGTCACTAAGGTATGAAACCCACCCATGGAAGCTCATCATGAGCCAAAGAGGCCAATGAGCAAAGCAAAAATCAGTGCCTAATGAGTCAGAAAGTTAGCAGAGGCTAAATACCATCAAGGTACCTAGCATTCAATGGCTCTCAAATTGAGCAAGCCAGTCCATGAAGTCCAAAGGAGCCAAATGGCCCAATGAACCTACAGCAGAAAAATAAAAACAAAAGGTTTCACAATCCCCATCCCAAGTCCATAAACCAAGAAGGGTCAAGAGACCAAACGAACCTTTCATAGAAAGGTACATATAGTCCTGATGCTGAACGGGTTTTTTCCAATGCTACTGTGCAGCAGCAATAAGCTACTGCATGGCAGCGTGTTGCTACTGTGCAGTAGCCTCAGCGTCATGATTCATGCCTGTCAACACTACATCAATGTAGCGTCTCTCATAGATGGACCCAATGTGAAGCTTTAGTTACCCAAAGTAACCCACAGTAAGAAAAAATGTGGGAAATAGGCCAAGGAATTCAGCTTTGGCCAAAGTGACTTTCCTGGACAAGTCAACCAGGAAATCAAATCACAGCAACAGGAAGATTGGTATGGCAGGGGAAAGATCTGGATAGTTGATCTGGAGATGATCAGGATTGAGATAGGAGATGTATTCATGAGAGCAGATGAAGTCATCTAGGGAATGGTAGCAAGGTACCAAGAGGAGGGTAAAGAAGGACTTTAAGAAAGGAGTTGTGAAGGCCTCACTGAAAGGATGCTGAAGCCAAAAAGGAACTTAATATTTCCTACCGAGCTCCTGTATTTCCTTCCCCAGTATCATCTTGTACCCAGCGATACCCTTGGTCCCTCCTATTTGTACTTCTGATTGAAGCATCTACCATACACACGTATTGACCAAGCAGCTGTTCGTAGCAAAGGTTGTGGAATATAAATGCTGAATGTTCAGCATCTGAAATGCTGTGCAAATGCCAGACTCCTCCAGTTGCTAAATACATCTGAAGAAACATGGGACACTTTGGGTGGCCTCTGAAATTCTTTTCTTTAAGTGACTCGAGCACTGGAGTAAAGAATCTGCTCTATCAACACTAAATCAAAAAAGTAATTGCATGTCTAGGATCAATCCACTTCTTTAGTAAATGGAGCCTACTGAAGCATGTGAATGAAGCTTTCCCAAACCTGCTACTATTTTTAGCTCTACCAGTATGAAAGAGAGAGATTGAAGTGGAGTAAAGCCAGTTCTTACTCTCACATTTTTCATATATCCACTTTACTGTCAAAACAATTTATGTCAGGTGATAAACTAACTATTTTCCCCTTGGTTTGGATTTCACTTGAAAAATGTTCTTAGAGAGAGCACACGGTATCCACACTTGAATGGCAGGCTGCTGAGATCTATGTCAACATTTTTGTTGCCATAACAGAAACATAATCATTTGTTGCGGGCCAGATTGTGGATTTAAACCTGGGTCCACAATGTAAGAAATGGACAATTTGTAGTCAAACATTTTATATTACGGCTCTATTTCTAAATAGCTTTATAAAGGGCTACCAACTTAATGGATGTTTCAATAAAATGGCTACATCAATTTTAGCGCATTCAACAGCATCCTTAAACTATTTTTGCGCATGTTATGAGTGTCAACAACATATAATAATCGTGTTTGCACAACATATTTATACCATCTAGTAATCATTTTTCCCACATTTGTCTACCCAGGGACTGGTACCTGAAGCCTGAGATACAGTAAGTCACATGATCTACCTATTTGTACTAAGTCATGCAAATCTATATTCCAATGGGGCCAGGCCACCTGAAAACTACAATTAAGGAAGCAGGAAGGACTTACTACATGGCTCACCTGTTTGCAGAGATGTTTCCAAGATATTTGTACAGTTTCATTTCCAATAATGCTCTTTCCAAGTCAGTCAGCTCTATTTGGCTAAGAAGCTTTTATGGATGAGAGAAGAATAAGATCATTAATATTTTATCATTTTAGAGCACCTGGATTTGCTAGACATATTAAAATACTAGACTTACTACATCATATGAACCAATTAATATATAAAAATTGCCAACTTCTTAACACTACATCAACATAGCGTCTTATGTAGATGCGCCCAACTTCTCTAGGTAGCCTGTTCCAGTGCTTGACCACTCTCCTAATCTCCAACCTAAATTTTCTCTGGTGCAGCTTGAGTCTATTGCTCTTATTCCTGTCCCCAGCAGTCCCTGAGAAAAGCCCATCTCCATCCTCTTGAGCATGGCACTCACGGAAATGATGGGCTTCTGTGTCCTACATGCATCAATCTTCCTTTGTAGGTCTATGCCGACCTATTCTCTTGTATGCTTAACCATATTATTTGCATCCCTGAGTATTATGTTCCTGAACGGCTTCAGGTGGTCAAGGAAGCAAGCATTACATTTTATGTTGAAAGCAGAACCTCCAGTGGTGCAAGACCCCTACAACACCCCACTTAGATATTCCTTCAGAGTAGAAAATGCCACCTTGTTATACAAAAAAGAAAGTAATACACCAACCTCTCCCATTCCTCAAAACCAATATTGTTTCCTAAACTACCCAAGTGTTCTTTGGGATCATCTGTCGCAAGATGCCATCGTTAGCCATCTTCTCACCAGGAAAGGTAAAAAGGGCTCTTATTCTTGAATCTAAAACTATGTCATTTCCTATAGTCATTACATTGTCATCAGGAAATCATCTTGCTGACATCCTACACTTACTGCGATTCTTAGCTAGAAGTTCTACCGATACATTTTCTTCTCCCCACATTTATCCTGATAAATAAACCTGCACTTGAAACGTAACTTGTCACCGACTAATGTAAGAATTGTTTACCAGCTAATCAATTCCACTTACATCTGGCTTCATTTATCAAAACTCATTTCAATTTTACATTCACTTGATATCAGGTTCACACAGTTGCAGAAGGGTCTCTCAACAGAATTCAAATCAGTTTACTACAAATTATTATGTATGAAGAAGTGAGATCAAAGAAGGATTGTTTGCTGATGCATTCATTGCCATTGAAGTTTGATGTAGCTCCAGGTTTTGCTTTATATTTCATGAAGCATTAAATAGAATCAACTGAATAAGATCTCCCAATTGTTAAAGAATACATTTTTTTCAAAACCAGCTCTTACCTGACACAAGTTACAACAAACCCCTTTGCAATACAATGAATTACATGGTCATTTTTATTTTAATGTGAATGTTGATTATTTCTTCCTCCTATTTTGAAGTTGGCTACATGCCAATGCTAGGAAAAAAATGACAAGGAAAATTAAAAGATTAAGGAGAAGTTCAAGACAGCCTTTAATTGAAGTTCTCTCCAATTATGACACAATTATGCTTCAGTCAGTGACTTTCATAAAGATCTTAGCCACTGTAATTATACTAGTATTGCAAATTTAAAAAGCCTTTTTTCCCCACCAGACATGATCCACTTGCTATAGTTTGTTGAATATTTTGTCCTTTATTTCTGAAGTAGAGTAACCTTTCACCTATGACCTTAATTGTTTGACCTGCACCAAAGCCCAATGGCATTATTGGAGTCTTTCCATTGACTTAATCAAGCTTTGAATCAAGACCTGAATTTAACACAGACTATTTGCAAGATAGGGAATAGATCTGATGTTAAAAGAACCAGCACATACAGTCTTATTCTCAGTCTCCGCACTACAAAAAAACAGTTATTTCCAGCACTAATTACCGTAGGCCCTTTCTTGTCTCAAAAAGACTGAGCGTGCTGTGCAGACTGAGCCACTGGAAACACTGCCTTCACATCATGGTTGTGACACTGAGAGTCTTAGTCTTCAGAGCTGTGAATCCATTGTCACCCCCTAACCCCCAAAACCACATTACTAACAGGTGGGTTTTTAACTAACCGTGTATGGAATTAAAAAACAATGGAGATCCCATTGGCTGAAACTCACTGGAAACGATTTTTAAAATATGTGTTTGTTTTTGGTTTCACTCTGCTTTATATAAAAAGAAAAATAAATAGATAACACAGTGCCAGACATGGACTGCGTATTACAAAGATCAAATCCTGGAGAAAGATGATTCAGGTTGAAATCCCAGGTCTGATCACCCACAGCTTTGTTGCTGTATGAAGTCTGATCCCAGGCGCATTTTTCAAATGAATTCTTGGATCTTCTGTAGAATGAGATTATCCTAACCTGTAGCTGCAAACTCTCCTGAACTTGGAAAGTTTGAAAACTAGGGATTTCTGCAACACAGTCCCATTTTCATTATCAAGTTTGATAGATTAGTGGTCTGATTCTACAGAGTAGCACAACAAATCCTATCTGCGTATGAAGCAATGTGATTCGAGCTTATCAATTCTCACTGGATAAATTCAGTCATGGGTTAAGTGCATAATTCCTTTTTATACCAGGTATTAATTTAGTTCGAAGTATAGCCATTTTACTGCATGAAAGGAAATGGTTACAGAATCTGACAAGAAACTGGATTATGAAGTTAATTAGGAATGTTGGTGTGCATTTATAATATCTTGGCTTTTGTCTAAGTTACATTTCCAAATTCAATTTTACCCTTGAATACATCTGCACAAGTGCCATTAAAGTTAATAGGAGCTATGCAAGCATAAACAATAGGAGAATTTGGGCCTTGTCTTAAACGAAGGCTTAGTACTTTAAACCAAGCAGATAAATACTAGCAGCTAAGGTTTGATTTTCAGCCTGAAGCCAAGAGGCAGAAATTCAGCATGCTTTTCCAAACCAATCTCAGAGTCAGGTCTCTGGCAGACAAGGATCTCTATTCATCTGCTTCATAGGAACCAATTGGATTACCATGTATGTGAAATTATAGAAAGCATTTCTTGAGACATGAAATATTTCTGCCATCTGCTATGCATTAATGTATTTCTTTTGGCAAAACAAGTGACCTTCCTTAGCTTGCCTGTATCTGTTTTGATACTTTTTCCAGTCTCCTGTATTGCATTCACCTTATTGCTTGAAAGTATTATTTCTTAAAACCGTTTATAATCCCAGCTGTTTTGTTTTTACCTCCCTGTACAATCATAATGGCTTCTATTGCTTTTTGGCCCCTTTAAATCTTCACTAGGGTGAATTTTATTTGAAAAAAGTCCAAAAGTTTCTTAAAAATTTTCCTGGCTGTAGATTTCAATTACAGAGTTTCAGGCAGGCTGATTTAATGTGATTCACCTTTCTGTAAAGACCAGTTTCTTGAAATTCACCTCGGTACAAAGGACACATGCAAAACGGTCGTTATCAGTGCAAACAGCATGATCCAGAGCCCACTAAAATTAGTATACCCAGGGCATTTCTACATATGCATGAATGCACAGTGGTTACTGTGCATTTAGTTTAGTACCTATAATAACAGGTACTAACTAAATGCTCAATATCGCCAGTGCATGCATTTAGGTGATGCTATTGTGCAGTAGACTAATTCTGCTGCCCATTAGTACGGGTTTTGCCCACCACGCTAATGCACAGCAGAATTAGTCCACTGCGTTCAATGCTTCTTGTGTAGATGCACCCGCAGACTGCAGTGCCTCTTCTAGACTGCAAAGAAACCATAGCCTCAGTTAATCTTGGTGAGTGCTTCTTTACAGATTTCCCAACTAGACCAGTGTCCTCCAAACTGGGCACAATGTTATCTCTCAAACACGACCCTAACGCCCTAACCTGACTTCAGCGATGGAGATTCCAAAGCTGCTCCTACAACAGGCTCCCATCGGCGAGAAGGTAGCAGTCAGGGAAATACCCTGACTTCATCCCATTGATCTTCTCATCGGATGAAAGAAGTTAAGGTGGGATACCCAAGTCAGTATTTGGACAGGTTTCCAAGGAACACTTCCTTCTGGTGATGCAAACGGTCCGGAGGCATGAGTAGACATAGCTGCTCCAGCCCTTTCCCACAGCGACAGCTGGTCAAGTTCTCAGCGAGACAATTATCCAGGAACAAAACTGGTTTTGCTGAAACAGAAGACATCTCACAGGAACGTGCACACTAGTTAGTGTAAACGGATTGAAAAGAAATACTGTAGTCTTTCCGTACTGAAATGTTTCGTGATTTCTGTTCCAAATGAAATTTCAGATAGAATTTCAATCATATTTAGAACAATATTTAAAAGGGCTCAGCTGCATGAAATGCACTAGGCAAATTCAAGTTATTTTACTAAGAAAGCAAATATGCTTTTGTTTGGGGCTTTTTAAGCACAATGCCTTCCATCTTTTTTCTTATTAAAGGCCCTTTTCAAATCTCTTTGTTCTGTAGATATGAAGAGTATTGGTTTCTTTCTATTTTGTAGGCTTTTTTATCAGGAAAAATAATTTCCATGTATACCCTAAACCTTTCTTCATTAAATTGTCATTGGCAACAATACAGCCTTTAGTGATGACAAACCAGGATCCCTTTAATACTAACGGCTGTTCCTGGGTTTTTGGTCCCATTTCCGCCCTCCCCTCCCACCTTTTTTTTTAGCCAATGGTAATATTAAGGCACAATTTTCTCAGCCTCTTCAGAGCTTCATAACTGAGATCCAGAGACTGATATACTCAGTCCAGAAACAATCTGGCAACACAATCTTATATCTTAGGGTGCCTATACATGTGCTCCAATGTGTGCTGATTAGAGCTGCTCCAATTAAAAGTACACCCCCACCCTCATCCCAGAGCACATGTATTGGCACTCTTAGGTTTTGAACCTCTTTGTAGTATGAAGGTGGCTAGATTATTTGTTTAAGAAGTCACAGTTCATTATAATCAAAATTACTACATTTACTAGACTCTAAGATGACTTTGAATTGAAGATGAACCCACCCCTAATAACTAGCTTCCACACAAGGAAAAATTTTAATTTGGTATTATTTTTACAAACAGACCTACTGACAAAACCTATAGCAATACCAGTAATTCATAAATTAGTTTCAATTCAATGCAAATGTTAGGGTAACTGAATCTATATTGTGGTTTTTATAATGTTCAGTTCAAAGTTTGTATCACAGCTGCACTTCATTTATTTTGGTGTCTTCACATTTGTACCAATGCTTCCCCTTTTTTCTACGTGGTTGGTCATGGGGGTTTCCCAGCCATCGCTTGCCCCACAAAATTTACCGTGGGTTTCTGTATGGTTTTACGTTTTGGCCAGTCAGTGGTGATCAAGCCCTGTGATCTGCTGCTCTTCCTGCTACTCCGCCAGTTGCTCCCCTGCCCCTCCGCTGAGTGCCTTGCTGCCACTTGCCTTGCTGCTGTCGGGTGCGTCCTCACATGCTGGTTCCCTCGCCGCCACGAACTGCAGCTTCAAAGTATGCTAGATCCCTCACTCCCGTGCTCGACACCACTTCCAGGTCCTTTTTCACATGCTAGATCCCTCATCAGCATGCATGTTTTGGGTCCCTCGTCACTGCTTCCAGGTCCCTTGTCACTGCTTCCAGGTCCCTTGCCGCTGCTTGCTGGCTGTCTTGCCTCGGTCCCTTGCTGCCACTGTTGGGAGTCTCACTGCGTGCTGGAAACGCCCCCTCACCATGCATTGGGTCCCTCACCCCAGCATGCAGGGTGCCTCCTCCCGAGTGCTGGCCAGCCCCTGCGGGGTCCCCCCCTGCCACGTGTCTGGTCAGCCTCCCCAACTGGGTGACTGGCAGGCAGGTGATCAGATGGCTCCTGGCTGCTGCCGGGCCAGTGGGCACACAGCTCAAAACGATCCAGCAGGCACTGGCCAAGCACCATCCCCACAGCTCGCGGGGTTTCCGGCCCTGTGCTGAGTTACTCTGAGTTACTGCCCTCACTCAAGAAGCAAATGAAATTCTTCCTGTGAACCAACCACACATACACACAGCTCAGCAGAGGGGATCCATTCCCAGCCTGAGCACCCCTTCCCTCTGTATAACTAGAACGTGAAGGAAAACCCTCCTACCATCATCATGATCTATGCCAAGTGGGAATAAATACTACTGCCTAAGTCCTATGAAGTCCTCTTCATCATCGGATAGCAACACACTTTACAAAGAAGCTCAGTATTATTAATCCCATTTCACAAATGGGGAAACTGAGGCCCAGAGCAGGGGGAATTGGCTGCCCAAGGCCCAGCGCTAGGGCTTAGCTTGGAGTAGACTCCCGAGTCCCAGAACAGGGATCTGTGGGCCAAACCACACTGTTCCTAGATCAATCACTACGACGTCTCCGGACTGAGTCATATTGCAGCACAGCTGTTAATAGTTCCAATATGGAAATGAACTATAATTTATGTTTTCAGGCACTTAGAAGTTTCCATACAAACCCCTACCATTAAGTTACATCATTCTGCCGTTTGATGATCAGGAAAGCTGTTATTGTCTTGCTTTAAGGTTGTCTTTCTCCAGAACTTTCCTGGAATATGACTAGTCTTTTTGAAAACGTCCTGATACATCATTTTTCTACTTGTTGAATGGCGCATTCACGCAGCACCATCAGGCAGATTGTCAAATATTAAATGCAGACAATGTAAAGATAAAACCCATCCTAATCCTACTAAAATCGGCAGAGGCAGAAAATACTGAAACCAGCATTTCGTCTCTAAGACATATCTTCAATAGTCACGAGCTTATTGCTATTAAACTGATGAGGCAACTCTACCCATGTCACACATGACTGTAGGTTCAAAGTATACACTGAAGAGTTGTATTTAAAAACGGGCGATAGGCAAGGGAATGTAGGGTGTTAATGAGAAAAGAAAGCTGTATACACCACATCCTATTAATATAGTAGGGCTCCATGAGTCCCTGTGGCTTCAGGGCTGTAGTACCAATTACAGAATGGTTTTATCCCTTCCCTCGTGCATCTTCCCATCCAACAGCTGGTTTTGAGTCTAACTAATTCAAGAGTGTCGGCACCATAGATCAAAGAGCTTTTCTTCAAACGCTGTCCCTCTTAACTAGGCTTTGGCAGGAAAAGCACAAGATCTGTAAATGGGGCCTAACCACTTCTGAGAACAAAAGGTTACGAATGAGAGGTGATAACAACAAAGCTAAAACATAGGCTGGGTGACAGAGTGCATGGGGGCTATTAGCAAACATGGCAAAGTAGTGCAGTGCTAAATGCCAGATTTGTCCCTTCAGGGGCTACGAGCAATGCATAACTTTTTCAGGAAACAGCCGCTTATATATTTCCCTTGAATTGTTGTCACCAAGAGAAGGAAAGCCATTAGTACTGCACCAGCAGATGTTCTGATTTATGTAAGATTTTTAACATGACAGCTTCTCACTCCTGGGATTTCTTCAGCATCATGTTTTTTAAATCATTTTAGTAGATGCTCGCCAACAATGCAAGCCAGCATCCTCCCAGTCATTTTATTTAAAGATAACCACTAACCTCTGAGGATCTGTCATTACCTTCCCTACATATGACTGCCTGGGATACTCAGCAAACGAACTGAGGGTAAGCCTGTATGTGAACCCTCCATGTCGTGTGTACAGAAGGTTTGTGCACCCATTTCTGTGAATTCTGGGTTACTGAGGATAGTTTCAGGGGACCTAAGTCAACCTCTCAGAAGATAAGACCCACGCAGCAGACAAGGTTGAGGTCTGTAGGAAGCTGGGATTTTTAGCCATGGCTTCCATCCTCACCCTGCAATCATTGCAGCGCCGGGCACTTTTCAAAGCGCTTATCACTACCGCGGATATCATTTTGCATGTTGTTACTGAGGCCACATTCAACCAATGGGTCCTCCCTGTCCTCCACATCAATGTTCCAACTACTTGGTCTAACGTTAGGCCTTTGGGCACCTATACACATGCTCGACGCCTGCTCCGACACGTTCCAGTTAGGACACATCTGAGCAGACTCGATTAATCAAATCTGCTGGAGCATTCAAATCAGCACGCTCAGCGTCCCCACACTTCAAAATGGCAGCAAGGGTATTTTAACTAAAGCGCATCGAAGGATGCTCCCACTGCCATTTTGAACTGCAGGACGCTGTATAGATGAGATACTGTGGCCACTTTAATTAGAGTGGCCCCCAAAAGCCGCTTGAATTAAAATGCCTCCCCACCAACGCACATGTAAAGATGCCTTTTGTCTACAATCCTATTCCTGATACTCTGTGCTGTTCTTGCATCAGTCATAATGGATTTGAAGGCCAGGAGGACCTTGAGATCATCTAGTCTGAACTTCCTTGATGACACGCAGACTAGAGAATTTCAGTTACTGATCCCCCATCCAGAACTTGCTTTTGTCTTTCCCTCACTGTTTTATATCTAAAATTAGACTCCATGGTTTTCCATACTTCTAGACTCAGAAAGCTACCTGGCTATCCATTTTCTCCTATTATGTACTGCAGAAATGACATCACCTTTATGGTTTAAGGTTTGGATTTCATTATAAAGTCATGATAATGATGATAATGGTTTGATTATTGCAAAGAACTGCACATGGAAACAGCCAACATTTTGCAAACAGTGGAGATCAGTAGAAGTCTCTGTGCAAACCTTAGACTTGAGTCATATAGCAGAGCTGGTCCTAAGCACACAAAGTGAGTAAGAAGCCCTGCTGCCATCCCCAGAGATACTTAAACAAGGAAACAGAGGTGTAACACACTGGAAATAGCTAGATGGAACCCATTAGAAGTCCTTACAGCAGAGCCAAGAAGTCACAGGATAGTATACACCAGTAGCACACAACCATCCAACTCCATAGGCTGGATGAGTGGTATTGGGTCAGTCCTCGGGTGTGACCCAGAGAGCCCGGATCTAGCCATATGCTACCCTAACCCCACACACCAAGATTTGACCACATGGTGATAAGTGCACACACCACCCCAATGTCATGCACCTGGATCTAGCCATGAGTGACTACAACCACGGGGACAGGGCCACATTTTGTCTGGCCAGGTGCAGAAATTTAGCAGCAGGGGAGCGGCAACTAACACTACCAATGTTTCCTGCTGCCAAATCTCTAGACCCCTGGGGAGAACTCTGTGGGTCTTATCTGGTCCATGAGCCAGAGCTTGAGCACCACTGGTACATGCCATATGCCCTATGCAGCTTCTGGATCAGCACTCACAGTTCTCCACCTCCTTCCACACCTAACTGCTTCCCATCATCTCTTTAATAGACAGCCTTTTAAC
>JAGPOW010003182.1:1499241-1522897 GCA_030014935.1 Caiman crocodilus | reverse complement strand
GGTGGATCCTGTGGAGGATCTCAGAAACGACGACGGCTCCCTCGTGATCTCGCTCCACCTGGCACTTCCATGCATGGCTGGCCATAGCCTTGCCCAAAAGGCAGAAGAAATAGTGACAGCAGTGACCTTCTGGGCAGGAGAAAGGGAGGTGTGGGTGTGGAAAGACAGGTGCTCGTGCCAGCAGTATGGTAGAAGGGGCAGCCGTTTGATGTGAAGCTGCGTGAACCCCAGCTGAAAGGTACTGTAAGACCTCTGGGGAAGATCTTGTGGCAGGGCTGTCCTCCTAGTCCTCTGTGCTCAGGCCATTTCTCTACCTCGCTCCTTTGGCTCCAGGTACGATGCACAGTAGCAGCTTGGGCAGTACCGACTGTTTGAATGTACAGCTGCCTAAACAGGAGGGGGTGGGCAGGTCTGGTGGGGCTAGAGAGCCTGCAGCCAGTTGCTACCGTCCTGTCCCCCCTCTGGTAACCATCTCTCCCTGCACACTGTTGGTCTGGGGCAAACCAGGACTTACCGTATCTAGACAAGGGTTTTTCCCCCATTTAGCCCCTTATCTTACAAGTGAGTATATGGCAGCAGGGGTGAATTAAGACAATTAGATTCTAGCCATAGAAAATTAAAACAAATGTATACATTTTCCATGAGTAAAATCTAATTAGTGCGGGGCGGGGGCTCATCTTAAATGTCAGGGTCATCTTCTATTCAGGGTAAATACAGTAGATCTGGAAGGACTGGAGGCAAGCAGGCAGAGCCGTATCACAGGCCTGGGGCAAGCAGGCAGAGCCGTATCACCATGCCTGCTCCTACAGCGATAACTATTATATACGTAATCAGCTTTATAAAGAAAAGCCAGTCTGCTCTTTAAATGCTCCACTGCCAAAGCAGTTCTTTGCATTTCATGAGAAATACTAATCTAATACTCATACACAAGCTAATGTTAATGCCCTAAACTGCTTAAGTGGGTTTATGGAGTGAAGTGTTTGGGAAGGGTGGGGAATGCAGCGATAGGAAATCTAGTGCCTGTCAACCCCAAAACACATTAGGAACGAGCCTGACAGAATGGCTGTGAACTGTCACCGAACAACAGGAAATCACAAAGGGCAACATTTTTCTCGGGTGGCTGACGTCTACTGATTTTGGTCAAGTCCATACTGAAGGTTTCCGGTCTGTTAAAAGGTTCAAGCACTCTCTGCACAGTTTACTGGGTTCTTAGTGAGGCAAAATCAGACTAAGTCAATGGGAGTTTTTGGTCTTAATAGGAGCTAGCCCTAATTAAGATCTAGATGAAATAAATCTTCAGGACTTTGCGCAAACAGGAAAAGGCCTGAAAGAAGCACTGAGGTTCCTCTGCCCTGAACACAGAATTCACGGGTAGCGAGAGAGAAAAGACTTAGATCTACTGAAGCAATATGTTAAAGAAATAGAAATGAGGAGCACTTCTCAGAAAGGCTTCTAATACCACCTAATAATAGCCCTTGCGGTCATTCTCTCCCCTGCAGCCATAATTTATTGACCACAAACTTCTCAGAACTGATAGTAGTTTGCCCATATTAAGCCATCTGGAGAGTAACTCTTCCATCAAGAGGAATTAAAAATGTATTATCTCACCAGCTTTCCCTAAGGATAGGATACAAAAAACTACTCCTTCATATGCAGCCTATATATACCAGGGGGCGACATGTACATCATGCATGAATGAAAACAGAAAACATGCATAAAAAAAATTACAATTCAAATAAGTGTATTTCCTTAGGGCTACATGAAGGATGCATAGTTGTTTGTCGCAAATACAATTCTCATTGCATCTAATTCGCACTTTATTTCATGCTCCGGTGGGATGCAGAAGGAATGCTCAGCAATGTTATTACAATGAACCAAATGTAAATGAAATGCATCTATGGCCCATCAGGACGTGCGCTGTCACATTCTTAAAAGGCCCAATCGCACATCACCATCCATGCCAAAAATATAATGGAACCTTCCTTGATGGGAGTCATCTTTAATCAAACGCGTCTCCTCTACACCGAGAGTCACAGGCAGTGAAATTGTACTTTGCAGAATTGCAGCCTTGGACTTTAAATCTACTGACATATCAATATTGGCTGAATAGTGGAGCAACAAAAAGGTTCGCCCAGCATTTGTCCCCCCCACAGAATCCATTCAAATTGTGAAGCTATCTGGAGGAGGAGGATGGTTTTGTGCTCAAGGCAGTGGCTGAGAATGCTAGGTTCAACCTTGCAGATCTCTTCTATGACCTCCTTGGGAAGGATGCAGTCTCTCTGTGCATCAGATTCGCAGCTGCAAAATTGTAACAGGATTGGATTGGAAATGGGGCTGTAAACTCTTCAGGACAAGAGTTGTCTTTGACAAGCATAGAGCCCTGATCTCCATCTCGGCCTCTGGATCATTTTCATCCCACTAAGCAAGAGACAGAAATCCAGCATAAACTGGTATAAGTGACTGGAAGCCAATTCTCATCTGTAACACAACAGAAGTTTGGTGTATGTAAACTGCTTTCAAAATTGTTGAAAATGGTTTAAGATAAACCTGGATAGATATAGTGTCAGACTTAATGGATTTCGTTTAAATCAGTTCATTGAACTTCTGTCCCAGATCCCCTCCAGATTCAAGTTAACAGCAGGAAGGAATGGTCTAGCGCCCCCTGGCTTCTGGCCTGGGCCACTGCGGGCAGGTGGCTGCATTTCCAGAATCAAAAGTGAATGTCTGGTCACTTGCTTATCGGTTCGATCTGCATAGCAGACACTAACCTGCAAAGATCAAATCGATTCAGCCTCAGACTTTTTGACTGTCTGTACTTAGTCCCGAAGTTCAACATGAGGCATTCACCCAAGATTTTGCTGGATAAACTCCTATTGCACTCTTATGCTTGTGCAGTTCAGTATTTACAACAACAGGATCCAGTCCTGCTTGTGGTCTCTGGACACTGCTGCAATATTAGTAATAAACAAAAAGGAAGCAATAAATAAATTAGTGGAAAGGCAGACAGGAAAGAGACATATGGTCATTTCCCCAACAGCAGTGTTTATGCTTTGCATGTGTTGAAATCATGACTAATATTTCTGAGAAAAGTTAAGCTGTTTTATTCAACAGGATGAGTCCACATCCAACCAGTGGCTTGATCTACATGGCATCATCAGCATACATGACAGAGGATCCAATCAGACACTCTAACTGAATGGCATTTTATCATACATTACAGAGACAATACCCATAGGAGGGACTACAATCATTATACAGGGTAGCCAACCAGCAGGTTCCTAAGGTTTTCCAGCATGAACAAAAAACAGCCACTCAGAAGCAGATCAGAATCAGAAGGTCTACTGCCATACTGTGAAAACCGCAACACTGCTAGTTAAATAATACAGTCCGGGATTTACAAAAAGAATCTATCAGGTATACTTCATTCTAAGGAAGAAAAGTGCACTGTCGTTATCGTTAAAGGGACTGACACATTTACACTGGTTGCTTAGGAGGGTCTGTACAGAAAAAATATCAGGGGTGGGTGCAATTGCTTTAAAGTCAGCACCGATAAATGCATCGCCTCGTCAACAGAAAGACCAACATCACTGAGCCATTGGGGAGATGAGCCAAAGGAACAGCTACACTGGCAACCACCTACTTTGGGGAGTTTGCAAAAGTAGCTTCAAGAAGCAGAGATTTTATTTTCTGGGAGAGGCAGAGACTAAGCATGTGTGAGGGAGCTGATTCACAACTTTTGAATTTGCTCTGCACAGCAGAAATCAACTTCTCCATCACAGACTTAGGCCCTCTGTTGATCTCTCCGGATGGTAAAAGGAGGAATGAAATTTCCTTGCTTGGAAAGGTTTTTACGGGAAGATGACCCTTCCGGATGGGCATTACCAGCTTTTTCTTCAGCCAATTTTGTAGACCGTAAAATTTCACCATGCGAGTCAACAGCACTGTGAACGCCCTGAGGGCTGCAGTCTTAAAGCATACAGAGAGGTATAAATGATTATCATCATAAAGTATATGAGCAGAATTCAGTTACGATGTTTCTACAACACAAGCGTTTTAATTTTGTGCTGAGTTAAACTACAGAAAAATACATTTCAAAAAATGTACAGTAGTCACCCCAAACTGCAACTTGAATGCCTTATTAAAAAAGGGTAGTTTTTCTTAACAAAATGTCTCATTTTTGTTTGTTTTCTTACAAAAAAAGGACTTCAAAAGCAATACACCCGCAGCAGAACATAACTGTACAAAAGAAATCATGATGTGTACAGCTCCAAGTACATTAACTCCAAGCATTTGTTCTGGTGCTCAAAAGGCACTTAAAGATTAAAAAAAAAAAATCAATAGTATGAAAAAAGAGCAAAAAATAAAGGCAATAATTTAATAGAGAAAACACTGGAGTTTGTACCAGATCTTTAAAAGTAAGGGTGGGGGGAAACAAGCATTGTTTTGCTATCAAGTGATTGTTGGAAGTATTTAAAAAAAGAAAAAAAGAAGATTGGCAAAAGTGAGTGTTCTCCAGGAACTAAGTGGAAACAATTACTGGCAATGAATACACAATAATCATGCCAAATGGGATTTTTCCCTCTCCCTAAAAGCACATTTGCTGGTTCATTACTAGAACAGACTGACAGACTGTTTGAACATCTGCTGCCCAAAATGACAAAGGCATTGACCTCAGGGTTGGTCTAAGTTTAGGAAAGGGGGGAGGAAAAAAGCATGAAGAAAAATAAACGTCCATATGAACTAATTGTGGTAATTACAAATATCAACAATGTTAGTAGACGAGTACGTAAACACCATTTTCCTCTTATAATATTATATTGAGGAACAATAATAGAATCACTACATACAGTACTTTTTCCCCACACTGTACACCAAAAGGTTAGGTTTGTGTTTTTTATTTTATTATTTTTTACATTGAGCTATCTACTAAGTGCAAAGATTTGGTGAGTGGCATTGGCTTTCATCTAATATTAGCCTATTTTTGTACAGTTTACATTTTAACAGTTACTTTCCAGCATTTAAGCAAGTACAGCAATATATAATAGACTAGAACAGGCAAGAGACAGTTAAGAGAAGAGGCTATGTGGAAGTGAAACATGCTTGTGCATTGGACACAGAAAAAGAACGAACAGCTAATCAGTTCCACTGGGTTTCGATTAAGATCCATCTGTATCCAGTTAAGTAAATGTAAACTTTTGCTGCACACAAACATAGGGCTTCCCAGTGTGTCATATGCACATGGATGAGATATGGATGGGATTCCCAGATGAGAAGTGCAACCATTTTCTACATCAACCTGTTAGTCTTTTCCATCTTGACCTTCTGTGATAGAAACGTTGGATTTTTCTCTTGGAAATCGGAAGATTTCTGCTTTCTGTGGTGGTTCTGAGGTGTCAGACAGAAAGGCCAAATTCAAAAAAAAAAAAAGTCATGTAATACTGAAAGAAGCTGAATGTTAATCCCAACTCCCCCTGGGGCAGGAAGGCATGCCATGCCGACGTCTGCTGCTGAAAACCAGCCATTGCAGCAGAAGTCAGGGATGTCAAGGGGACAAAAAAGGGGTAGGAACAGTTGGGAACCATTGGCACTGCATCTGGGTGGCGATGGAGTGAGACTTGTCAAGATCTGTTTCACATTCAGATCCCATATGACCATGTGGAAGTAACCCAAATTAAACCTCAGGTCAACTCTATGAAAACCTGGTCAAGAAGCAAAACAAAAATTATAAAGGGGGAAAAAAACCCCAGAGTGTCTTGTATTCAGTGATTAGAGAAGTATTTATCAGACAAAGTATCATGCAATTCCCAGTTCTTTCTGCATATTTTTTTTCTAGGTTAAATGCTCAGAGGAAAACCAAAACATAATTTCTTTTGCGTAAACTCAAACGGCTGTATTCTATAGTACAGTACAGAAAGTGCAAAAATAGCGCCCATCAGGTCGGTTACGCGACTGATATGGTCAAATATGGCTCATGCTTTTCATGCAAGAAGACACAATCTGAATCAAGACCCTCATGTACTGCTGTGCAACTATAAATAAAGGAATGTTATCTTATCAATGCCTCCTTGCCTGTTTAGTCCCAATTTTTCAAGATATTAGTTTTTAAAAAATGTGTGGGAAAGGAAAATGAAGTATTTCAAAACCGTATAAGTTAACCCTTACTTATGTTCTACCACAGGTTTCTTATTAGTCCTTGTCCATTCTGAGTCTTCACGACAATCCAAGGTTTGTGGTTTTCCATTTGTACACGCAACACTATGCTATATCACGGCGTAGGTATTTATACTCTGTCTTCCCCTACATACAAAAGTGAAGGAATACACTCTGCGATTTGTTCATCTCCACATAATGCATGCCTCGGTGACTGCCCAACAGCCACACCGTTCAAATGAAGGCATCTTAGGAGTGAATTGGGAACAAATTCCACCCAGCCCGATGAAAACTACCATCCGCTATATTCCAAGCTCTTGTTTGTAGGCCAACAGTTGAACAAAACCAACAGGTCCTCCGTTTTGTTTTATATCAACAGCTGCAGAATATAAATTCCAGGCTTGATCTCGTATTGCTTGATGCACAGTTGCTATATACCTCCACGCTCACGCGCGCGCGCACACACCCCCACAGACACACACGCACAAATAGCCTCAAAAAAATAAAACCAACCGAACACCGCTAGAGAAGTTTCAGAGCACGTTTCTGAGGTAACGCTACTAAAAAAAGAAAGAGTTATTGAACTTTTTACACTTTGTATATAGGCTTCTACATAGGCTCACGCACCCTCCAGTGACAGTAGGCAGAACAGCCATCTCATCCTGCTGGCCAGGTTCACTGCAATCTTTGTAAATGTTTCTGCATGGACGTGTATACATAATGAAATCGTCAGGTCCCGGTACACACACAGGTTTCCCTTCTGAACAGTTCTCCTCGGAGCATATTTTTTCTCCTCTCTTTCCATTTCAATAAATGGGACCACTTGGAGAGTTGCAGTTTCCCCTTTGAAAATCCAGATGATGACTTCCTCCCCGTAACCAGCATCCCCTTGGCGCGGAGCTACATGGTACCTGATTTATCCGAGGAGCTATTGGGGAAAATCTTCTCCGTCGGTGTCACCGCGGGGCTGCCCATTCCTGAACTGCTACTGCTGCTTGATCGGTGTTGGACCACTGGCCTGACGGGTCTCATGGGCGGAGGCCTCAGCTGAGCACCTGCGAGCCGGGCTGAGAGGGCGGGCTTGAACGTAGTCATCATTTCGGTGGTGGAGCTACTGCTGCGTCTCATGGCAGCGTCGGGGTCTCGGATCATGATGGTGTGAAGCGGACTGGCAGGCTCCGAATTGACAGAGCCCATTGGAGGATTCTTCATTGGCTCCAGGGTGTCGAGGACGACATCCGGGGCCTGCTTCACAGTGTTTTGTCTCTCCAGCTCACGCAGCTCATTCAGTGCAGTGCTCATGGTTTTCTCAATGTCCTGTGAATGCGACAAACAAAACGGGCATCAGTATCCCTGCATTTCAGGGTGAACTATTCTTGTCTTCCCCATAGCTTTAATCTCCGTCTGGCCATGGCCCATGATCTCAAATAATGCTGAGAAATCCTGAGCCTCTGCAACTCCCACTCACCTGAAGGGACGGCGGCTGCTCATCTCTCAGGATGCGTCCCCCTGTACAAGAAGCTGGTTTTGCAACTCGGGGCATGTCTACATTGCCTCTGTGACACTAGTAGTGTAGACTAAGCCTACCTCTCTGCTTCCCTCTCCAGATACCCCAAGCACAGAATGGAGGCAGCAAGGACTCTCCAGCGATCCCCCTCAAACAGTGTTATTGAGAGCTATCGCTGACATGGGAAGGGTTTAGTTTTCAGTGACAGCCGAAAGAACACTATAAAGACAGTGAAGACGTACCCCCAGATAATCCAAGCACATACTAGCCCACGAGAACCACAGTGAGTGACTGCCTGAGAAGCAGAGGCTTCCTCAGTACAATCCACGTACTGTACAAGAAGTAGACAAGAGGCATAAAATGATGAAAAAGAAAATGACATTGCAAGAATGCTTTCTATTTTGGCAGGTTAGGTTTTAAATGCAGCACTTGAACTCACACCCTCCCACAGTACCCCATACGATTGCTGGACAGTACCCCATACTATTGCCATATGCTCCATGCTCTCACAGCATCTTCTCCTCAGTTTGACACCTGGGAAATTTGCTCTACCGTCAGTTAGTAACGAGAGAGGAAATCATGAGAATAAACCTAACTCACAGCATCTGCTGTGAGTATGGGCTTGGTCGCCAAGAGTTATTTCTGCTACTTGTCCATCAGCTGTGCATTTTGATGGCTTCAGCAGTTGAGACCAGATTACAGACTTCATTGTGGTCTTTAATTCCAGGCTGTGCGAGCATAGGAGAGGCAAAACAAATTCCCACCGCTGAAGGGAAACTGGCAGGCACACACGAACACACACTTTTTCATCATGAAGAGGGAGAGCTTAAAAAACTATATCTCAACTATTTGAGTGTGGGTTCTGCAAGCTTAAACTTTAGGTCCAGATTCTGCCAGGTACTCACGCCAAGGAGAGTCTGACTCTAATAGGTTAACATTTTATCACAAGTCGGTTCACATTCTGGTAAAAGCCTTTGTTTTCAGCTAAAATCCCCAAGTCTAAGTCTTAGACCTGCTCCAAGCGGCATCACAGTCTGTGGAAAGATATTAATTACTGGAAGGTGGATCGAGGCACTGGGCAAACGGGCACAATTTTAATTTGCTATCACATCCCTGGTGCTTCTCTAAATGGAAGACCTCTAAGTCTAAGAATCAGTCATTTGGCCTTGGTGGCTCCAACTGGGCCACCTTCTGTAAGACACAGCCAGACATTCTCAGATTTCTTACTAACAGGAATAAATGGTTCTGTATATTAGCTTATAAATACAGGGTTAGATGGGCATTTTGGTTTGCTGGGACTAGTAACTAAGTGAACAATATTCCCAGGCTAACAATGCACCAGTGCCAGCTTTCATGGCGGCAATGTGCGAAGTGTTAAACAAGAAGCTCTCACTGGCGCACACGATGCATTCGTTTCATATGGCTGACTGGTTTGTAAATTAAAAATCAAAACACTGTGCCACCTGCTTGGAATACAAAGAGTCCCCATCTTCCTAAGAAGACCAGACTAGAATAATGATATTTACAACAAATGCACGACGGAAAGGAAAAATAGCTCGGATATTTTAGAAATAAAATGAAGCTGTGAGTACTTGTTGCACACATATCATAGGAATGATCAGAGACACACTGACATCAGTCGATGGCACCTACCAAAAAGGCTTAAGGTGTGAAAAGCTCTAGATCAAGAACAACCAGCTAAGCAAAACATGGTGGCAACCAACCACCACCTTGCAGAGGAGGGCAACACAGCGTCTTCTCGCTGAGTGCCTGGCAAATGTTTCTTAGAGGCTGCTTGTCATACAACTTCCTAAGAAAACCTGACACAGCCTTCCATTATCACTCACCTTGTGCTGCCATTTACAACTATAGTAAGTAAGGGTAAATGTTTAATTCTTCACTCCGATGAATGGTACCGTTTTACTTCCACCTTACCCAACCCAAATGGCAACACAGGAGAGAATCTGGGGCCCTTTTTTTCCCTTTGGATCATCCATTCTCTGATTGTGCATGTGTTCTTGCTTCTGTGGCCCACAGCAGACCCCAGAGTAAACATCTTGTGCTGCAAGGTCCTAGTGACCCACGACCATTAACACATCTAATTTAGGTACATTCCTCCCAATATAAGCAGATTAGTCCTGAATATCTTGCCTAGATTCTAATATAACTCCATCTCTTTCAATTCCTCTCAAAGTTTCCAGAAGAGGGAGCATTCTTTGCTTCCAGTCCTCTGCCTCTGAGACACCATTAATAAGGCTACAAGTAGCTGCATGTCAGTGCATGGACAGATTGATCCTGTGTAAAATTTCCAAGTGCTTTGGAAAGGTTCTGAGAGTGTTTTATTTCCTCTTCAGTCCCCATTGCACAGAGTGCCAGTTCATGGCCCTATTACCTCTGCAAGTGCCTCTGCTTCCAGAGATTTCTGATCTCCAAGGCTGCTGTGCCGTGTAGATCCACAGGTTGATCTCAGTGGATGACCATCAGACAAGGCCTTCCTGTCTGGATAATTGATGCTGCCTGCACTGCCAAATGTTGCCATTCTGCGCTTCTCGGGACTCTCAATCCTGCCTCTGTTGAGTGGTATTTTGTGGGGACTGCTTGGACAGGCTGCTGCTCGAGGAGGGGTGTCAATCCCTGGACCCATTCCTCTTGGTGGGCTATGGGTGTCACCTCCACTCCGACGCCGGGGAATCGCTGCTCCATCAGATCTCAACCTTACCCTGCAAAGAAGTCATTGAAGGCAATTAGACTACATCATTACCCAGCATTTCAAAGACATGTGGTTGCATGCTGGGAAATCCACAATGTATCAGCTCTGAAAGCCTGCATCAAGTCAAGCACAAGCCTTTCAACTTGAGAGAACCCCATCAACAGGGGAGACATAGATTTTGCAGAGTGCCAAGAAGTGGAAAGCATCACATTTTCTCGGGTTGGTTGAATTAATAGATCTATTTGGCTCCTTTCCAGTTTAAACATGGCGTAAACAGAACAAATTGTTCTGCACTTCTTACTGAATCTGTGCATTCTACCTTTCCTGCCCCATGCAGTTTATTGCCTGTCACATAGAGGACTCGGATCACCCTTGCATTCATATGAAAGCGAGCCAATTTGCCTACCGGCCCATTACTCCCCCAAATCCATAGTCTGGAATATGATCTGTCGGAGACTGGATGTCATTCTTTGATGAGGCTTTATCATCCAGCAGGGGTCCACTGCTTGCCTCGCTGTCTGCCTTCTGACTCAAACTGTCGGAGAATGCATCATCCCTGTGAAAAATGAAACTGTATCAGGCAGGCAGATAATGGAGTGCTTTTCACAAGAGAAGATTGCATCTCCTTAGCGTGTGTGCCTTTCGAGTCCTAATGCACCTACTCAAACCAAGGGAAAAATAAATGTTCATCATTAGCACTCAACAGGGAGAGAGCAGAGTCTACTGGAAGAACAAGCAGCAAGGTAGTGGGGTGGCAAACTTGACTCTGCCACCAGCTCATTGGGTCACCATCGGCATATGCCTAACCTGGAAATCAGTCCCAGCCCAGATGTTGGATCTGAACACTCCCAACCCAGACCCAAAAGGAATCAAGGTCACAGATCTGACCTACATCTGAACGGTGTTAGAACTCAAATGTGAACCTCTGACCGACCTCCACAAACTTCTCTGAGCTAAGGGAATTTGGTGCCTAAATCCCCCTAACATTCAATAAAACACCTATTTCCTTGGGCTCCTTTGGGGATCGTAGCTGTAAGCCTATACGTAAACACCAGAATAAACGGAGAGCGTTTCATGAATGCAGAGCTCTGCAGTGACTCCCACTCATGACAACAGACCTTTGACCATTCACAGATAGCTTAAATCTGTGGCACTCAAACGTCTCCTTAAGCAGGCTGGATATGACTGGCGGGCCTGATCTGGCACCTCGGGCAGGTGTGGCAGGGCCTCATCCAGCCACACACAGGATGCCAGGAGGCAGCCCAGCCTGATCCAGCCCTGCCAGGGGCAGGGTCATGGCCCGGTCCTGATCAAGTCCTGCGGTGGGGAAGGGAACATGGCCCAGCTCCAACACAGGGATGCACAGAGAAGGGAGTGTAGCCTGGCCTGTATCTAGCTGTACTGGCGTAGGGGGTGTGGGAATTTGGCAGTGGTGGAGGGTGGCCATTGATCACCCACCATCAAATCTCCCAATCCATGGGGAGCTCTGCGAATTAGATGCAAATGCTCCCAAACTGCATTTGGCCATAGGCTGCAGGTCGAATGCCCCTGGCTTAAATCCCAGTGGTGGAAATCAGATATCTGTAGACAACCAAATCAGGCTAACAATTGATGTGGCAGCCATGGAATCTGACCATTCTTGCCCAACAAAGGTTGCCTACTCACATGTCCTGGACTACTATGTACTGATGAGGTATGAGACCATCCACACCATTGTGGCGCCCTTCCCACCAGTCCTCTGATGCACGATGATACAAGAGGAGTGAGGCTCCCTTCTTGAAGGAAAGTTCTCGTGGGGACCGTCCAATGTAGTCAAACTTTGCTATTGCTTCAATCTGTTCAACCTCTGCAGAGGAAAAATGTAGACATATGAAATGTTACTTGTAAAGCCATGCATACCCAGGCAATTTCTAATACTGCCTATGCTTCCAAAAAGCATCTCACATGAAATACAAACCATTCTTCTTACATCGCTAACGTCTCCTCAGTTTTCCCAAGTCCTTAGTTTCTCTCAGAAGCTAAAGGCATGTAAGAAGAGCCACAAAATCAATGGGAAGTAATTTTATCTCCGGTAAATCATGTTTCTAGGTGTGCCACCATATTTATCTATTTCCACCCATAGTAAGAGGATTGTTTCATATGGCCACAGGCCTCATGTTTTTCTAGACTGGGGGCCGCTGTAGATTTTTCACTCACAAGCTTTGAGCAAACCACCTCTCAGTTACTGCATCTGATTGGGTTACATTCCCTTCTCTTTCTTCTGCAGACACAGTTTGGCCTGAATTATTGATGAGTAGCAAATCCTGTTTGGGGAGTCCCATAGGAAGAGTGAAAGCAAGACCTGAGTGATACAGATAGCCACCACCCATCATCAGATCATGCTTGGAGACTTCCCTCGGTCCTGAGCACACCAGTTCCCCATGCCTGCCAATCTTAACAGCACCATTCGCCAGCTATTTAGGAGTCAGCATCTACCCGCCTGATTTCCAAGGGAACTCAGTTTCCATTTAGGCAGCAGATTTCTGGCCAGAAATGCCACAATGGAAACAGCTTGGTGCTGCAGTCTGTTGGAAAGCTGGCTTTTATTCTGGTGGCTAAATAAGAACAGGGCTCTTCTGAAAAAATCTCTCAAATTGTGGGTGCCAAGCACTTGAAAACCTGTTCTAGCAACAGCAACATCTCCCTCCGGACTGAGATGGTGACCAACTGCAGGGTACCTCTCAGAGCTGTTTATCTGAGGATTGCAAATTATTAGATAGACACAGCAGCATGTCACCCCCTCCCCCCGAGAAGAGCCAGCTCTGGGTGCCAGCAAGAGAATGGTTAATGCAACTTGATTTTTTAAGACACCCAATTGTCTTTCAAGCAAGCTCCAAGACTGGCAATGCAGAACAATGGGGACCGACAGGGCCAACAGTGATGCTAAATAGGGCAAATTACCCTAGATCTTTCATATCTGTTACATTTTCATTAGAATAGGGAAAACTTTCTCCATTCCATCTGCCACCTCTGCAAACTGCAGACTCAACACCCAGTGGCAGATGAGGATATGACCTCCCTTTTAACTTTGCAGCCAAGTCTGAATGGGGTGAGGTGCTGGGGAGCAGAATCTGTAGGACCCTGAATCGCTTTCCAGCTTTTTGCTCTCTCATGCTTGATGGGTCACCCAAAGATATGTGCTTTCACCAATATGGACAATGTGACATTTGGGGCTATTACAGGAGGATCCATGGAGGGAGGTCTCTCTGGAGAAAATATAATACAGGGGACTATCCCAGTCATGATGAAATATTGGCACAGTTAATCACCCGGAAACTTCAATCAGAACTATTAAAGTGACCATCCGAGCATAAAATTGGCTAAATGGCAGCTTGCTCTCCTTCACCTTTTAGTCACATTAGCGCCTGTTTGTTGCTAACACTGACAAATGTAACCTTTCTTCCTTAAAAATTCATCTTCAAGCACGTGAATGATCATCTTCTCCCCCCTGCTTCTGTACTGTCATCTTACAGCACAACAATTAGGGCCACTTATGCTGTCCCCACATCAAGTGTCAGAAAGACACTGGGGTTTCTTCAGCAGCAGAGGAAATCAATGGAAATAATGGCCATAAAGAAAGCAGACAACAGGTGTGCATAACCATGCATCATGCAGGGTTTTAAAGAGCACTTCCATTCTGCAAAGCAACTCTATGAAAACGGCATCAGCAGGTTCTGGGTTTATTGTCTCTCTATAATGCCAGGTCATATTTTCTTAGCTTACCATTTCTTTCTTTCCCTAATGGCCAGAGCTGCAAATTCAATCTAGGACATGGAAATCAAACTAGTTCCTTCTGGTCCGCACATAATATTCTGTGATGAAACTTTTTCAGGCCAAGCTCACTCCTTAAAATCACCCATGAAATGCTTTTGCCATCAGCATGTGTTGCACAGATCCTACGGAGAGCAAAACTAAACTCTACCCGTGGAATTTAGTTAATAATGTGCTGTTGCCACAGAGTCTGGCTCAGGCTCTGGTGGCTGGGTCAGCTCCACCTGTCTTTCACATTCACACGGCAAGGTCCTCATTGCTCTTGCCCAAATCATGCATAAAACTGTGTGGCAGTGACCACTGGATAAAGACAAGGCCAAATGCCTGATGTGTCCCTTTAATTCCAAATGAAAAAGCAAAAGAGAGAACTGTTGGGACTACTGGAAGCACAAGGAGCCATTTAAAATGCATTTTTTTAAAGATAACATTGTGGAATGAGATTGAAATTAAGCCTTTGCCCTAATGCACACCCTGTGGTCTATGCTGACTGGATCCCTATGTAAGGCGTGCTTATCAACAGGCACATGCACTGTCAAACATACCAACATCTTCTGCCCTAAATGACCACATGTTAGTCCAGGCTTATTTGATTAGAAGGAAAATACACGCTGCTTTCCCACACACACAGCTCTTCCCAGGCAGACTCAATTTTCCACTGTTTATGTCTACCACTTACCATCGTCACTGGTGTGCGGCTCCGTGCCGTTGTCATGGTCTGCTTCATCGATGGTGCCTGGCTCACTGTGGGGGCTGTCACTAACATGAAACATTGGGGGGAAGGAATGAAGAAAGATACAGATGTAGCATTAAGAAAATAGTTTAAATTTTCCTGCCAGGCTATGCAGTAAGGAAATATGTTCTTGAGATGCAATGCTAGCCCTACTGACATCTAGGTGGAGTTTTGCCTTCGACTTCAATGGGGGACAGGATTTTCCACCCTTCATTGCCACGTTTGGTTTAAATCAAGGCAGATCTCTGAACCTGCTCTCAGAATTGGACCAGTTCACATTGTGACCTCTTTTTTCCTACTATCCTGCACCTTCTGTTATTCTCTACTCCTGTGCAAAGTGAAACCAAATTAGAACGTTCCACACTCGCTCACACACAAGGAGCAGCATTTTACACACCTTTTGTGCAAGCCCTCTCGGGGCCAGGTAGCACAAAGAAGGGATGAAACAGACTCACAGAGACTTCCAATCGCCTCAAGCTTGCAACTGAGATGATTATAAAACACCAACCTGGAAACACTCCAATTTGAACCCAAGTTTTGGAGTCTCAAATACAACCCAAATTCCTAGGTATCATGTTATACAGATCTGATCTAAGCCTGTCTCTATGTCCTAAAGTTACCCCTTTATTGTAAACATTAAAGGACAGTTTGTACAGTAAAAAATGGACTCTTGCCCATTTAAGCCATTCCCAGTATCCAAGAACATCAAATACCACTGTCCTTACTCAGTAAAAATCCAATGTGATGGAACTGTTCCTCTAACAAGGCAGAAGAACCTAACAGCACCCAGAGCAAGGATACCATGCCAGACATTGGTTGAGGATATTTATCCAGTGGGAACTGTCTAAATACAGACTGAGAGAGCAAAGAACTATATGAGCTTGCTCAATATACTTAGCAACTTGTCTATATTACAAGGATCATGCCCCATGGCTAACAGAGACCTGCTGATAGACCCCTGGTGCAGACACAGCGCTTCTGCCAGCAACTCTTCTGTCGTTCAAGGGAGCTGGTACAGCTCTAGTAGTGGAAAAACTTCCTGCCAGCAGAGGTATCTGTACCACGGGGCCTGGCTCCCTTAGCCCAGCTAATATAGTCAATATAATTAAAGCAGCATAAGCTCTATAGCATCCACAGGCCAAGCCTCAGGTCAAGCGAAATACAGTTCCAGTTGTCCTAATACCCAGGTTGTTTGGGGGTTTTTTTTATGAACAAGCTTCGATAAGTCTTAGACTAATGGGATTTTTGTTAAGCTCCAGCGTACAGATTTTTAAGGGAAAAATATTTTCTTCTGAAGTGTTGCAGATCTTTCTAGCACTGAACTGTAACGCCAGAGAGCCAGGAAAGGAAACTGATTAGAAACACGATGAAACAGACTTGCCTTTTTCACCAGCAAAGTCAATGTCAATAGGAATGAAATGCACTACTAAGATGCATTACTAAGGATAAAGACATTAGGTTGGTAGAATTATCTTAAGTTTACCAATTAAAGTATTTGTACCAAGGTAAGGACACAGTCAGCAAGGGATAGAGCAAGGTCCTCCGTTACTATAAACCCCTGTGGCACTATTGAAATTGTTGTAGCTACATCAAACTTACACCATCTGCGAATCTCACTCACTAAGTCTGTGAAAGAGGTGCCTATTGTTGGCAAAAAGGAATCAAAACATTCCAGGTCAGGGTTTACCCCAGTCCTGGGGATTAGACCCAAAATCCTGATCCCCCCCTGGCTCTCAAGTAGTCATCCTTACAAGCCATTTCCCTGAAATCACACACTCTAAATTAACCACTTTTTTCACCCAGAAGCACGTGGTAGCCCTGCTGTCCATCCCAGTCCCACAGCCTCATCCTTCATTTAGAGTGGAAGAGGATTAAAGCTAGGAAGGAGGTGTGGCTTTGTTAAGAACATAAAAGTCACTTATGATTCGTAAAGTGGTTAAACTCCCTTATTTTGATTACCCATTCCTTACCAGTACTCTTCCCCACCAGTCATGCATTTCTCATAAACAGGTCCCTCCAGCTCCCTATGGCTGGGGAAGATGCCCTCGTGATTGACGATGATGGTTTTTATAACTTCATTGACATGAGCCTGGCAGGAGACTGGATCCTGCCCATCTGGAATATGCATCAAAGTTGGTCCAAAGCAGATGGCCAGGTTGTAGGGATCCATCATGTTCTCATCGCTGTACTGTGACAAGCTGCAAACACAAGCATCCCACAGGTAAAGCACTGAGCTTGTCTACGGTTAGCTCAAAAAAATTCTCAGCACAAAAATAGCACTGCACAGAAAGTGCCATCAGCCATAGCCAGGAAACACAATAAGGTAGAGGAGACAGACAACCACCAAAGTACCAGACAATTTTGGGCATGTAGGACTCTGAAAAACGGGGGAACGAGCTATTCAAGTAAACAGGGACAGATAAACAGACTCACTGATTGAGGAAAGCAAAGAGATATCTCATGACGACAATGACAGCTCGGGACAGGGTTATGATGATTTGCTGGATCTGGTGAACTCTTTCGACAGGGTTCTCGATTTCTGGAACACAAGAACACAGGGTGGACCTCATGGCTGGACGCTGACCTAAAGGCATCTAGTCACTACTGCTGCAAGAAGGCACGGACTACTGTTCACAACGAGTAGCCCGGCATGTAAGGGAAACAATACACAGTTTGAGCTTTCGTTTATGATTTAACACTAAAGGAAGAAAGATAGAATCGCATGTTAAACCTGCCTGACAAAACTGTGAAGCCATGTGTGTATATTAGTGCCAAGAAGGCTAGAAGGGCCGATTCAATCATGTAGACAGTCTAATTGTACAACATAGGGAGCTTGGGTGAAACTTAATGGCATCTGTCAAACTCAACCATTCTACTTAGGCCAAGTATTTCAGTCCTCAAAAAACATAAGATATGCTACAGGTGAGGAATAAATTCTTCAGCCACTTAAAACTGAAGATATTTTACCAGCTTTATTTTATTCTCAGTATTTCCCCATTTGGAGACATATTTCCCACTTCCCAAGAGAACATCCTATAACCACCCAGCTCAGAAGACATCAGGCACACCGCACAGACAAAAATGCCAGATTCCTGCGCTCGTAAGTCGAGCAAGCGAGAGAGCATAGCAGGAGCTCAACAAGGTGCCATTCCCTCAGGGGAACGTAGTGTTGAGTCGAGCTTCCTGATGCCAGAGTTATATCTATGATTTGTTTTAACCAATAACTGTCTAATATAAGAAAAAAAAGGAAAAGACATTCGGGCAAAAAATACTCTTTCAGAATTTTCCTTTCTTTGAAGAAAACATTTTATTCTCTCTCTCTTATCATTTGCTACAATCTTTCCCCCTCTCAGACTCCTTTTCTTTTCTACTTTTATTTTTTTGAAACCCAGAGGAACAAAAGTGCCGCGACAATTCAAACATTTCCCTGCAAGGTGTTTGAATGAAATGTCACAGAGATGTCAATGGTCACAGTCGTTACAAAGCATGTAAGTGGGATACTCCAACGAGTCCTGCTGAATGAACCCCTACAAGCAGGATGACTTTCCTATCTGATTTTTGATCACGTGCATTTGAGAGACGTTTCCAATGAAAACTCAGCTTCCAGCTAAGCAGAAGTGACAAGCAGCCTTTTGCGTGTTACAAGAGTCCTCCTTTCTTATCACAGAAACAATGAATTACACGGCACCGTAACATACACAGCCCCTTCTCACAACACTTCATCCCACACTTCCTAGAGCCCGGGGAAATCAAACTGGCTTTCAGTCATACAGCAGCAGAGGGACCAGAGAGCTTGCTCAGATGAGCTCACCTTTCTACCTTGGGTAATAGGATGGGGTAGAACAGTTTGAAAAGGGCTTCAACATCTCACAGCAGGGACAGCATTGGTTTTCAAATGTCAAAAGCTTCCCAGTCCATTTAAGCTGGGATATAAATTATATTGCATTTATTTTAGAGACAGTGAACGCGTCCATATGCAATGTAATGCAAAGCAATAAACACCAGAGTTTATTGCTCCAGTGTTTACTGGTCCCAAATGCACCATTGAATGCACACCAGGGACTGGAGCACATTGAGCTGAGTCGGAGCAACCCCAGGTGGCGGGGGGGGGGGCCCACGGATCATCCTACCAGCCCAGGGCTGCTCCTCCCAACCTAGCGTACTGCGGAGGAGCTGGCTGGGGCATGCGGGTGCTTCAGCACAGGGTAGCCAGCAGGCAAGTACTATTTTGCTGTGGAATTCATTAGTTTATTCCAACCTAACAGGGGTGCACATGTAGAAGTGCAACATTTTTTTGTGCAGCTAATTAGTCTCCTCCACAGTACACGTATTGTGTAGACACACCCAGAGAATAGGACGACATTTAGCACCAGATTTCTAATGTGAATTAGATGCTGAAGTCTTTCCGTTAATTATGATACTTCATCATCAGCTGAGACGTGTAGGAAAGAGGAAAGGAAAAGCTTTAGAAGCATTTAAACATAAGCTTACCTTTTAGCACATAAGCAACCCTAGTTGAATTATTCACTTATTTAAATATATGCTTAGCTAGGCTGGAACCAAAATCAGTTTGGAGTATTTCTTTTGCAAACTAACAGTAATCACTATAATCCAAATGCACAGCTTATTTTCCCGTCATGTCTAAAACTGCAAATTCATCCTATCAATTCTCCTTTTCCCTAAAGGGCACCGAGAATGTCCATCATTTTCCAATAAATATTCATCAGTACCATGACATATTGGGAAAAACATACTTAAGCCCCAGAAACCAGTTTCCCCAGTTCCAGTGGACTAAATAGAGCTGGGCAGAATGGTCTAGAGAAAAGCAGCAGCTCCTTGAGCTCCATGAATTCAAACCCAAACCCATGAAAGTCTAAAACAAACTGCTCCTCCCCTACACGTGTGAATGTATCCCAGCATTTTCTGGGTCTTTTGGGGACAGGAAGTGCAAATGGTGAGACAGTAAAAGGATTGCTGATCTCTTCAAGTCATTCTCTCCATTTACTTGTAATAACTTAGCAAATCCAAGAGGTTTAGTTGGGATGTTTGTGCCTATTGTACTGCCAGATCTTACTGACCACTCTGCTTCTGTTGAGTAGAGGCCACAATGCCTTGGGGCAGCAAAACGCTTATCCGTACCTCACTGTTTGTACTTACTGATAGTAGATATCAAGTCTTGAAACCTTTCCTTAGGAAAGAGGGGGTTTTCCAGTCCTCGGAAATATAGCTTTAAGACCCCAGCAACTGAATTGATGTCTCGTTCATTTTGATCATCAGCAAGGGGGTCTTCACCTGAACAGATAAAAGGTTTAATTCTAGTTGAATTAGGCACCAAGCACTGTTCAGTTGACTAGCATTGGAAAACCAGTGATCAAGAAAACAGCAAGGGAAGTGGTAACACTATTTAATTTCCAAGAATGTCAAGGGCTTAATAAGATAGCATGTTAAACAGCACCATGCTGAGACATGCTGTAGTCCAACTTATGGTAATCAGGGGCACAAGGGTAATTGTCATGGCAAGGATTTACAAACTTTCCAGAAAATTATGCATGGCGTTATTTAGTTTTCTTTCTCGGTTTTCAGCCCAATGCATCTTTTGTATGCAAGACAAGAGCTCATAACTGAGTGAGATGATGGCTTGAGAGAGCTGCAGAAGACAAGGAATTATGTGCCAGCACACCTGTGTTACACTGAAATCCATGGGATGCCTTTCAGATGGCATAACGAGGGCACCGGAGGGCACTGCATGGAGGGATTTAGATATCCATTTCTTAAATGGTAAATGGATGTGCAAGTCCCTTAGTTATCTCCAAAAATGCCAAATGGGACCTGCATGGTTGGTATAGATTCAAAAGGATGATTATGATCACACCCATCTGACCCCCACATAATACAGGGCATACAATTTCATCTAGAGAAATTATGTTTAAATAAACTCCTTAATTGTGCAATCCTTTCTGCTGTTCTCCTCAGAGAGGCATTTTAGAAACTGCGATCGGTAGAGTCAGCAGACGTACTAGGTAGGCCATATTTTGCTTTATACAAAACTTAAGTTACAGCTGTAACGACAGTTCGTGCAGCGCAGTGCAATTAGCCCATTCTCTATATTGCACATGTTATAGTTACCTTGCTGGGGTAATATGAAACCAGGGGATCAAGGAGGCATAAGAGCATTAACTATAGTAACTTTTCTCTAATACTTTATTACTGTCCAGGAAAACTGATAAAAGAAAAACTCTTGGAAAGCAGAGCCTTATCATATCATCTCATTTCCCCTCGGAGGAGCTCCCATGCTCCTAGAGAAAAGCATCCCATTTCCTTGAAACAGAAACGCCTGCTAGGCGTGAGTTACAAAAATGCCTCAGGGAAGAGTTATGTATCAACGCTGACTGAGACTCCCACCCATAATATCTTCCTCCTCAATAAACTCTAGGAGAGAGTCCAGACACTCCAGTCTTAATCAATATACCTTGGCAGGATCACCTGCCAATCACATACCTCTTTCAAATGAATTTTTGATGTCATTGACTTCAACCTGAGATCCAGGCACTCTAAAAATACCCTGCTGTTGAAGACCTAGACAGTGCAAAGTAAAACAGAAGAGTGAACGGGATGTTTCTGCCAGTCTGCCGGCAATTCAGAATTTCACTTCCTTTGTTTTGCTGAAATCAGATATGGGCCACTACGCTATGCTCACATATTAGGACAATATTTGTCAGAGCACGGTGTCTTTGGAAGGAATATGCAGATGCACTCTAAAAGGAGAGGGCTGGAAAATCAAGCCTTACTGAGCTCCAGAAAACAAACACTTAATTTGCGGACAGAAAAGTAAACGGAAATTCGCTGTGGCTGGCACTACAGAGTATTTTCCATATTGACCAGAGCACAGCAATGTACAGATGGTGCCATAAATGGCTGAAATCTCACTTTCCTGACCTCCCTTGTCACCATCTCAAGTCGAAAAGAGCCCCGATCCACCACCTGCCCAATGATGCAGACAGATAAAATATTTGTGAAATGGGAGGAGATGACAGATAGCTAAAAGTGTGGAGACAAAAGTATCAGGCTGCTTAGAGCCAAAGGGCAGTGGCTGGCACAGTCTGTACCCTGTCTGACCTGACCCCTGGTACGCAGCATGCTCTTTGAAGAGGCTTAACTGTTTTCTCCTTTGTTCTTGTTGAAATAAATGGAAAGATTATTGGCTAATGCACGTCTTTTATGTGCAAGAAAAGGAATCATAATCATCATCATAAGATTTTATTTCTACTCAATTTCTCCAATTGAAGTCCCCACGATCAAACAGCGGGAAGGACTCTCATTGGATCGTGGCCCAAATGAACAATTTAACCCCAAAATAAATACTTACAGGAACTAAATATTTGCCACTCTCATAAATGACGTCCTAGTTTATGCTGTCAGATTTATAACCCAACCTCATATGGTTAATAAAGATAGATGACACCTCCATTATACTTGGCTGTGAATTGAAAGTCTTTTATTACTTTTATGCAACAGCTTCCACTGAAATAATAGGCAAACATTAAATTAGCTTACCGTACAAATTGATGTATCGGATGCAGCTTTCCACTACAAGTGGGATTGCCTGCCCTGAATCCTTAAAAAACAAGGAATTAAGAATTTACTGGCTGGTCGATAAGCGTAAACTGGACATTTATTTAAGTACAGTATACAAGCACTCAGGAAATCAGTGTCATTGAGTTTAGTAAGAGAATAAGCAAGAGAAGGAGGTGCTAAATATGCCAAGCCAGCAAAGAGGGCTGAATCCACTTATGTGCAGTCAATTATTTATGAAAAAGGCCTCCACTATATGTGTGAAAGGCTGTTTCTCTTTATCTGGTTGGCTGAAAAACAAAACAGAACAGGGGGCAAATGCAACTGAAATATAATTGCTCTATTTCGAAGATGGGATATGACCCCCAAAGACTTGCAATTTACCTGAGTGATGAAATAACCCTCCAGCTACAGGATTTACATAAAGAAACAGCCATTGTCAATGGAAGTTACATTATACAAAGAAATACGTGAAATACATTAATTAGGAACAAAAAATGGGGGCTGGCCCCAGAATGAATTCAGTTTTCGTATCTTAGCTGCTTTCTCACATAGCCCCTAATGGAAGGGGGGTAGATTGCAGGCACATTTGGCTTTGCAAGCGGATGCTTTTATAGTTTGGGCTACAACGGCATCCCTCAGTTTGATTTAGATTTGGTCTGGAGAGGAGGGCCTCTAGTAAATACCTGATTTCTTGTTCGAGCATTCCTTCTTCCTCTGACAACACAAAAAAGCAGCAAAGCAGGAGAAAAAGAGAAGGTTAAGCAAGAATAAGATCAGTTAAAGTAAGCATATCACCCAGAGGCCATGAAAGCTCAAATGCAATGGCAGCTTAGAAAAGTCCAATTCAGGCTCGCAGCTTTTCTGCAGCCTTACCCCATCACCTGCTGAGTATGCAGCGTCTGAGCCTCAGTGATTTGTGAGCATTCAGAAGCTACCTGCCAGATCTCTTCCAGTTTTCCTTCTTCCACCTTTCTCCTGCTGAATTGCCCAAAGTATCATTGCATTAAAAGTAGATGCCAATTTTTCCCCTTGTTTCTTCCACAGTTCAGAGGGAAACATACCATCACAGCCATTCCACAGCTGTCTGTTCTTGGTGGGGAGGGTTAGACTTTCCACTGAAGCATTTGCTATCAGGCAGAAGTTTCAGGACCAGACAAACTCTGCTTCCAAGCTG
>JAGPOW010003182.1:1465036-1496291 GCA_030014935.1 Caiman crocodilus | reverse complement strand
CTGGCTCCACAAGGGTCATTAATACTACCTTCTCCTTCCCAGACCATGCAGGCAGACGTGTGACAGATAATGTAATGAATGCACCAGAAGTGAGAACAGCTATGGATGGAAATCTTCACTGAGGCAAAGAGCATACTAGCCATGTTAACAGTACGCACAACGCATAGGAAAGACCAGGTCCCAGAAAGGAAAGGAGTTAGCAATTAGGAAAGGAAAGCCACCATTACATTCAGAGCATTCATAGACTCTCACTGTCAGCTAGCAAGTACCTTAATGAATGTTTCCATATTGCCGTTAAAGAGTTTATGATTATAGACTGAGAGAGGCCTAGGTCTCCTCATTTTCTGTGGTTTAGGGGGAAGACATGGGGGCCTGGGAAAAATGGAACAAAAGAAATAAAATAAAATAAAAAGAAAAGACACCAACATAAATACAATGATGGGGAAAGATCTCAGCAAACAGGGTGGGGGAAACAGGGGGAAAAGGCTCTGTGAGAACTAGTGCATTGGCTCCACACACCCGTGCGTCTCTTCTCCCCACCAGCACTTTCCCGGAGAGTCTGATGCTACTTCCCCACTTATTGAGATGGCTTCAGTGAAGGCAGGGATATAGATATTCCATGTCTATGTACTAAACTTCCCACACCTGGCAACAGTCCTCTCGATACACTGCCCTGCTCTGAGCCAGGGGCTCCTAAGCCGTCAGCAACACTGCCACATCTGCATGGCACCATGGGGGGACTAACTGGCATAGTCCATCAGCAGGGCTACACGGCCCATTCAATGCACTAAATAGTCGCTGCCACACTGCTTCCAGGTTAGGAGGCAGCCTGCCTAGACACAGTCTCATGGGGGCATGGCCTAAGCACCTTGAAGATCACCTCTGCCTGGTGAAGGAACCCATACAGGGGTCCAGAGTAAAACCAGACATGGGTTCGTGGAGGGTTGTGTCTTCACGATCCCAAAGCCCTTGCCAAAAGCGTGGAGGGGAGTAGCCTTGTGTGTTTTCACAGACCTCGGACAGATTGCTTTGGCACCAGTCCTATGAAGAGCCCCAGCACTGGGCGTCCTTGTGCTTATGCAGAGCTCCAATGAAGAGAGTAAGATGCTAAAATGCAGGAGTTGGGAGGTGGGTCTATTTTGCAGGCAGCTCATTAGAATAAAAAATAATCAAGGCTTGGCACCCTAAATAGTCTGAGGCAGAGATCTACTCTTCAGGCTGGTCTGTCATTTACCCAGAACCCCATAAATTACCAATCAGAATCCTAGCGACTCCTCTCACCAAAACTGAATGGTAAAACAGCCAGCCTATTATCCCCCATTGCCTAGGACCTCCCAATATGACATGACAAGATTATCATCAGAATAACAATGAGAAAGCACTAACAGGACATTACTAGCAGGCTAAAAAAGACAGTCGAAAAAGTGTTTAGGAGCGTTGAACGCACCTCTCCAGAAAAGACCATAGTAATCGGTATAAACACATCTACTAATGCTATCTCAATGCATTATAGGCCATCCAGAATCTGCTGTAACTAGGCCAAAGAATGCAGATGCTGAGCATGTTTGGTCAAGGTCTTGCCTATTACTTATAGGGAGGTTTCTTTGTCACTCTTCAGGACGTGGTGCATCACCATCACAATCTCAGTATCTGCTGGCAGCTGGGATAACATTTCACAAAAAAAAAAGCCAACCTGTGACACTTTGCAAGGTTTTTTAACAACTTCCTGTGCTTATCCTGGTTCATCACACCCTCCTGAAAGGCGAATGCTCAGCAGCTGTGAACTCCTCTCTCTTCAGGGAGAGATCCAAAATGAAGCACTGCTCTCGCCTGACAAATGTGTGGGGACAGGCCTTCTATCCCCAGACAGAGATCAACCGAGGGATGTAATTTAGCAAATAAATGATGACACCTCTAAATCTTTTGTCACTTAGCTCTTATCTGTAGGGTTACAGTCAATCCTCTCTGGGTGCTGTCTAGTGGCGGGGGAAGGGGGAGATTCACAGCACATTTTTCTTACAGCCATTAACACAGGTTGTCGGCTTCTGTTGTTTTGTCTTCAAAATCAGTGCCTTCCATGCCGCTTTTGAATGTAAAAAAGTCCAGGCAGCCTCCCGGAGGATGCAAAAAGACCTACAACCAGCCAGCAGGACCCCCCAGTCACTAGTGACATGGGAAGCACAGCACCCACAAATGGCCGGACAAAATAAGCCAGCACGCGGAGCCCAGATTTATGCATAACGTTGCAGCAACAAGCTGAAATGTGCCACTTGGCAACAAGGCACAGTCCTAAACGAAGAGACCAGATGGAGCGCAGAACAGTAGGAAAGAGCCATTCGGTAAATAAACAGTATTTAGAGCTCTGTCTCGCTCCTAAAGACCCCCCTTTCCTTCCAATTCCTCAGGGACTGCCAAAACACAAGTTAGGATTTTTTTTTTAATACATCAAAAATGGTGCTTGTGACATTCCTCTCCGAGACAGTCCCTCATCTGGGTCATGTGAAGCAAAACTAGGTGGAGCAGAGCTGAAATCTCCCCGTTCACTTCAATCTGGAAGTGTTTTTTAAATCAATTGAGTAAGCAAAAAAATTCCTGGCTGCCATATGTGATTGTTTAAATGCGGCAATTTACTGCAGGTCGAGAAGGCTTGAATTTCTACGGAGCTGTTCCTTCCCACTGCAAATCGCACAGAAGCTTCAGACAGAACTGAGTTCAAGCCCAAACCTGCAGAGAAGTGAGGGTCTGACAGACAGCTGGAAAGTCTCAGGGCATCCCAACATCCCAACAGGTCCATGAGGAAAGAACCTGAAACGAAGCAACTCCTAGGTCTTATCTGGTCTTGCTGCACTTACTCCTTGGGTTAGAGTTGGCCCGAACCACAACCAGCACCCCAGAACTGCACAAATGTGGAAGAAGAGACCAAGGCAGCCCACAAAAGCTTACAATCAATACAGGCAAAGAACTGGAGGCACCAAAGAGTGAAGCGACTAATCCAGTTCACACAGCAGGGACTCCAAACCCCAATCTCCAGAGCCTCAATCAAATGTCAAAGCCTGTGGCCAAGTCCCCTCCTTCACCAAACCACTCAGAGAAATGCACAGCACTTACGGAGCAGCAGAATCAGACCCACTGATGTCAATGCAACAGGGGCAACCACCATCCACCTCTGCCCTAGCACTCGTGGGTGTGGGTGACCAGTTTGCAGAGGCAGCCCCCCTTATCTCAACTAGGGTGGATAACCCCTGGAAGGCAGGCCCGTGGAGGTGGAGGAGGCTACCTTCAGCACAGAGGCCGGGCGTTTAACCATTTCGTTCCGACTCCCACTATTCAACCTAACCATACCTTTCAAAATTCAAATGCAAAGGGCTCAAACAACTCGTGCCAAAGGAGGGAAGAAAACAGAATAAAACTCTATTGTCGTTATTCCACCCTAACCTCAGCCCAACAAAACGTTATGGATGTTTATGCTGCAAGACACCGCAGAAGGGGATTTCATGATTACAGTTCAAATTGGTGCCAGGAGCCTTTTATGCAAAAGTTCTCAGAGAGCCAGGCTGAATGAACAAGCACAATTTACAAACAGCCATAAATGTTAAAGGTGACAGTTGTGATCCGCTGCTGCATAAATCAGGTGCCTTTAATTAAAAGAAAGAATTTGACTCCATGCACTTTTACTGCTTCTAACCATCCCTTCAGCTGACAATTAAGGAGCAGAAATGGCTACAGTCCAGTGAAGAGCCTGTCTGCTGTAAATCAAAAAGACCAAGGACGATTGCTGCTGTATAATTCCCTCTTGTTGGGCGAGGCTCTACAGCAAGGAGATTGCGGCCTCCTGGCTGTATTTAGGCTGTTTGCGCAGGGCGTGCAGTGCTGCCGAGCAGGAAAGGGAGATTTTCTCCTGTTTGTTTTTCTCCGAGATCCATCAGAAACGAAAGCTAACAAAAGCAGCAGTACATCTACGAGTATGGCCACCCTACGTCTACCAGCCTCAGCCAGCCTTTCCTGGGAACACTTTGACCGGCGATGCCATCCCCATGGCTCCCAGTCTTGAGAAGGAAAAAACAGAATAAATTCTAGGGACAGTTTTTGTTCTTTCCTTCTCTTTTGCTGGTGTCCTTTCAATCAAATCAGTTGGCCCTTTACTGCAACACCTAAAGGATCACTAATCCTATGTGTCCTGACCCTTCATCTGCTGCTAGCTGTGGGTCATCTATCTGTGAAGAAACCTTTCCAACAACTGACTCCATCGCTCGGTCTGTGATCATCTTGCATCCGTTCTAAGAGGGATGAGTGATGAGGAGACGTGGGGTAGCTGGTGATTTGGGCAGGACGTGGAACCAGCCCATGTAGGAGCTCTCTAGCAGTGTGAGGCTTGCAGCAGGTGAGTAAGCCAGCCTCTGATACCGGGACAACCGGAGGCAGCCCCCTGGAAATCACAACCGTTCCACTACAGTACAATCAGGCCCGTGCCTTTATAGCTTTATACAAGAGACACGGGGGGGACCCCATTTGCCTTCTGTGGATCTTGAGAAAAAAAAATGCAGGACAGGAGACTGAACCATGGACCTCTTATGCTGCCAAGCCCTGTGCCCTGAGCTAAGGATTTCTCACTCGCTCATACAGGAATAATGCATGCAGGGCAGTGGATGCTAACTAAGCGAGAGGGACCCTTACCTTTACTCAACTGCCCCTTGCCACCGCTGTTTAGCTCATTTGTGGGTGCTCGGTTCTGGTGGCGTTCTAAGTTACCATGGTATGGATCCTTTCCCCGCCACTTGGAAGTAGATTAAGGACCCCAAAATCCTTTGCTGAAGTAGGAAGGGGGGTGCATTTTCCTGTCTGGAAAGGCAGCCAACCACAGCAGCCACTACCTATTTCAGCATTTATCAAATTAAATGCTTTTGTTGGTATTGCAAACCCTATTAAACACTGAAGCAGCATTACAGAAAGATAACGAGATGGGGTTAACAAGCTGTGGAGAAGGGGCTGACAGCTCTGCTGACCTACAAGGTGGGGAGGCACACCTCTTACAGGTGTAAATCCAGGAAAGGCATAGCAAGTCACTAGAGCTAAATACAACTGCTTCACAGCCTTAGCATTCTGAAAATGCAATGGGAAAGGCTTCACCCACCCAAAATTTACCCTCAGCCCTATCTACCACCTCAGATGAAGTCCCAGGGAGCCACCAGCATTTTCTACCTGGCTAGACAATGGGGCCAACTACAAGGTAGTGACCCAGGCACCATCTCAAGTCCACAAAGCACATCCAGCTCTTGCTTACACGGTGGATTGCAGGGCTGGAGCTCAGAAGGGGCGGCCCCTGTGTCACGCAGGCCTAAGACTGGCCTGAGATACAACCCAACCTCATCCCTCCATCAGGACACTGCAATGCACCGTGCTGATGCAGCACTTCCAGGCACTTCAGAGTTAGTCAGCTGAAAATCATACTGCAGCAAAATCCAGGCTCTGTTTGTCATCGTTCTAATTAATGCACTTAGACAAAGTAGGAGAGAAGCAGGCCAGGGAGAGCCTGGCTTCACCTTCTCCAGTCCTAACCAAGATCTTCAGCCACATGAGAGCTGAAGGATTCAGTGACATTTTAAACCCAATGCTCTGGATCAGGAAGCAAACTGTATCTGTCCTGGGTCTTACCCCCTCGGGCAGAATGAGTCGGATATCTGCCCCCAAGCAGATAAGTAGAGGAAACCCCTCTTACCTGGTGGTTCCACATTCAGCTCTTTCACCTGGAAAGAAAAGTGACACATCAATTGCCATCTTGGTTTCACATCAGTGTCAAGACTGTATTGTTTTATTACACACGCATGCACACCCTACTCACCCACCAGGGTCCTTTCAGCCACAAGTTAATTAATTACTAGTGAAGGCTGAAAACCTGAATGTGCCTGAATGTCCTACATCTTACAGAAGGCTGAGAGTTTCTTGAGGTTGCCTCACTAGCTCTCTGGGATGTCAAAGGCTGCATCTAGTAAGGAGCTGAGTGCCCTCGACTTCCATTGAGATCAGCAGCTCGCTGTAGGCCCAGAGATGGTGCTTTGTTTCCTTTTGTACCCCGTGAGAGCTAGCCAGTCTTTGGCTTGTATAATGAAATGCAACTCCATGGCTGTCGACACAGCTAGGCTGACTTATACCGGCTCTAAGCTTGCATCATCTTTTTATACCCTACCAAAAAGAAAGTGGGTGTGCTGATAAGAACTAAAGCCCCAGGGAAGTCCGTTGAAGTTATCCCACTGCCTCATAGAGGGCCCCTAATACCATCTGAATACTGGAGTATTCAGTAGCTCAGCTTTTCCCATGAGATAACACAGTCCATCTAATCGTTTCCAGGCGGACTCTATTCTGGCTGTCAATGTTCGCATTCCCTTCGTGTATTTATAGTGCCTGGGTTTCATATAAATGGCAGCGTATCACTAGTGATAAGATCTATTCATTTTTAAAAGTGAATGTCAACCCACTGATAAAATTGTAAACTCATTTTGCATGCTGTTTGTGCCTTTCTGTCAAGACCAGGAAAGCTGATTTCCTCTTCATTTTTTATGACACATGAAAGGAAGCAGGCAGGTACACGGCCCTCTTCCTTGCTCTCCATCCGGGTGCAAAGGACTGAGTCCTCAGCCACCTCCTTGCTGCCCTCTCTGCATCATCCTGAGTGGCCTTGATCAATCATGACATTTCATTATGTCATGGCCACCGTGTTTGCTGGCACTCCTTGAATGTCTAGATACCTGAACTACTGCTGCCCAAGGCTCAGTAGCAGAATGGTCAGGGAAGAGGCTCTGTATTACATCCTATGAATGGGTCACCTCCACGAGGCACAAAGCTCTTCTTTCACCACCATATACTCTCTTGCATTAAGGTCCCCAAGAATAGACCGGTTTTCCCTACATCTCTCACTGGCAAGGTCTAGAAGTCTGTTTTGGAGGATATCCCTCCTCAAAAGCCCTCTTCTCCACCTCCACCACTGCTAGTAGTTCAGCAAATCATCCCTGTTTCCTAGACTTGCATCCATAGCTTTTTCCTTGACCCTCTTCCTCAACCTGCACAGAAAGGCCGCTGCTGAATCCTGCTGCTTTCCCCTGCTCCTTATGAGAATGCAATACGGCCGCCGTACAGTTTATTATCAAAGAAGGCTGGGGAATGCAAAAGCTAAGGTCTGTGCAGCAAGGGCATTCCTCCTCGCTAGCAAAAACAGGCGGTGATCTGAAAAGTAAGATTCTTTCAGACGAACATCCGTTTGTGCAGAAACGATTTCAGTGTGGCACAGACTACTTGGTGGAACTGCTGCAGGGACCCTAAGCATCAGGATCACCCCATAGATGATGGGGGGCCACATTATACATTTTCACAGAAAATGCTGTGGAAATGTTTTAGCAGTTTTCACTCAGCTGGAAGGAAATGAAAATGGACTTCAAACACAGCACCGTACAACTCGAAATAAACCATCGCTCTCCCTGCTAAGCCCTGCTTCGTGGTGCTACTTCGGCGTTCTGCAGTGCATCTTCCACAGCCCAGCCATGGCGTGCGCTGACTTGTGCCATCACCTCAGCATTGGCATCATGAAATTACTGGATTCTCTACACTGATCTCTAGATGGGTGCAACTGCAGTGAGCCACTCGTTCCACCTACACCCACAGATGTTAGAGCCTGTGTTCGGAAACACCTGCTGGGGGAATCTGCCTGGCAATGTGCAGTGACTGACTATCAAATGCGATCCACTTTCCAGGCTGATATGAAAGTCAGGACTACCTCAATAAGGATGTACAAAGGCTGCTATTGTTCTGTTGCAGCAGTGAGAGACTAGGTCCCCCAGATAATCCACGGGACTGAAAATTCCTGGGGAGGGAAGCATTTAATAGATCCCTGAATAAACTGCAGTTCTCTGATGGCACTCTTGCAGTTCCCTGACATTTTAATATGATTTTTTGGATGTCATTCAGTTTAAAAGAATGCTCCATGTGGAAAGGAATGACAGGATCTGATGGGAAGGAGGATTCTGAGGCTAAATAAACTTGGCGGAGAAAATATGCTTGGGATATGGCCAACAAAAACTAATTAATTTTTATTACATTAAGATGAGTTGTGTAAGTGGTGCTGTATTATAGTGGGACTTGAGACAACTGATTTCTTTAAACTGTTCATTTAAGTAACCCCCACCTTATTGTAGAAATGCCACCAAGAGTTAGAAATCATCTCTAGCTTCTGCAATCTGGAAATAAAATACAAATGCTCTCTCTCTCTCTCTCTCTCTCTCTGTGTGTGTGTGTGTGTGTGTGTGTGTGTGTGGTTCCTAACAGAGTTAAAAAAAAATCCTCTCGGGTATCAGAGACAAGAAACTGTCTCTGTCCAGGACTGCACTTAACTATGCGCTTAAGCTAAGTGATTAGAGTTAAGCGCGTGCTTAAGCACAGTCCTGAAAAGGGATGGATTTAAGGAAGTGCTAAAAGGGTTTCCTCAATCTAGACCTTGAGCCTAAGAAACTGAAGATAAGGGATGAAACAAGGACGCTTACAAAGAGAGTATAAGATTACTAAAGAAACACACTGGGGAATGCATGAGTTTTGAGCATACGCAGTGCCTCTGGAGCACAAATACTGTTAAGGATCAAATCACACTCACGTCTTGAAATCCCATACAATGGCAGGGGTGTTACACATACAGCACACTTAGCTGCTCTATCTCACCTGCTGCCTATCGGTGTGGCTGGGCAGGAAGCGGCCTGCCAACCTCGGGCCCCGAGCAAGAGTCACCCTCTGGCCGCTTCACCCTTACACACACACAACTGTGGCTCTACCTGGGCTGCTGACCCCGGCTGGAGCTGCCACTACAGCACATGGCAATGAGCACACAGAGACAGCAAGTCCAGCCTTGGCACAGGGCACGTGGCAGGGGCTGGAGCCACCATCACATGTTCTGGGTTGGACCCAAAGCCAAAGCTGCTGCCTCCACAGCTTCCCCATGCCCTGACCCACAAGGTGATTTTGACACCCCCATCATCCAGATCTCTGCTGCCATCCCAGCCTCTTGAAACAGAAGAAAAAATAAAGTAAACTTCTGATTACTTCCTACAGCTCACAGTGTTTACCTTCTGCATCCACCTGGTGGAAGAGAGAAACTCGACTAGAAAATGTTTCCCTTTGTGTTCCTGCTCCGTTTCTCTCCCTGGCACAATGACTGAGCAGTACACAGCTGCTGCAGCTTGGCTCTGCTCCCCAGTGCTGCAGGGATTTTCATTTATAATTACTTTCCTGGACACATTACTCGTCATCTTCATGTTTGAAAAAACGGGTTTAAGAATCCCAATTTGGGGGCCTCAGCACCATCGCAAATGCCTTTTCCATCAATAAGGAGAATAGCCTCGTTAAATAGCTTCTGCTGGTCCCCACCCCTATTTTGTACAACAGGGGATGAATCATATTAAATACAAAGTCCTGGGCAGTGCTAGAGAAAATGTGATCCGATACAGCTGTCATTCTGGTCTGCATTCTCAGAGGCTTCCCATACACAGGGCAGCAAAACAAATTGAATGCAGCCTTACAATTAAGTTTTGGATCCACGGTCTACTCTCAGCCAAAAACTAAATTCGATCTGGGCAAGGATATATTTGCCTGTCATTTTGTGAAGCTTAGCAGTCGCAGATAATGCACACTGAGACTGGCATTTGCTCTGGAAAAAGAAGAGTGACAGGTGAGATTTTGAAGGTCTGAGGTCTGTTTAAAAATCCTGCAGTGAGATGTGAGGTTTCTCTCGGGATCTTGTCCCGTGACTCACCTTCTCCAAGAGTTTGCTTCAGCAAGTCATGTTTGGCCTGGAGCTTGGTGATAAGGTTACTGCCATTCAGATACTCTTTAAATTTCTGAAATAAGCATGTACACACAAACACAAGTAACAAGAAGGTTAAAGCTGCTCAACAAAAACGCTGTCTAATTAAAGAACATTTTTACCTGGAGAATGGCTACAAGGGGGTTCAGAATCTAGCAGGCTCCGATAAACCAGAAGTCCATTACACACAAACCTGAAGTAAGACTGGCCTAAATGTTGTGCTCCCGTGGTTCAAACAGCAGCCCCGTTGGTCACCCTAGCACAGAATCCTTTGTGTGGTGCCAGCTGGTGCAGGCCAGGGCCTTGACCACAGGGAGCCCCAAAGAGAACAGTTCAAAGGAAGCCTCTATTGTCAGGCTTCTGGAAATGGCCTCAATAAGCAAAGACTCTCCGTCCCCAGGTGGAGTGCTCTGCCTATGTGCAAACAATGATACAGGATGAAGAATTCCCAGTGCATGAGATCCTCCCATCTGTGGTTACCAGGTGCTTATGAATCTAACTGTGGTTCAGATTCCCATTTTATTTCGAGGTTGCTTCACACCCCAGTAATGCCCTGGAAGTAAACAACTTTATTATCAATACCAGGAGTGAAGGGAGACAGAAAGAGGAACTGAAAGGCAGAGAGAAAGACAGAGGAAAAAACTTGCAAAATAACTCCTTACAAATACAAGTGCAACAAACTTTCTCAGTGGAGCAATTAGATTAAATTCAAATATGAATAGGCCACAGGATCCAACTAGCTCTGCCTTATCCTGTGCTGCATTCGGAAACACTTGCCCCTTTTTAGACTTGTCGGATGTTTCTGTTGAACTCATGCCTTGCATTATTTGCAAGATAAATAATGAGCCCATTCTTCAGATCCTAAAATCTGCTTGGGGAAAGGTAGGTACAGTAGGGTCCAGAGAGATGCACAGGTCCTGCCACACCCACCTCTCCAAGCTTTCTGCAGAAAGATATTTATGGGCCCCACAGTTAAGCCCCTTTTCACAATGGAAATGACCACTCAATTTACTCCTAGGGTGACTGCCAGACTGTAGCCCTGTAGGGTGAGAGAACTGACGTCAATGAGATAACGCAGTGGGCATGAGGGCCTCCTTATGAATAACCTCTTTGAATGCTGCAGGATGTAGGTAGATTCCCAGGATCCAAGAGATTTGCAAATTCATTTTGGGCAGAGGAAACAGCAAAAGAGAAATCTCAGAATAGAGATTTAGTCATTTCTGTAGATTTTTCAGGGGGAGAAGGGCTCCAGAGAGCTGGAGAAATCAATGAAGACCACCAAACACATCATAGGCCAAAGAGTGAGAAACACTATGGCCACGTCCAGAAGAGCGTGGACATTCAGTTCCCCAGGGACAAGTAGCAGAGGCACACCTTGCACCACAGCTACTTGTCCCCAGGGAATGCCTGTGCCACACGTGCTTTGGCATGTGGCCAATTACCCCCTGGGGTTGATAGGGGAGGCTGGGACCAACACTGTGCTGGCCTCAGCAGCCTTACCTGGGGTCCTGGGGGCCTCCCAGGGCTGCAGCAGTGGTGATCCTGCCAGGCTGAGCCTGGCTGGCAGCCGCAGTGCAGATCTGGGACGCCCGGCTCTGCTTTTCAGCAGCACACACTACCCGTGCATGCACTTATCCAGTTTTATTGCCACAAGTTTTTCTGACTTGTGGATACCCACGGGTCAAAAAAAAAACCCACGGGGAAAAAAGATGGAGCAGCACACGCATGGGCAGGGCACCCTTGCAGCACGGAAAACACCTGCCTGTGCGGTATTTGGCACTGCAGATATGTTTTTTGTGTCGCGTACCACATACTGCACGGCGGGGCTCATCTGGACGTGCCCCAGGAGCCTAGTTGAAAAGCAGGCTATATGGAAAGGCTCCATTTCCTAACACCTCCTTTTGAGCTTTCCAAGTTGTTCCCAGTGATGGGCTGTTGTTCCCTAGCCATTTCCGTAAGCCTGATTTCAAACAAAAACACAAGACAAATATTTAAGCAGACTGAATTGGCTCCCACTGCTCACTAATGAGCACTTAAAAAAGGGACTTGACCCGACCAATTAATGCTGTGCCCCCTGTATAGTATGAGATGAGACTCACTGTAAAATAGAACATTTCAGTTTCCTGTTGGTTGGCTCTCCTCTTGGCAATGTTTATTTTACTCATGTAGGTCTCCGAAGCAGCCGATTTGACCGACTCAGTGGAGCGGCTATGCTGGAAGGCATCTGAAACATCAAAATCTTCCACCGTCAGCATGTCCTGCAAAGTCTGCAGAGTGGCATCCAGGGTTTTCCGTACCTGCAGCAATTGGAGGCAGCATGGTTGTGAAACAAACTGGGAGAAGGGCACATTTTTACTGCAACACTTGGCCAAGCAGCAGCTCGTTGCGAGCAGGTGCGAGTCAACGGCCGCTGTAGTCAGTGGGAGCCTTCGGGAAGGACACAAGAAGTCTCAGCTAGGCAGAGGACTCTAACTCAAACTAGTCCAGTTGTGACTGGAAACACTAGCACGTTCAAGGCACACTCAAAGGCACGTGGAAAACACTGGAAAGTCATCAGCCCTATCAAGTGGAGCAAAGTATGTTCACCAGATCAAAGCCCGTTATTGCTCTTACCTCTTCGTTCTCTATCTTGAGCGTGGTAAGTCTAGACTGCAGCTGGTGGTACCGCATAAGCAGCTCGGTCTGCACTGGCTGTTGGGCACTGACCTGACACACCTAAAGCAACGGCAAAACCAAGGAGAAGAGATAAGACCAGAAGATCATTCACTGAGTGACCATGAACATTTTAAATCAACATGGTTTCCCCTCCCTCAGTCTTCTCCATTTTGGTGGAAGTGGGGAAGGCAGTAGCATGGCTGAATATCCCAGAGAAATGGTAGTGTCCTCTATCTGAGTCCAAGCAAAATATTGAATCACACACCATTTTAAGGATACACATCAGAGCTTTTTAAATAATTTAATAGATTGGTCTGATTTCAAATTCTGTTTGCTTGTGGTGTTGTTCAGTTGGGGACTATACCACAGGCTTTGTGAAGCATTTGCAGAAATGCTGCGCAATAAACAGTTAATAAAAAAAAAAAGGGCTGCCAGATAAGGCAAACATTTTATTAGGAAAGGAGACATGAGCAAAAGCATGGTGGGTTGGAGTCGGGTGGATAAGGAGTCAGACATGATAGAAAGGTAGCAGAAGGAAGCTAGCAGAGCTCTAGTTAGGACGAGCAGCTGAAACTATTTCCTGCAGGTACAATACCTCATCCCCCATGTGAGGCTGGAATTCAAACTTCAGAGGCGGGCAGAAGACCTGGTTGCACATGTCCATGATCGCATGCTTGTCACTCCGTGCATCCAGGTTATCCACTGCATTCTCAATGATGTCCAAACCCTCGTGCCGTGAGGTTTCTAGGTTATATTCAGCAGACAGGTACGTTCTGAATGTCCGAGCGAGGCTGGCATGGAATCCCAGATCACAGCACTAACAGGGAGAAACACCACAAAGGAGTCATGTTCCCAAACTAAAGTCACCATTCCCTGGCGATCCCTTTATTTCTGTGCCACCTCATAGGAAACTGTGTAGATACGCAATCACTTTAGCCAGCTGTGAAATGCAGCCACCTCTGGAGCAGCTCTTTAAAGGGCCCCGCAATACCATTCAATAGGGCAGGGAATAAAGAATACCATGTCTACTCAAAACTGATTTGGAAATCAAGGGAGAGGCGGCATAAGGAGCAGAATTACCCTATGCTGATACTTGGCCAGGACACAAAGATAAACACCTTGGTCTCATTAGGAAACATATGGCATCTTCTTTGACCAAGTGGAGAGCGCTTAGCTGAAAGGCAGCCCCTCCAAAAGCAATGTAGCCTCTACCACAATCTTGTGGCAGGTGCCGACTCAAAGGGAGGTCTGTCACCCATTGACATAACCATGATACCTTCTGCCAGGCCCTAGGAGCAGGCTCTGATCAGGCCCCAATTTCTGCGATAGCAAGATCACAGTCAGGGAGAAACAGGTCCTGGCTCTCAAACTGAAAACCCCACAGTCACTGGCTGTTCCTAGTCTGCTCCTCTTCATTGAATTGACTGTGCCTTTTTGAAGAGAAACTTCTAAGCGGCGAAGTGCTTTCATCAAAATTAACTAGTAGAAAGACATTTTAAGGTAAGTTGTTAATAAAAGAAAAAAACAACCCTTTCCCCTGTTATCATAAACTCTTTCATCATCGCAGTGAAGATGCTTCCACTATTCTCTTCTCCCTCGTGTGATGGAGCAGTTCCTCATGCATAAGTGATCATTCACAAGTTTGTCTCCGGGGAAGCGATAAAACTGAAAGCTAATTGCTGCCAAACTACCATACATTAAACAAAGGGCTGCCTTCAAAATTCTCATTTTGACATGATTGACTTTGGCTTGTCAAATGCAGCAACAGGACAGGATTCATTGCTAAAAATGGTTCTTCAAAGCCTAGCCAAAAATGTTATTTAGGGTCTCCTCCCAAAGGTTTGGCCACAACCCAAAAACTCCACCTAATTTGGGTTCAAGTGGCCAGTTCTGCTTTAAAGCCTGGGTGATTATGGATGCCTTTGTTCAGGCTGAGGTGCCCCAGTGAAAAAAATGAGAAAGAAGGGGGTATTCAGCATTTATGATATCTCTTGGAGCTGGAGAATGGGACCGGAAAGAGTTGGAGGGGGAAACATTAGGACAACATGGGAGTTGAGTTGTAGCAAAAGATGCCGCCACCAGGGCTCCCATATTTTAACAGGCCTTTGGAGGGCTTTATTGGAACAAAACAGTTTACTTAGCCCAATAAATTTATCCTGCATGGAGTACCGCAGAGCTGGGGTAGCTCTACATGGCACTGCAGTACATCATGTAGACATACCCAAAGAAAGCTGCACATCTACAATAACCCCCACAGCGGAACAGAGCTGAAAAGAATTGCTGAGCCAGGCACAGAGTGGAAACATCTTCTGTTTTGTATAGCACCTACCTAATGACAGCCACTGAATTATCTTTCTATAAAACCCGTCACTGTACAATTTGCATTACAAACTGCAGATCACCAAGGTTAAGAAGTTTTGCTGATGTATGAATAAAACAGCAGCAGGTAGAAAGTTTATCACTGCCTGAGTGGTGTCCAAAAATAGCTGGAGAGTTGGAACATCTATCACATTGCGCTGCCTTATGCTCCTGAGATAATGGACCCAATTCTAGAAATCTCAATGGATTTAACACACTGCTGAAAAACAAAGCCCACGATAGTGTCACATTGCTTCCAGTGCACCTTTAAACAGGAACACCTTGGGTTACAGCTGCAACCTGCAGGATCCAGATTTACACTGCTAACAATAAATGACCAATTCAGAAATAACTCCACTGAAAGCAGATGGTATCCATGCTTCACAGAGACCTAGCTAGTGATCAGAAAGGCCTAGCTAGAGTCACAGTGCATCATAAAGACCTAGCTAGCAATAGGTGCATAGAATTGGGCCGAGCTAATCTAATTTAATCAAAACCAGAAAAACTGTTCATGAATCAAGGACTCAATCTCGATTCCAGCCCCACCATCCCAGCAGCACCTTTCCTGGCTTCACATTGTTTGATGTCAAAAACCAAAGAGACCAAAGAATTCTGCATCAAAATCCTACCACTGCCAAACACAAAGTGAAAGACTCACGCCCAGCCCCTGCCACAAGCAACACAAGCCAAAGAGGCCGTTTCAGCTCCTCCACTGATTTGAAGAGACATCCCTCAATTCAGATTAAGTCACACCACAGCAATGTAGCTGTCCTGTGCCCTAAAAGAAGCAGCAAAAACATGACTGGCCAATTGCTGCTCACAGATGCATGAACCCGGTCTGTTAGCCCAGACCCAGTTTGCTAAGGCCCTATCTATACCATCCCACTATAAGCCTAGAACCACCACCAAGAAACAAGTCCTACTTGCTCTCTCCCACCCATGGCAAAGCCCAGTGATTAGGCACAGCAGACAGAGTAGGAGTCATGAAGACATGCCTCAGGACTGCTCTCTGTCTATTAGTGACATGGCTGCACCATATATCAGCAGTTCATTGTAGGCCCAGAGATGGTTGGTTGCTTCTTCTTGTACCCCATGGGGACTAACTAGATCTTTGGCTAGCATACATACAGAATCCCGCTTTTTTTTGGGCATGGCTGGTAACACGGCCATACGTCGACCCCGTCTAACTGACAAGCAGTCAGACTGCCAGTAGTCAAGCTTTTCCAACAGCTTCACCAGCAAAAGGCAGACTGTCCTTTGAAAAGGTTTTAAATCTCCTTGGGTGCTTGTACGCGTGATGCTGTCACAATGTACATGTGACAAAAATTTCCCTTTGCGTGGCTTAACAGCATCACACATTACAAGTATGCTGGTTTGGGGGCGGTTTAAAATGAGTGTGCATAGTTGCAAAGTAAACTACATCCCATTGTAGTTTAGTTTGCAACACTGCAACTTGGAAAGTTGCAACCACTAGTCAGCTCACCGGCTGGCCGCAGGAGAGGCAGGCAGGCTCTGCAGAAAAAAAGGATCGGGCCTCTCACTGCTTCGGCCTTCGGCAGGCTCCTGAGGCTGGCAGGATGCCTGGGGCCACCTGGGAATGGGCTGGCTTGCCCCTGGGGCAACGCGTGGAGATGGCAGGAGGGTGGCTGGGTGCGCTGGCGACTGGAGAAGCCGGCGGTGATGGTGTTTAGGGTGACAGAAAGGTTCCATTCACTACATTAAGGTGCTGACTCTGAAGCCTAGTGATGACAACGTATACATTAGTGTTGCTATCCCTTGCACTGAAGATAATTTCAGCAGACATATGCAAATATGCTGGTAGGTGGAAACTAAATACATCATGCACACATTTTTCCACAGCCTGCCCACGCTGCTTATCAGATGTCATGCAAGCATAAAACAGTGATCTCATATCAGAGAGGGATGCATCCACTATATGCACAGGGATTACATCTTCTAGAAGGAACGGGGTGTTGGCCTGGGACTGCTGTCACAGTCTACAGTTCCTAGCAGTAGAGGATTGAAGAGAAAATTCTATTCTTTGGGCATTCAGATGACATTTAGGGAGCTGGGGTGGCGTGGGTGCTGAAGCACACGGCAGCCCAGAGACCACAGGTTCAGGGCATAGCAGAAGCACCCGCAGCACAGCACGGCTGTGTCAGAGTTCAACAAATCTGCAAATTCTGTTAAGTACCTCGTCATGCAAGGACACGAGAGGGAAGGGAGGGGATTCTGACCCAGAGAATCTGCTTCCATTAAGAGATGGGAGCATCCACTCTTGTCGGTGACACTTGTGTACGTACAAGAGGGAGCGGAAGACTGGAGCCAAATCACTCTGTTGACCAGAGAGAAGGATAATGCTCTGGTGCCGGGATCAGCTGGTCCGAATGTTGGGCTCCAAAAAGGCACCTGAAAGATGCATCTCCAAAGCCACGCCAATGCCTTTTGGACAATTATCTCTTTGACTGGCAAGTAAAAAAGTTTCAAGACCCAAAAATCTGTTCCTGCCTAAGGGGGGAATTTTTGAAGGCATCCAGCATTGGCCTCCTTGGTGCCGGTGAAAGCACTGGGAGCCATTGACTGCAAGGGGAAACAGGTTGGGCTAATGCAGGGTGCTCTTGAAAAAAATCCACATTCCCTGGTGTTCTTGACAATGCTATTACACTGCATGCTTAATGCTGAATTCATGCTGAACCCAGCAGTTACTGTAACACCAATAACTCTGCTACTGACAAGTAGGGCAACCGCCTTACTAGCAACATTTTTACAGCTCCTTCAGTCTCTGGTGATTAGCATCACGGCTGATGCGTCACACCTCAGTGACCAGAAAAGACAGAAAAGACGGAGAAAAGATTGTTTAAAAATCCTCAAAGAGGCACACAAGGAAGAAGGAGGAAAAAAAAAGAAAAAAGACTTTAAACTCCCAGTCCCAGCTCCAGAACAAATGGCATTTTCTCAGCCCACTCTTCTCTTTGATGGAAAAGAAAGAAGAACCGCTGGAAATACCAATCATCCTTAGCACATCTATAGAGTCTTTCAGATGAGGAGCAAAACTTGCATAATACATTAACTCATTAAGCCTCACACCACCCTTCTCGGGCAGAAAATGTAAGAGTTGTCTAATACCAAGGGACAGGAGGTTAAGTGCCTCGGTCAGGTCGAGGACGCAGTCACAAAGTTCTATGTCCTATTCCCCTGTCCTGTAATTATGTTTTTGTGGATGCTAAAATTATTAAAGGATGGTCTCATCTCATTGCTGTCCTGTACAGGACCATCCCACAATGAGCAGAGGGATGGGTCAGGTGGCATCCCAGCTCTTCCAGCTCTAATTTCCACGGTTCTCCAATGAACTCTCTGGCTCAGCAATACAAGCAGGCCCAATTTTCAAAAAGAACTTGGCTCCCAGGACTGAGGCCAGGACTTGAGAACAGCTCATCTCCCATTTCTGCCTACCTGGGCAAGCGTACCTACCTTGCACACCTATATGTTCCTGGCACTCTGAGGGAAGGGTGCTCACAAGGAAGCCCACCCACCTGTACCTGTTTGCACAAATCAAACCCAGAAATGAGGCAATGAAGCCTTGCTCCAGGACCATCCTCATAAAGCCCAGAGGCAGGGGGGTTGGGAGTGGCTATGCTGCCACACTTCTGTGCTTGGCACATACAAGAGGGAATGGGTGGGTGAGGCATATCTGAGAACATCACAGATACTGATTGCCTGGTCCACGATGCACAGAAAACCTGTAGCGGAGCAGGGAACTGAACCCAAGAGTCTCCCATCTCATGTTATTGCCCTAACTGCTAAACCATCCTTCCTCCCCTGGCTTTACTGAGGAACCAAGATGACAGACGGGACGTCAAAAGACTCCAGCACTGCCTGCTTTGACATGTATTCACCACATCCGCACAGTCAATGCATGCTCTTTGGAAAGTCTGGGCCACGCTGTTTTTATGCAAGTGGATCATTAAGAAAAAGTTATTCCCATTGACCAAGGGCCCAAGCACACCAGATATGTCAACAAAACAAAAGAGGAAACAGAATAAAACCAACTTTTGGCTGGCAGAAAATATTTGAACCTAAACCGCTTTGTTAATACGCAATGACCTCAAAATGCTCTTCACGGGAACACAGAGGAATTGCCCTATTTTCACAGGGCAGGCAGATATTTTTGCAAAGCTCAGTTGCTCCATTTTCTTCTCTTTCACATAGTTGAACACATTCACAATAGTTTTACCCAGCCTATCAAGCAAAATGCTTCAAGCAAAATGAACTAGACAGTCCTCACAAAAGGGAAGGAGGATAGCTTGGTAGTTAAGGGAGGTAACAAGCTCTGACAGAGGAATCCTACAGAATATAATACCCACTCAAAAAAATAAACAATGGCTTTATTATTTGGACCCTGTGTAAATAATGCTAACAAGACTTTTTCTAAGTCACCGATGCATCTAGTCTCAGCTTTCCCATCTGTAAACTATGTATACATTACATAAAATGGCCATGATAAGGCTTAATGTTTGTAAAGTTAATATTAAGGCCATACTCCTACAGTGCTACGTGATTTATAAATGCTTGCAGTGAAGAGAAGATTTTGAAAGGACGGTGATGAGGAATACAAGTCATTACTGTTATCAAATTCATTTTTATGGAATAGCGCTGTTGATAAATATTACAAGTAGACAAAACAGACTAGTAACGCTTTCATAGCCGGAGGTTACATTTGTCTTGAATCTAGAGGGAACATCCAAATAAACACATCACACAGAGCGTTCTGGCCCCATTTTGACAAATGCTTTCCAAAGAATGATTTGACCACATCAAGCAAGCTGTTTTGCACACTGCAAATATGAATCCACGGCTGGGTTTGCCAATGAGGGAATTTATAACATAATGATAGCACACGCATCTCATAATGGAAAAAGGACTAGAGAGGCGCTGCCATAACTAACACAGATAATATCTCAGAAAAAAAGAGTAAAGAGGCAAAGGAAAGAACACAATCATCCTTCATTGAGGAAAATGATTCTCTATTATTTACTAGATAGCTAGCCATCATGGCATGTTATCAAGTATAAGAGTACTTAGCATATGTAAAAAGGCTTTACACTTTTCAAGGAAATGAAGACCCATTAAGTTCACAATGCCCCAAGAGGTTTGCAATGCTAATTATTCCAATTTTATTCTCAGTTCTCACTAACTATCCTAATTACAGCTAAGGTGCCTCGCTCTCGTAGATGAGCACCCATGGGAAAACTGAGGAAAGCAAATAATCCAAACGCCATAAATCTATTGGCAACGTCAGAATTAGACCTCAAGGCTTAACTGGCTCCCAACCCCATGCTCGATCTTCCAGAGGAAGCTGCCTTTTAGCCAAAATATCTGAAACCTTTAGGAACTATTTCAGGAGCCTGGAGGGCAATACATCTCCCTACAGTAGCAGCCAGATGATCCTTGAAGCAAAAGAAACCCTACCCTGCTATCTTGTCCTTCTGTCTAAGAGGGAACAGATTGTGTAGGGGTAGCAGATGCCTTGAGCTACCCGCCGTAAGTTATACACGCCGGGCACAATGCAAGAGTCTACTCGAATTCGAGAGCTATTACCCATTCCCCAACTAAGGGAGAAAAAACAGAACTGAAATTGGACTGACCTAACGAGACCTGAGCAACTGGCTGCCTCTCGTGATCGTTTTGATGGGTTGCTCCCACTTCTTGCCAGCCAGCCCATAACTGGCACGTAAGCAACCTCGTCACGGGGGAGCGCTGTGCTGCGGTGCTGTTCTGCAAAGAGGGCTACGTCAAGATATTTCACTCCCGGTGGCCCAGAGTCGTAAGGCAAAACTTTTGCCCTGTATCACAAGAAACTCAGGGACTCTTTCCAAGCCTGGACTACCAGGTTTCTCCAAGCATACGGGCATATTCACTTCACATGTTGCAGCCATCCCAGATGAGTTCACCTCTGCGGAGGAAGGCGGCGGCTGCATTTAGGGAGGTAGTTCAGATTACGGCGCTGCGTGAGGCAGCCCAAGGGATGCTTACGGGACTGATCCCCCCTTATGAGGCCGTCCAGGCTTGTGACTCGCAGCAAAACCACCCCTCCTACTTCCATGAAATATTTAAGCCACCACAATACATCAAGTGGGAACGCATGCCTTCCTTGGTTTTCTGAGGCTAAGAATCAGAAAACCCTTGTCAAGCACTAACCTATCCTCTCTTCTTCTACAACTTCTCACCGAGGGACGTTTCCACAATAGACTTAGGACATGGCCCGGCAGGCCTCTTAAAAAAGTCACCAGGATCCATACGTGAAGTAACCACAGGAAAAGAGCCATCACATTCAGTACGTCGCCTTGAGCAGTAGTCGGGGAAATTGAAATAGAAACCCAAACAACTTAATTTCTCCTGGCCATATGTAAAATGATCTCTGCGTGGCAGAGAGGGACATTTCCAGACCCTGAGGTGATCAATTCATGCCCTGAGGCCTGAGATTTGATTACCTCTAGCACAGGTTGCTTAACTAAAAGTATTACTGGGCCTAAAATTACCCAGTCCCTTTTAAAATCCAGCACAAGTCAATTAACTCTCTGGTCTCTGAAGCAGGTTTTTTTCTGCTTTGGGATTTCGAATGAGGATATTCTTCTGTTCCCTGAAGTCTCCACAGCGATCTCTACCCCAGACATGCTTTCTTGAGTTCTTGCTTTTTGAAAATTTATTGCTGAGTTATTCCTTAAAGGGATTTGCAAATTCAGGGCCGTTCTTTTAATTCAAGCTATTGGGAAAATAAACTAGGAGCTGTCAAGAGAGGATGTGTTTTGTTCAAAGGGAAATTACCACAGCCCTTTGCACAGAGCTAACTAGGGCTGTCAGGCAAAGTTCCCGCGTGGTCTTCAGACAGTAATGACTTACAGGCTGCGTGAGATTTCTGAGCCATAAAACCACCTGTACCTGCGCACACACCATGAAACTGGCAATTGGACCCCAACATTTGCTCCTTCCACGTAAGGAAAGAAATCATTCACCAGGTGTGAACTTTGGCAGAAGATGACAAGGCAGTTTGGCCACCTTATTAAGCAAGGGTTGGAAAAATTCAAGAGGCCTGCACTGGTTTTACATTTAATTTGAAGTTTATCATCATACTCTGGACGCAGGTCAAAACTCTGTCCTTTTATTATTAGAGTGTAACACACACACACACTTAACATTGAGTATGGTAAAGTATGCGCTTTCGGTTGTTGCATATCGTATTTTCACCTGGGCAAGATGGCCCCTGTTGTTCTGGCCATGGGCTCAGCACATGGCAAGCTGGGATCTGCATCTGGGCCAAGTATGTAAAACCCTCTGGACTCAGTGGCCAGAGGAAACAGAAGGTCCTTCAGGCAGACTGGCTGGGAGAAAGATTGGACTGTGGCTGGACAAGGCTGGGGTGATATAAGGGGAGCTGGGCTGGTTTGGGGAAGGGGAGAAGCTGCTAGGGGCTGCTGAAGAGTGTAGTCTCCTCTGAGGGAGAAGGAATTTGCAGATAGCAAGAAGGGAAACTCAGCCCCTACATGGGAGCAAAGATCGGCACACCACCACTTCTCCAGGAGTGGTCCCTTGCAACACGGAAGGACCCACACTCTCAACCCACTCCCTGCAGCAGTGAACTCAAGGAGCAGCTCAGGACTCTCCAGCCCACTGCTGAAGGGCAGGTATAGGGGTGCAGGCCCCCAGAACTACCCCTGGGGAAGCCCCATGTCCTGGGTGGCGGCTCAAGCCACAGGTATAATTTAAAAGTGCCCCAAAATTTGAACCCAGCCTTTTTTGCTGCTAACCAGTGCCCTGGCAGAAGGGCTACAAGAGTATCACTTTGACTTGCAAAGGAAATCTGTGTGTACTTTGATATATGTAAGATTATAATAATGAATCTGTGTTACACCACTGTCCACAGACCCTGATCAGCATTCACTATGCTCATTGTGCTACCGTCGCTTGCTGAATTGGCTGGTTTGTAGCTTCTGATAGCAAAATGGTGCAGTGCAGCATAACAGAGCCCTCCATACTCTCATTTGGATAGGAACATACGGTGTACTTACAAGAGACTTTGCTTGTCCCCTGGAGGATTTAAACTCACAAAACTCCTATGAAAGTTGGTGCAATTCCACATGATTCCCACCTGGTTCAATCAAATTGCATGCAAGATCAATGTGGGGGGCGGGGGATAGGAAAACTGGCCTGTCCAACTTAAGGCTTACCTACCCTTCAAAGTATCCTCAGGACTTGCATGATGCACAAGTCTTTTGCTGCTCCCCTACATAGGATCAAATCACAGCGCATGTAAGCGACTGGATATATTAAAAAAGCTTTCAACTGAAATGTATCGTGTGGATTTGGGAAATGCAAAGAAGAGAAAGTGATGCAAAAATGTAGAAGAAGGCTGCAGCTACCAAGTCCCACAACTTACAAATGTCGTGCTGGATTCTACTCTGTTTTACTAAAACATTCAAATAATGGCCCCATATCTACTTATTCAACTGAGAGCTTTATGAGCTGCCATCAGCACTTGACAATGTCTGGCGATCACCACAAAGTATCAACAGCAGTAGAAAAGTCCTTTGTGGAGCTGTTGGCAATTTTTTGTGGGTCAAGAGTCATTGAGTAGGACCTTTCTGGATTTTTCTAGTGGGTTGGTAATAGAAAGGGAGTGTGTATTGTGAGTGTCACTTCTGGCTGAGAAAGTTTCATAAAGGTCCTCTGATACTGGATTTGCTCAGTCTCCTGTGGAGGGCTAGCTCATAACCCCTCCTAACTGCAAATATTTTGTCACCTTCTGGGATTTGCAGTATACTTTCTCTGTGAGAAGAACAGCTTGCCTTTAGGAAAAATCCAGCATTTCACTACAATGCACATGAAGTTAGTTGTTTTTTTGCCTTTGAAAAACGTAAAACTTTCTAAAGCCATTTAAGGAAGTGGGAGTCCTACCTGTCTAGGCCTTGATTTGGTCCTCATTGCTGCAGTATCCAAGTGAGTCGTAAGCAGACCCTCCATTTCACCATCACCATAGAGTAGTAACACTCAACCCCACCAGTGAAGAGAGAACATTTGTATAAAACCACTGTTCAAAATAGCCATGCCCAAAGGAACATGTATTTAAGGACCTAGCGCCTGCTTGTTCTGTTTCCAACTCAAACCCTGCCCAAAGCAATATTCAGCACTTGCACACGTGCGGGGAACCTGCTCCAACGTGCACGTCGGCGCACGAGTCTGCTGGAGCATGCCGAGTGACGCTCTCTGGCAGCCTCCCGTGTCATGCATATCCACAGCACATCTCCACACCGAGAAAATGGCAGCAGTGCACTTTGAACTCAAACACATTTGATGTGCTTGAATTCAAAGCGCACTGCCATTTTCTTAGCGCAGAGACGCGCTGCACCACTGATACACATGATGCGCAGGCGCCGCATCGGGAACACGTGTAAAAATGGCTCAGGTGAGTATAAACCTGCTCAGGGAGGACACAACATTCATTCTCACACATTACAAAGCCCAGTCCCCCTGCAAACAAGATGAAACTAAATACACACCTCCACTGCCAGCCAGCCATGTTTGGATACAGGTCTGTCCTTATTAATTTGTGTCTTCCAATCCCCTTCTGCCCTGCCCACCTTGATTAATCCTTTGAGCCCCATGGGGACATATTACAGTTTGGAAAGTGCTGCATTGAATCTTCACAAATACAATTCTTCCTCTCCTTTCTTGCATTCTCGGAGGAGCAGCGAAATCATTAACAGGATTGACATTTTAAAGTCCTCGTGAGCATCTGTTAGCATCCACTAAAATGAAAGGACGCTTCCTACCTCCAAGCTCTTTGCAAGCTCAGCCAGGCACTGTTGCACGGCTCACTCTCTTGAAGGTTAATTCTGCAACCATAACAGGAAGAAAGCTGGGAATTGGGAGAAGAAAACAAAATGTCCCACAGCTAGTCCTTCAGACTCTGTTTGTGTAAAGTCATGGCAGGCTATGCCCCTTACTATTTACTTCATGTCAGCCTAAATGAACACTCCCAATTGTATGGCTCTACAGCGTGCATATTTCCTCGGTGCGCAGCTCTCTAAGCTGGTATTCAAAGCCTCGAGTAGAGAGCAAAGTGCTTGTCTAGTATTTCCTGAACAGAAATGTTCTTTTTTCTTGCACAGAAAAGATTTCTCCTCTCCTCCTTCCACCCCCCGAGCTGCAGAGGAAGCGAGTGGATCAGGTGCCACGGATTGCCAGCGGCATTACAAAATAGCCTCCTCAGCAGGAAAGGGAATAATACGGACACAGCAGGCTGGGAAGTAAAGAATTGCATTGAGTCTTTTGAGAGAGACTAATTCCCCGTGATAGAAGCTGTTTATTCTTTTTATTGCTATGCTGTTGACTCTATTTGAAAAACCCCGGAGCTACTAGATCTTTTTCGGCAGAGACGTACAGCATACCAAGCTGAAGTGAAGGCACTTGTCACTCAGAGGGGGCTAGATTCGAGCTGCGGATGCTGCCACGTGCAATAGTTTTATTAAACTTCGCACAGAGCGTCTGCAACAAGACGCGCCTGGCTCTCAACATGCTACCGAGGGGGGCAGAGCACCTCAGAGCATACTAACGGGTGGGAGCGGGCTCCAGGACTTAGCAGACCTCAAGGCCTTTTTATGCAAGGCAAAAAAATGCCAAGGCCAAGTGCCACTTGCTTCAAGGGGAAAAACGGGGAGGAGCAAGCATGTTGACCCAGATTCCAACGTCAAATGAAAGAGTATAAGCCCAGAGCAGCTAGGTTTATATCAGCTCCTGATTCCCCATAGAAATGAGGTGAGAACCTAGACCACCAGAATTTATTTCTCCCGCCCTCGTGCTGATGTTTGTTAGTCAGCCAGGAAGCTGGGCCATCCATTTGTGAAATCCCGGGGAGGAAAGCAATGCCAGGCAGAAGGCTTGGAGCTGCAGGCAGAGTTACGCGGGATGTCATTGTCACACCGACACCAACCACAGGAAAAGGAGTGGGAAGCAGGGAACAAATTCTCTCCAGTAGGCCCTCATTTCTCAATTCCGAGTCAACAGAGTCATGCTGAGTTATCCAGCTGTGGACAGGGCTGTCTGGAAGTTAATAGCCCCATATAAGACACATGGGGAAAAAATGAAGCATAATGAGATTAAAAAGACTGATTTGAAGAGGGCCTCAGCATAGCCTCTGCTTTTGCCCGCTCAATTAAGCATGCCTGGAAAGGAGAGCAATTTGGGCTCCAAATGCCAACCCGGGGGGCCTACCCTCAGGCTGACTTCCAGAGGGGCCAACAAGCACCTGCTTCTCCCAAATGACAGCGAAAATCAGCCCCACCTTTTCGTAAGAGCCTAGTCCAAATGAGCAGGGCCTACTTTCCTACCTGCCTGGCTACACATGCTAACCAGGTTATGACTGGTGCATGGAGTTAATTCTGGCTACTGTACTTTGGCCCTGAAAGAAACAGGCATCAGGCTTCAAAACTAAGCTGTGGGCAATTTGTTCAAACTCACAGAATAGGTTAGTTGCAAGTCTGGGAAGAAAACCCAGGAGGCCTATCTGTCCATGCAGTATCTTAAAGTGCGTGTAGATGAAACAGGAGCCCTAAATTGAAGTGGTGGGTTTTAAAAACCCCCATGCCATATACACACCCTGCTTACTTACCTGCCTCTCCAGCAGGGAGGGGAGGGCGAGCTGCCAGTGTGCAGAGTGGGCTCTGGGCTGCAGTGGTGGGCTGGTGCTTCCCTCCGCGACAGTGGCACACCTGCCCGCAGGCACCTAGCCCGGGCAGTCCCAAGGGGCACTGCAGCCATGAGGGAAGCACCAGGCCCGCGCACAGCTCAGACAGGCTCCAGAGAGGGGAAAAAACCCAAATCAGGCTCTCCTCTTTTCTCGGGTGCAGCCTGCTTTCTCAGGCTGCTGCCAGGCTGCCTGCAGGACTGCCTGCAGAGCCGTGGAGCTGCATGGAGCCGAGTGCTTCGCTCGGGGGCTGTAGGGGCAGCAAACTAAAAATCCCCAAAGGAGTTTTAGTTTACTGCATCCCAAGCCATTTAAGGCACATTACGCCACTGAATTTCCTACAGTGGCTGGAATTAATATGCAATACACTGCTGAGGCGTGCAAACACCAGCGCCATTAAAGCAGTGCCAAAACATTTAGCCCATTTTAAAGTGTCATGCACACACGCCTCTCATTGCATCTACACACGGCCTTAGCCATCAGGTAAGAAGAGTCCTCCGCAGTTTAAAACAAGCCAATCATAATGTCCCTCGGATGAAGGGCCCGGACTCACAGCTGCTTCTAACCCTATTCCTTCAAGACACTGCTTTGAAATTCTTATCACGGCAGGGAAAATATTCTGCTTTCCTGTTGATGTGCTCCAGCTGTAAGGGTCTATGCATGCGTGTGTGTGGGTACATTTAGATATGCACATTTTTGTTAGCTATATATATTTAAACACATCGAGACACACCTTTTGTTCCTTCTTTATGGGGCGTGTGCTCTCTGACATATTTGCAACACCCAGCAATTTCTGGTTCAATGTAAATAAATCACTTTGCTTGAGGATTTTCAGCAGTATCATTTTGATTGGCATTGCTGCTTCCCTCCTTACTTGACTGCGCATTGCTTGAGCCTGTGACAAATCTCAGTGTCATCAGCTAAGTTTTCTAGTGACCAAACAACTCAGCCATAAAGTGCAACTTTACTTATTAGCAGGTTCTTGAGTCCTGTTCCTTTTCCCCATCTACGTGCCCATCACTGTAGCTATCAAATGCAGAAAAAAATTCAACAAGTTTGGTGGATTCCATCAGGGTGCAAAATCGTACTGTGCTACCACGAAATCCCAAAACAGTTCTCAGCTGACAGCTGCTAAGTGCTTCACAACTGTTTCTCAAAAAACCCCAGGTAAGTAGTGTAATCCCTATTTTATATGCAGCTAAAGGGATTAATTCAGGTCACATAACAAATCAGTGACAAAGCTAAGGAAAGAACCCAGGAGTACTAGTATAACTATGCATTTCTTTGAGAAATTTGTACAAGGACTCTCTTTAAACCAAAGTCTAAATGATAGGGTTTTTGAACCTTTCCCCTGCCCATCATGGAACAAAACTCATTTGATACGAAATCAGGGAGAACCACGTTGTGTGCAATTCCATGGTGACTCTGATTAAGTCTTACACTTGTCATTAAAATCAAAAGCCCTAAGAGCACTCTTCACTTTCTGTAAGAGCAGCTGAGACCCTGGCTTTAACCAGAGAGACAGACAGACAACTCTTTAGCAGACAGGCTGTGTTACAGAACTTACAATTTTGCTACGGTGCAGATAAGGCGAGATGTGTCATGGCTGGGCCTAATAAATGACATTCACCCAACTGTTTTTTTTTTCCTCTGAACGCTGCTAAATTAGAAGCTCCAGCGTTCTGATGGTTCAGATTTGCATACAAGTCATAAAACTCCAAATGGCAATTTGCACTTGATAGGAACTGCATGCAGGAGCCCTCCTATAACCCCTATTATGTGCCAGAAAGACAACCCGTTACATCGTTAATCACCACTCCTGGGTGATGGAGGGTGGAGCAGTTGGAAGCATTATCATAACTGCAATACATCAAGCCTGCTGTGATTCCACGCAAGAACGCCCGTCCACTCATGAGCCACCTCCACAAAAGCAAAAATCAATCCCTATTTTAAAATACCTCTGCTCATTCTGCTCCCTTCACTCAAGAATTTATTCCCATATGGCTCCAGTCACCTACTTCTCAAACACAATTCAGCCCTGGGTAAGGGGCTACGCACCACCCATGATCCACGTAATCTCTTCAAAGTAAGACGGATACTCTCCGTGCTGATTCTCTACAGGGTGGGGAAGAGCTTCACTTTTCCTGCATGAGTTCATAGTGCAGCAGTGCTGCACGCCATTAAAATGTTTGCTTCCACCTTGTATGTGCAGCTGCATTTAATTGGTGGACAGACCAATTCCTGTATATGCATGCACATGTGTGTATATACACATGTGTGTGCACATGTACCTGCTTGAGACTAAAATCTAAAAAACACAGGTCTAACTTTTTTAGATCTGGGATTTCTTCAGAACAAAAGATGGTATTGTTATTACAGATATTAGGATTTAAAATGCAACTTTAATACTGCACTGCAAAATATGCTGCTCTAAATCCTCCCCTGTAGTGAACATACGAGTACTGCTAGTACTAAGCAGGTATGAAAAAATAGTGTTTCTTTTCTTTGCCCTTCAAGATACAGACAACGGGGTCTCTTTATTCTCAGACAAACATTCTCCCTTCCAATGCGCTTCTACGATACACATCGGGTTTGTCCAAAGTTTGTTCAAATAAACTGCTCTCCTCTTGGGGGTTTGAAATTAGGACACCCATGTTCAGCTCACACATCCAGAACAATACTTTGCTTTCTTTGGTGAATGGAATATATAATTAAGAGAATTTAGCTGTACAGAGTCAAGGATGCTCTAGTGAAAGTTCCCTGAAGGGATTCTTGGAGTGAGGAAGAGAAACCATCTGCTGGTTCCAGTGGAAGTGTCAGCAAAGAAATAAAGTTGGGAGGAATAACATAAGCAGCCAGAGCCAAACTGGTATCGGCAGCTCTCCAGGAAACCAAAGTCTCTCAGCTCCAGGAGAACAAGTCATTCATCCGGGGGGAGGGGGGCGCAGGATACAAAACTCCCAGAGGAAAATTAGGCAGACATCACTATGCCCTTCTGTTCATATGTTTTCATTTTCAAATTGTTGTTTTATTTTGTTTTAACCTAAGTAAACATGGCCAAGAACAATAAGAGAGAATCCAAAATCATCCTAAATACAATTTTAGCATAAACGCTAATCTTGAACTTCCCAATGGCCTTACATCAAAACTTCTCTTTCAATTACTGATTGGAACGAGAAATCGGAGTTAGAGGACTAATTAAGAAAGATAAACACCCCAGTACTATTCTTTAAATAAAGCATTTAGGTGACATTTAATCCAAGACAAAAACTCTGCAAAGAACTGCTGTGTTATTTATATTTCTAGATTGCTGTTATTTACATGATCACTGCAGTAACTTAAGCCAGTGAAAAATGACTTGCAGGAAGAAATTCTTTATGGTGGGAACTGCAAAACTATGGGGATGTCTCCGAAGGAGGAGATGGAAACCCTAATTTTTTAAGGGTTTTGGTTGTAGCCACGTTGGTCTAAGAACATCGACAGGCAAGGTTCTTTGGGAAGATGTGATATCTTCTATTAGACTGATTGAGTAGTTGCAAAGAACATTTTTCCAACTACTCAGTGGGTCTAATAAAAGATATCACATCTGCCCAAAGAACCTTGCCTGCCTAATTTTTGAATCACTTAAAAGTAGACTGCATTATTCACTAGCAAACATATAAGGCCTGATTCTGAGGTTACAACTTTACTTGTTTCCAAGAACAGTGATTACAATAGGGTTCTTCGCAGTAGTAAGTATTAGGGAAGAAATCCTGTTCCACCTATTAGGCACCTCCATAGACATAAATGCCATTCTCTTCCACCCTGTGAAATCCCTGAGAAACTATTAATATGTGCACTTTTGTAGCATGCCATCACCTTAGCCTAGGTCAAAAATGCAGGTCACTTTGTTACTGCACTAATGGGTTTTCAAGGGACTGGGTGGAAGAGGATCACACATTTTGGAAGAATACGATCTAAGCTGAGGACCTGAGTTCAGAAAAGCACTTCTCTGCACACATGCTTAACTTGAACACACACCTGCTCACCTCTCACTGACTTCAGTGGCAGTTCAGCACACACTCAAGTGTTCTCCCAGACAGGCATAAGCCCAATCGTAAGCATTTGCAATACTAAGCCTATGGATAAAAGCACTTGAGAAGTCCACAGGAATTCTTTCTGGGATTTAACCAGGACAAAATGAATTCTCCACCTGAAGTTTCCATGGTAAAGATCCCTCAGCAATTATGGATTTTCAGGTTCCTCTTTCATCTCTTTTAAATTCAGAGACAGGCCAGAAGAAGCCATTTTAATCTGCTCTCCTGTACAACACAGGCCAAAGAAACAGACTGCATCTCAGTAGGCACGTCTACACAAGACATGTACTGCGCATTAGCCTAATAACTGTGCGGTAGCGTGGCAGTTAAAAACCATGCTAAAAGCCTACTGCAGAGTTATTAGGCTAATGCGCAGTAAACATCACAAAATAATCATGCGCTGGTGCTCCTGCACAGTAACTTTAATTACTGCACATTTAGCTAGTACTCTATTAAGCAAGTAATAAACTAAACGTGCAGTATCTCAGGCACATTAATGAATGTGTAGATGCTCCCAGTATCAATGCAAGCATTCACCTCCAGTTTTAAATTTAAAAAAGGCTTGCCTAGATTTAGTTAAAACTTTTA
>JAGPOW010003182.1:1399199-1464936 GCA_030014935.1 Caiman crocodilus | reverse complement strand
GAAGACACTCCACCTTTTGATCTTCCTGGATGATCTGATAGGTAACAGCCCACCTCAACTTCAAAGGTCCATAGACAACCCAATACACTACTTAAGCTGCTCCTTAAATGATGTAGAGCATCTTTTTTCAGGCCTTCTGCCTAGAGATAAATTCCACCTTAAAAGTTTAGGCCTTTCTAAAGATCTGTATGCTAGGATGATGCCATATTTCAGCCGTTTCAAACAAGGCCATCATCACAGAGTGTAGAGAGATGCCAACCTAAGCAAATATATTTATCTGAAATTTCTACCAAAGACATAACTCTGGTGCACTGAAGCCACAATTTTGACTCTGACAGAATTATGTGGCAGACAGAAGTGTGGAAGTAATATATAGCTTGAAGGTTTAGGGCCTGAATCACAACATTCAGATTTGGATCCCTCTCCAGACATCTCTGCTTTGAGGGTTTTGCATAGTGGTGGGCTAGTTCATGCCCTATTCTAATGTATACATATCAGCAGCTGCAAACCCCTTCCCCCCATACCCAATCATTATTTTTTCAGAAGCTGGAGAAGGAAGTTTAAACATGGACTAAAAACAACTTTGTTTTCATGTGGCCTCCATGAAACTTGATGGGGGCCAACTCCCATATAATGAAATCTCAATTTTTATCCATACGTGCTTGCACTATCTTAGTAAGTCAGACCTACACAGGTACAGTTTGGGGAAAAATAGCAACAATGCTAATGTCCGTAGAAGACCCCCAGCCTCCAGGTAGGCAGATTTCAAAATGCCACCCACCTCCCCTTCGCTTCCAGAGTGCACCCCAGGGCCAGTTCCAGGGCTAAACAATGCTGAGGCCTTGGCTGCTCCCTTGCCAACAGAGAGGGGCAGCTGTATTGCGGGAATAACCACTTACATCAATGAGGTCAGACACGTCGTGGATGTAGTATTTGCTGACGGCTGCATTTGTGGCTGCCAGGTTCAGCAGGTAGTCGTTCCTAGCTTTAGTGCACTTCAGCTTGTTTTCAGAGTATTTGGCTTGCCTCTGAGAAAAGAGAACACACAAATCAGACATTCAGGAGTTCACGTTCCCTCTTATTGCAGGTCCCCAACAGTGTGCTGATGTTGCACGGTAACACCCTTTGGTGTCGGATAGGATGCAGCAGGTATGGCAGGTGATTCTATCTGAACACACCTAGTCCATTCAGCAGCACAGTAAGTGCATTTTACTTGGCTGTACATGATGCATTCAGAGCACAGCTGCTGCCCTGCTATCTGTACATTCATGGAAGGTTTGACACGCATCAAGATTAAGGGGTCAAATTCAACTCACCGTTACACTGATGTGCATCTGGACTTACTTGAGGATTTATGCAGATGTATCTGAAAACAGAATTCTACTCAAGGGCCAAGCTGAAAAATTCAGAATGAAACCCAGAACCCAAAGCCCCTGCCGATTCAGATGCATTTGGATCCAGGGCAGTTGTTCCCAAAAGGTCTCTAATGAAGGCTGTGTGTAGACGAATCAAGAGTGCATGACACTTTAAAGTGGTCTAAATGTTTTTGCACTGCTTTAATGGTGTCAGTGTTTGCACGTCTTGGTGGCATACTGTGCATTAATTCCAGCCACTGTAGGAAATTCAGCGGCATAATGTGACGTAAGTGACTTGGGGCACAGCAAGCTAAAACAAAAGACATTTGTGCTCTGTCATAGTCTAGCAACAAACACAGGTCAGTGAATCAGCATGTAACCACCCATTTCTGAGCCACGGGAGCTACTTTTCCTTCTCAAAAAAAAAAAAAAGCAGAGCACATGCTGCAATAAAAAATGTTTGGTGACTGTCAAACTAAAACATGAGGATTTGGTAGGGTTGAGCCAAAAGGCTAACTTATGGGGAAAGACTATTTATTGTACCAGAGCTCCAGATCATTCTTCCCACTAACTCAGCGAGAAGTGTAAGGAGGTAGAAATACTGTTATATGTCCCCTGAAGGCTTTTTTCTTCAAGTCTCTGACCTAGCGAATGCTGCAATATCTACTGCTTGTTGGTAAAATAAGGAATTTTAGAAAACAGAAAAGAAAGACGCAGCCAATGCACAGCAGCCAGCCCACAATCCTCCCCTGCCTGGTGACCTCTGGGCCCCTGCGATAAAGTCTGCTTGTGACAAATGAGATTTATTGGTTTGCTTCCTCCCTTAGCAGCTGACAACGTCTCTCAGAACCCACTAACCACAGCCTAAATAGCTCCTGTACAAGGATTTCATTTGCTCTAGCTGGCTGTTTCAGCCTTTTTGTTGCATTTGTTTTCAAAGTCATTGCTCTTTAGAGAACCTTCCAACTACCTCTTTCAACTCTTCCTCTGCAAGCGCCATGGTGGCTACCCAATTGCTGCCCACACCACTCCCTCCCCGCACATCTTCCCCTCTTTACAGGCCTCCTCTGTGTCCCCCCGGTCCAATTCCTACTAACAGGTGGCAGCCTGACTTCGAACTCAGTCCTTGCTACCTGCTGACTTTGGCATATCTTCATGACTACCAGGCAGTAAAGAGACTTTTTTTTATGGCATCCACAAATTGCTCTCATTGATACTTCTGCTCAGATATACATGAGTGCAAAGTGAGGGGGAGAGAGCTTCCCCCATCCCTTCAAAAGGCAACAGAAATGGCTGCATGCAAGTGGGGAATGAGAGAGCTGAAACCCTCACCACCGTGGGATTTCTAGACTGAAGCAAGATGGTCGGCACCCAGCGATCCCCCACTCCCAGACTTGACAGCTGTGCAAGGAGACTCATTATTCCTCCCACCCACCTTTTCCTTCATCTTCTCAATCTTCTTGACAGAGCTCCGGCGCTGAGGCCTATCCTCGTGCCTCAGCAGGTTCACGCTGATGTCCCCTGACTTGTTGAACTGCTTCTCCTCCTGCTTCTCTGCCTCCTTCAGCTTGCTCTCAGCACTGATACTCTCTGCATGGTACATGTGATAGGTTTTCATCACCTGGAGAAACAGATGCAAATAAATCTCCCACAGTTTAAAAAAAAAAAAAATAGGAGAAGCCACAAAAGGAGTATTTATGCAAGGTCCCGATTCAACAGCTGCGGAGAACATGGTCCTCAGCTATTCTGTGGCTGTTAAAGCCACTAGAGGAAAACAGAGAGACTTCAAAGTGGCCAGGAGGAGACTTCTGCATACATCAAGCATCCTTCCAGCCAGAGCAGAGCTTGTGTAAGAAACTTGCCTTTTAAATCCCCAGCAGAGGATGGATTCAAGAGAATAGCCATAGCACCTTGCAATCCAGCTTTCCTCTGCTACACCGCATCCACAAGGAAAGCAGGATGCCACTTACACGGCTCCATGGTGATGGACAGACAGCATCGTGGACAGTCCCATGGCATGGCAAGCACAAAGGCAACACAAAGTCACCTTTACTCCAACCCCGCTCTCCCCAAGTAAACGATATTCAAACCCTCTAGCCAAAGGAGCACATACAGCTTGGAAACACGAGGCAAAAATCCTCCCAATGGGCCTTATCTCTAACATGGGGGGCTGTTGTATCTAAGTGAAGGGACAGCTTTGCTTTCCACAGCCCACCCTATCTGCTGCCACAAGGGTGGTCAAAATGGGTGCACGTGGACATCCTGTACACTCAGCACAAGACTGCAACGATCAGTGTGCAACACACGAGGAAAAACACATAGAGAAACACATCTGCACAAGGACCACAAAGAAAAATACATCGCTCCTCTCTCTTTATGCCTTTAGTCACACTGTCCCCTTTCATCATCTCCCTCCAAGAGGTGGATGTTTTACTTCACATCACCTTGACAAGGGCAGAGATGCCTGACTTGTCTCTGCAGAGAAGAACTGCACGTTAGCGGCCCCGAGATGCCTGCCAACGAGACTGTGAAATGCAGCTGATCACTAAGAACTGGAACGAAGCTTTGCATGCTGCTCAGTTGCAAAGGGAGGAGCGAAGCGGAGTGACGATCTTGGGACAATCTCTCCACGTGCCTTCCCTTTAAAAGGAGCGTGGGTGGGGGTAGGACCAGGGACAAGGACTGCATTTGGCTGCAGCAGGTAGAATACCAGTATCACGGCACTTTGCGCTATCTCCTTGCATCCCGTTTAGCGAGTTCAGAACCCAATCCTCGGCAGATTTAGATCAATGCAAGACCGCTGAAATCAATGGTGCTCTACTGAGGTGCTCCAGCGGACAAACCAACCCACAGCTCGTGTACTAAATCCTAAGTGTTTTATTGAGCATCTTTTGAATAAGGAGGGAAAGCAAAGAACCGGAAGGTAAAAGATGGTCGACTCACAGATGCTACCCTGTGTTTATAGAGACCTTTGCAATGGTCTGACTGAACAGACAGCAGCTTCCCCTCCCCACCCCTTCAGGAATGTTAACGAAGATACATTTGCAAGGAGTTTCCTTCCAAGCTACTGATTTTTCTGGAAACCAAGAACCATTTGTCCCTCGCAAAATATGTAGCGGAGTGACAGCTTTGGCCTAAAGCGTGCCTTTTTATAAACCCAGCTCTTCACGTGGCTGCTGGGATCTGAACACAATCCTAAGGGACGCGTGCTGAAGTTGATCCTGACCTTTGAGCTCGCCGTGGCCTTAGGCCTTGCTTTCGGTGCTCCCTAACAATCCGCTGCTGCAAGGCCGTGAAGTAAACATGTCATTTGCTTTTCAGCCATCAGGTTCACTTTAGCACAAAAGACATGGCAGGGGATATTTTGAGCTGCATGGATGCTGCAGACCAGAACAGCTTGAGATCTGAGGCTGGGCCCACCTTCCTTGAGCCAAGCTGTAGGAGCACCTCTCCACGGGCGCTCGAGAAGGCTCAGGTCCTGGAGGAATGCAGCAGGAAGGGGCAGAGCTGCTCCAGGGCATCATCTCCCATCCACTGCACCCAAAAACAGCTGTCTAAGGAGGCTTCCAACAAACTGTCGAGGGCCCACTGACTTAAACTGGTTCCCCCAGAATAGGAGGTAACATCCCACCCACTGCCTATTGGACCCTGGGAACACTATGGGAATTAATGGGGGGAAACACCTCATGGCCACACAGAGGTATAGGGTCTCTTGGCCTTACCTCCCCGTTCCAGCCCAAACAGGATAGAAACAAGAGACCTCCTGCATCACTGGATCTGCGGCCTCTTGGACTCCAGGGGCACACCCCGACAAGCACGCACGTGCGGTCTGCAGCACTACAGATCCATCTGCAGCACTGCAAGCCACGTATGCTGTACATACAAATTTGCAGCACAGCAGGGGTTTTTGAACACTGGGAGAGCCCCCCAAAAAGCAGGGCAGTGCATGTGGCAGTAGTGTACGCCAGATGAAACCAGAGCCTAGCCAGCTGGAGCCACACTCCACCAGCAACCAGGCCCCACGCACCTGAATCACTGCTGCTGCAGCCCTAGGACAGGCTGCTGGGCCAGCCCAGATGCTGGCACCAGCCTCCCTTACCCCATCCAGGGCAACCTGCCATGTGCCAGGGTGCGTGTGCACAGGCATTCCCCAGGGACAAGTAGGAGCGGCACAACTATGTACCGCTGTTATCTGTCCTCAGGGAAACGCGTGTGCGCTCACCGGGACGTGCCTCATGAGTCCATGTTCTCCGAGTATCCTTATCTCACATGCAGCAAAAGCCATCTAAACAGCAATCTGGCCCATAACAATGATGTTTGGCCAATCAACACCTATACAGTCCTGAACATTTCTGTTGTTCTCTGTAATAGCCAAAGACAACCAACTCTTTAAACTGAACCTTTCCTGCAACACCAAAGCTCCTTTAAAAGCCTACTCTACCATACAACCAACTCTTTTCAAGAAAAATGCTATGACGTTAGAGGGAGAAGGATAGCATCTTTCATGTGGGCAGAAAGAACACGAACTGAAGGAGGAGCAGAAAAACAGCTTTTGTTTGAACAAGATATAAATCAAGTGATAACCAATACCTGCTGGCAATCAGAGCCTCTTGACAAAATTAAAGGAGAAAAGAGTTCAGCTCAATCAATATCCTCTTAATTTAGTTTTAAAGTGGTCAAAAGGTCTTTTTAAGTTTCGACCGATCATCAGAGCCACAGAAGTCTTCTAAACCATCAGAGAAAAGGATGATCCTGGGAATCACCCACGAACCTTGAAGTTAGAAGAACTCGCGCCAACTCCCAAAAAGTCAGGATTTTGTCTCGGGTCACCATCCCTAGCTCTGCCATTGATTCCAGTATAACTTTGGACACATCACTTAGTTTCCCAGTGCCAGCTCCAAAGCTGAGTATTAAAAGAACCCAATTGTGGTTTGGGGCAGTAGCTACAAAGAACAATATCATTCCAGAGGGGGGAAAAAAACAGCACGCTCAAACGGAGCGCAAAACCACAAAAGGAAAAAAAAACAGAATAAAAACAAAACAACTTTGCACAAACCCCAGCGAACAAAACACAGAGTTTTCCACAGCTATTTGTCAGAAAAAACCTTGAGTGTTTAGCTTGGAAGACGTTAGGCTCAAACATATGACCTTTCTTCCAGCCAAGCGTAAACGTAGCCTCTAAATGAGCTCCAAATGCCTTATCGAAGTCTCCCAGAAACGTGCCGTCTCGGTGATTTATAATTCCAGAAGAATGGGAGGAGTAGCAAGCAGAGTCTTGAGCCCCTTTCGACCCTGTGTTATTTCACAAAGCCTATAACTCAATAGGGATTTGGACCACATGCGTTTGCAACTGCAACTTCCTAATGACAAAACCACAGAATCCACACAAAGCAGACCCCTTTTGTGCTACACGACACAGGCAAAATAAAAGCCATGGGAGCTTTAGCTCAGCCTTTCCTCCTCACTCTACCCTACAGTCCTCCCCTACTTGTTGTGGGGCGCACAGAGGGGTACCTAAATGAAACAAGCCCTGTACTTTGGTCCAAACGTGACAGTCACATGACAGATTTCCTTGCGCCAAGAGAAACCCAAACACAACTGCATTGTACTACTGCAGCAGAATTGCTTAACCATGAAACCACAGCCTGGGCTGCAATGTAAGTACCACTGGAGTTTTGTCAGGAGGCTGGGAAATAGTCACCTAACCTAGTTACATCTGTGCCCAAACAACTATTTATTGCCTATGTTTGTTCATCAATACAGGCTACGCTACTCCATGGTGAACCCCGTCCGAAGCCCGCTGGAGTCTTTCTATTGACCTCAGCTCAGGGGGAGAAGGCAGAAATTACATGTGAGCCCCGCGCGATGGAGCTAGCAGACCCCGTGTCCCCACTGGCCCAGGTCCCACACTCCTGCCATCCTGTCCCGGTCAGGGACATCCCACAAGCAAGGGTGGGAGTGAGTGGGGCTCAGCCCCATGCGAGCACAGCAGGGACAGCCCAGGGCCAGGCCAGATACAGTGAACTGGTAGGTACCTGCCAGAAGGGTAGAAGAAATCACCAGGTGGGCCAGATCTGGCCCACAGACTGTATTTTGCCCACCCCTGCATTATTCCAAAATTCTCATAGCACACCAAGGAGCTCTTCCTGGCACACCAGCTGAAAAGCGCTGCCCAAGGGCACCACAGGAAGTCTCCAGCTCCCACTCCCCAGCCCCCACATCAGGCTTGCCAAATGCCAGAACTATTTTCTTGGAGCAAGGTCTTTTTTCTCCCTCACCATACTTTACTCTCACTTGCTCTTGAAACGGCATCGGATACTGTCCGATAGCATCAGATGAAGTGAGCTGTGGTTCGCAGAAGCTTGTGCATTCCTGATGCATTTAATCCATACAGTGTACCTCTACCTCACCTGAAGTGATGACTGATTATTGAGAGGAAGCCAATCAAGAGGAAGAAAACCAGGGATTGCTGGAAAAGTATCGTGCATGGCTTTTCACATCAATGCTCCCAGCCAGGGAATGCCCACATGTGAAAGTCCCTTCAAACCTCCGCAAGAGTTAACACGAACATCACTTTATAGCATTTTTCTTTCCAGGCTGATAATGTTCATATTGCTGAAACCACTGCTATTATAAAGTTTGCTGCACAGGCAGTATTTCCCATTATCTCCCATCTAAGGCTGTGCAGTCCAGGCAAAAAGATCAGCTAAGGTTTAAAAGTCCCACAGTTTCCTTAATGCTCTCTTATTTTGGATGGTGGCTACCTAGAGCAATCTATTCTCCAATCTACAGTCCTCTCACGCCTTCTCCACAGTATTTGGAACAAAGTCATGTTGTCCCTGTCTTAAGCTATTGTGTCATAAAGAAAAGCTGCCACAGCTGTGTCCCTAGGATCTTTCTGCAAATAAGTTAATTAGCTGCAATGGAGGGAGGAAAAATATGTTCCAGTGTTCATTAGTTATTTAACAACACAAGTTGTGTTTTCCAATATTAATAACATGTTCTAGATAAAGGCCACTGCCAACATTGCTGTCCATAAATGGCATTGTTTGCTGCCATTAGCTAGAGTGCTTCATTCTTCTAAACAGCTTGTTATTAAGACTGACTCCACAAGGGACTTAAATAGAGGCTTAGCATTAACACAGCGCCTAAGTCCTAGTAAAGCCAGAGTCAAACATGGGCTTAAGTGATTTGATCCCAAAACTTGTTCTCAATGGCAATCCCTAGGTTCACTTTAAGTTAAAGCAACCAATGTAAGAACACCCCATCAGTCTTGGGTATGAGAGCGTGCCACAGAGCAAATCCACCATGCTGAGTTAGCCCACGAGTGTACTGCTATCAAACCTGGTTTGACAGCTCACTTAAGGGACAACCAAAAATCAGTTCCTGAACTGAGCAGTGCAAACTGGAACTCCAACCATTGGGGATGATCCCTTTGGGAAGAAGGTTCCTTAATGAGGCAGGTCCCTTGTCCAGGTTTCATTAGAGTTTGTGAAACAAGCCTGCCTCCTCCTGGTCAATTATTTTATAACAGGGAGGTTACTTCAAAGCAACATGGAACAGCACCTTCTCCACGGATTTATGCCCTTTCATCCTCATACTGGCCAGCATGTAGGACCAGAACGGGATCGCAGTGAAATCCTAAATCTGCTGAAGTCAATGGAAGCTCTGCCATTTCACAAGGGCCAGGATTTCACACCATGCTTTTCAGGAGCTGCATTCATTTCAGACCTCAACCCATTTTAGAAGCTCAGCCAGACTATTCTGCGTTGTGACCCTCACGTCTTGCTTTTGTCACCTTGGATGGATTCATCCAGTTGGTGGGTTAATGTTTGCTCAGTTCTCACTTCATTTTGTTTGCTTTGCATCTATCACACTGTTTCCAAAAGGATTCAGCTACAGTTACATGAACCTGTAAAATGAAGATTTTTAGTAGATGTTTCCAAGAAAAAGAATTAGTTTTATTATTGAGGCTTCTTTATAAAAAGAATAGAATAAGGCAATCATTCGGCTTCGGAATAAAACTGCTGTGGAGTAATTTATGACCAGGAAACAGAAAGAAGCTGAGGGGATCAGCAGGATCGCTTATATTTTCCTAAGCATGACACGCTTTAATACTGCTTCCTAGAAAACGTCATCAGTCCTTAAGCCCAAGTGGAAATGATAAACCAACTCCTGCTGGCTGAAGAGTGGGAACAATACAAGAGTTTTGCTGACCTTCCCATGAAAGCCTACTTGGAAAGCAGCGCCTCTGGTCACGATTTCATTTGGCTCCAAAAAGACATTGGCAGTGAGGGAACTGCCGCAATGGATTTAATTAGGAAGAAGAACATCAACGGGAGGGAAGTAATACAAAATAAAAAATCACCTGCTGACAGTCAGATTCAGCCATCATCAGCTGTGCATACACCACAGGCCAAAGAACGGCACGTGGGGAGGGTCACGCAAGTTAGGACTGAGCTTAAACAGTGCCACTCCCGAGCAACTCCCCTGGCCCCAAGAACAGACACTGGTAACATCTAAAAGTGGGCATGGACACGAGGCCTAAAGGCAGGACAACGGAAAGCCTTGGAGTAGGAGCATTATGAGGACAGCAAACGTCATGCTGCACCTAGTCCAAAACACCCTTTGTCGCGCGAGTGACAGAATCAGATATTGTAATCTATAGCCTGGTCCTCAATCCATAGCAGCGGAAAGATCTCCATTGTAGGACAAGGTTACTAAATTCTTCTCTGTCCCAGTCAAACCCAATTAAAGATAAAAGATCTCTAATAACTAAAAAGGATTGAAAAAAAAGACAGTAATCGTAACATATGAAAAGGATCCTCCACAAGTAATTGTAATGCTTAATTGACATTTTGTTCTGCGTATAATGTATTACATTGCCTTTGTTCCCGATTACTGTAATCCTCGTTACACCGGTTAGACACGAGGAGAAGCAGCATATTACTTACTGTGTAGAGCTCATTGGTGACCTTCAAGAGTTCTTCATGCATCTGTAAGCCAATTTCCTTACTCTGGAACAAAAGAAAAAAAAAAAGGACATGAAAAGGAAGCTGCAATTCTGCTTCGTTCAACATAATCAGGATTTTCTTAACAGAGGGCAGCACAGTTTGGAGGAAAACATTCAATGAGCCACCTCACCAGGTCCTGTGCTTCTATTACATAGCACCTTCCTCAGCCCCGAGTGTCACGGGTGGTCTGAAAGCTTTGTGCTTTGTTGCTGGGAAATTCTGCACAGCCAACCGTGCTGACCACCCGATTACCTAACAAGGGTGGATCCTTCAGTAGCACAGAGACTTACATACCACAGCCGGGGCAGGATGCATGCCCAGGGGTAGGGAGCCTACTGATAGGCTGCCGTCATATTGGTCCCCTAGGGCTTTCAGTAGATGGCAAGATTGCCTTTGGCTTCATCTCCATTACCCAGAGGGAAGCAGAATCTTGCAGTCAATCCAATCCAAAGTTAGGAGAGGCACGAGGCTCTTCAGCACAGGCCCCCCCCTCCCTCCATGCTTAAGACAGCTGTGAGCTCCTAGCCACAGCCCACAATGCAGGGCAAACAGTCAGCATTTGGCCCGCTTGGCACCATCCACGTGGTAGAGCAACAGCGTGAGCATCACAACCACGTCACTAGCAAAATCAAGCCAAAAGTCAGATAAGCTCACTGAATGCCAAGGAGTTCTGCTAGGTTATTCATACAGCTTCAGCATAACTAAGGGGTTATGGGATGACTATTTCCTCTCACACAGCAACCTTTCTTTTCATCCTCCTCTCTCAAAGCCTTGCTGGCTGTATTTACTAACTGCATTCCCCTCCGTGGATTGCCACCTTGATGGGGTGGAGAGACTTGCATGTACCAATGACCCCAAGAGCAACACTGCCAGATGTCTTGTACTCCTGGTTGCCCATGATGATAAGATCGAAGGGGAGGTATCAGACAAAGAGCAGGCCAACATAACAAAGACCTCAACAGTGGAGCAGGCAGATGAAGAAGGCATAATTCTCAACAGCTGCAAAGGCAGATGAAGACTGCAGTGGAAGAGTAACCCCAGTCATCTTGGCTCTCATTGCCCCTGGACACAGGTTTCTCCTCCGCCAAGAGCCTCACAGTTGCCAATGAGCAACAGCCTCCTCATGTAAAACAAGTCACGTGCAGGATTCTCCCACTGGATCCAACATCTACCACTAAGTGCAACACCACCTTCCTTATAATTATTACTTGTCTTACCGAAGCGTCACCTAAGGATTCCAGCTGAGATCCAGCAGTAGCATAATGCGGGGTAGGCAACCGGCCCCGCAGTCAGGGGTGAGTGACTGCACAAGAAAGGTAGCCCCTGCCACCCAGAGCACAAACACTGGTAGTTATACTGCAGAGAGCAAGATCGTGTTAGGCCAGGCCCCATTTAAAAAAATATATACTGTCACAGATGGGCTGAGATGACCACAGGGACCACAAAAGCAATAGGGAGAAGCTCAAATTTTACACAACAGACAGCAGAATAAGATTAGGCAGATGATGGGGGAGGATGGAGGCTATAACATTACCCTCATCCTAGCATTAGTGAGGTTGATGGCTTTTACCGACTTACTGATCACGGACATCATGGAGGCAGTGAACCTTTGGAAAAGTATCAAATGAGAATAGTGGGGCAGTTTGGTAGCGGAGCAGGGAGACACTTCACAAAGAAAGGGACAGCACGAAAAAGGCACTCAAATGACTAAGACTGGGAGGGAAGAAGGGAAGATGATCTATTTTTCTTCTTTTACCAAGCCACGCCAAGGCCTGAAGCATTGTGTAATAAGATACATTTGTTCCAAACCCTGCCGTCGCTTGCATCCAAGTGTATCCTGGCAAATCCCTAACAGATGCATTCACACCCATCCCACAGAGAACAAGAATGCAGCAACTTCTTAATGCCACTGATATCTCGCTGCATTTTTCACATTGCTTTCTGCGTTTTAATTTTGGATATTATTTTAGAACTGGAATTGCCCTGCAATTCCCCCTGCCTGGGGGATGCCTCAGGGGCCTTATTTACAACACTTCTACAAATCCTGTCTAATATCCTTCCTGCTTTAGAAACTGAAGTGACACCATCCACTGGGCTGCCAATCCACATCTGGATTCTCATTTATAAACCCTAAAACCAAAATACAGATGTTCTCTGCTTTCACACTACCTAGGATAATGGCATTTGGCAGGTCAAAAACCTGGACCCTTATTTCTATTTATTTAAGAATATCCTTGTTCATCCAAAAGCCATAAATATACACTGGAGCAACAATATTTCAGTGCTGTCACACCCATGATGTACCTCTCACTTATTGCACATCTAATTTTACACTTACCTTTGCCCCTGTATCATTCAAACCCAAGTTCAGACACCCTGGTGAGGAGCACGTTAGAAAATGTCTGAATAATAACAGAAAAAGATCTGGCCCTGAAAAGTTCTGAGCGTGCTCAACACCCATTAAGCTCCACAGGAGATGAGGCTATGCAAGAACCAGCGAGAGGCACTCAGCACCATACAGGAAAGTCCTAGATGCAATTGCTTCCCACTGAAAACATACAAATCAGGAACCTGATGTTACAAAAAATCTTCTTTCACTAATAGCACTCATTCCACTCAACCATGAGCTCTTTGGATCTAATATTTTCCCCATTATCAGGGCAGGTAGAGGGATGGTAGGGTCTGCTGGATGGATTGAACAGCACTTTCTATTTTGGATTTATCTAGCACTTCTCAGAGCCAGCTGGCTACATTAAATTCCTCATTTCTGCAGCTTTGCTGTCCATGGGTAAACCATTGCTGCATTCTCCCTGGAACTGGTGGCATGTTAATGCAGATGAATGCATGGCAATGTATCAGTTGCGACTGCCGCATACCTTTTACAATACACAGATTGCTTAATCTATGACCAAAAGGAGGCCAACCCTAGGAAGAATGCAGTATCTGCAATGTAGCAATGCTGTGCCAAAGGATATTGAAAACCATTGAAACTACAGAGAGAAGGCTCTCAAACCACCTGCAAAAGTTTTGTTTCAGGATCAATTGAGAGAGCAGAGTGCAATGTGCAGGCTCCCGGGAACCACCTGCTGGGTACCCGTTCAATGCGTTTCTGGGAGTCATTCAACTAATGATCCCACGCAAGCTGCTTTGCTTACCAGGCTTACCTCTATAGTTGAATGTCCCTACTTCTCAAGGACTACAGGACTAGAAGAGGACCTTCTGGGCTACTGAGTCAGGGCTCTTGCTACTGCACCATATTATCCCCTATCCAGTATCAAGCTCCATCTTAAGTCTGATGCATTATGGGATCACATTTGCCTTCTCACACTCAGACCTCACTGATGGCTCGGTCATCCAGTATCCATTAATAGTCTTGAGCCCTTCTCCTCTTCAGTTGCTCCATCTGAGAAATTCCCATTATATAGCTCCACGTATTAATCCCAAGGTGCATTTCTTTTTTTATTACACCAGCTCTCATCCAATTCTACCTGTAAGATATTTGAACTCTCCCCACACACACCCCATATTGACCATCTCTCTCATCACAGCAAATACCACTAGCCTGTCCTGCATTTTGTGCCAAAATTATTATTAAAAATATGACAGAAGATTGGTTCCAAGAACAATCCTTGAAAAACTCCACTGCTAAATGCCTTACAGCCTGACTTCCTATTTCTGCACAGTTTCTTTAGCCAGATCTTTACCCTCCATAAACTCTTAAGTTAATTCTCATCTTCTCCAGCTTAACAAATAACTTCCCATACGGCACTGCATCAAATATTTTGCTAAAGTCTAAATAGATTATATCTATCACATTTTCTTTGTCCAGAAAATCAGCATTCAAAAGTAAGACTTCAAGGACTTCCATTTTGCCTTCCTTTTCATTTTCTTTTTACCTTCATGTCTAAAATTACGTTTCCTTCAGCATTTGTTCAAAAGCTTTGCTCACTTTTGAAGAACAGACCAACAGACTGGTAGTTTTCTGGATCATTTTCTTCTCTTGGTATAAAAGTACTAAGTTTGATATTTTGCAGACTGGTGGTAGGCATGATTCAACAGATTTATTAAAAATGTCAGCTGCCAGACTACCAATTTCATCTGCCAGGTCTTTCAGTCTGGGATTGTCAAAGTGCCCAATTTGTGTTGTCAAAGTCTTTGAATTGTGTTTTCATGTCAGATGCAGCAATTTACAATTGTACATGCCCATTCATATTCACCATCCTGCCACTGCCTCATTTTCTACATCCTCCTCCTTACCCTTCCCCATCTCATTCTGAGTCGACCTCATTCTCATTGGGAAGGAGTCAAAAAAACTCCTCCAAAACACATTACAATAAAGAAGTAACTACCTCTATGGATAATCAAGGTTTCTATTTTCACTGCATCACTAGAAAGGCATTAGAGTGCTTAGGGAAGACAGTCCATTATGAATTTAAAGTTTTGCGGGTATTTTTCCTTGGCATCTTTTCCTTCCTTACTGCTGAAATCATTTAATCTATTTTTGTCCTCTGCCAGGCAACAAGATGCAAATTTTAATCATGATCTAATCTCCTAGTTCCCACAACACAAATGTGATATTTCACAGGAGAGACCATTTCTTAGGGAACTGCTAATTACTTATGATTGGCTGCAAACCAAGTCAATTCCTACTCAGAAATCCAGTGGTTGGATGCTGCTGCAGATGTGTATGCATTGCCTTCCTGTTTCCCTTGTAATTATACCCCAAATCTCTCTGTGGGCTCTTCTCAGACGTGAAGTACTCATTAGAATTTGAAGACAGGTTTAAAGTAAGTATAGACCCCCCAAAATGACAGCAATTACTTTCAGATTTCCTCAGACAGCCCCATATATTTTTATGCATTCAGTCAGCTTAAGTAATATCCCAAAGGTTGACTGGTTGGGTGGCTTTAACCAAAGATACCCACATCACACAAGTGGGCTCTAATTAAAAGTTGACTGGGTAGCCTGCCTATATCTAAAGTTTAAGCTTAAATTATTAGAAATTAGAATGTCATATGGACGGTGCAGGAGAAAAGCTGGTGAACAAGAGAGCTTCTTCCAGTAACAGCACGGCATTTCCCTCTGAAAGAAGATCAGAAGTTTTGCACAAGATAAGATTTTCAAGTGGCTAGTGCTTTGGGGTGCCCGCGGTTGTGTGTCCAGGGTGACGTGCCCTCGAGAGACCAGATCTTCAGAAAATGCTAGGTAATTCCTGCCTTCCAAAACTCAGGCTCCTTGAGGCGTTTCAAGCTGGGCCCGCATAAACTGAGGCAATCGCAATTTCCAACCACTCTTGAAAATCTTAGCAGTAACCTGCCATTAGCTGAACAAGGTAGCGAACAGCTTCATTGAATTCACATGCACACAACAGTGCCATCCAGGATTTCAGTTATTCACCCTTTCCCATGCTAATTACTGACCCAAACCAGATCCAAACCCTCTCCGACCCTGAGGGAGTTCAGATGCTGAGCTGAACTTCAGAGCTGACCTCTCTTCCATGCGAGCCAAACCCAAACCCCAGAACTAACCCATTCCCAAATTACATGGGAGACAATGGGCTTGTGGAAAAGGCACTGGATTCAGTCCTTGCCTCAGCCTCAGACTTCCCGCATGACTGTGGGTAAATCAGGGAGGCCACAACTGTCGAACCAGGTTGCCTAAATTAGGCTCTTAAATCCAGCTAAATGTAAGTGGCTTGATCTTCTGCAATGCTGCTTCCCCACAAATTGCACGGAAGTCCTCAGAGCTTCAGGTGTGCATCATGTCTCAACCCCAAGTGGCACGCCACCTTGACATTTTCTGGATCCCAGCAATTACTGTCAGTGGCTATTTTAATTTAAACGGGGTTCTCTCAATCCCCTTTTCATCCATTTCCACCCCGGGGGAGCGTGGCCCCGTTCTACACAACACCACCTGGAGAATCCCCAGAGCCAGGGTGCGTCTGGTAACGGGATCGGGGGGCCGCTGTTCTCAAAGATGACGGCGTAGTTCTTCACGCTGTTGGATCCTTTCCCAGATGCAGGTACGAGAGAAGCTGACAGATTCCCAGACCTCTTCAGAGTTTGCCCTCTCTGATGTATACACACACACACACACACACACATACACATATACATATATTTACAGGAGACAAAGTCAAAATGTCACGTGGTGCATTCCAATTCGCCAGCACCATCTGCAAAAACCCAACCTCTAATTTAGCTGCCTGCTTTATGCCTTCCATTCCTATTAAAAAGCAGTTACTTGGCGTGATAGCAATGGGTACAGTTTAGGAGCCCTTATTAAAATTGCTGCTGCTGCGGGGAGAAAACAGCAACAGAGAGCAGCAGCTCAGCCCCTTGACAACACAAAGGCGGATTGTTAAAAAATAAGAATAAAAAAAAAAAAAAAAGAAACTTCCTTGCATGCAGACAACACTTCCTCATTAGGTCTCTGTCCAAAACATTGCAGTACGGGACCTAATCAAATTCACATCTCCGTCATGGCAAATAATTAAATCCCAGGTTGGAGAATAATGCAGCACTGTTATTTCAGACACTGTAGCCCACAGGTTTGTTTTTCTGGAGTATATGCTAATGGAAGAAATGGTAAGCCTATTCCCAGGCCTTCCACTGAAGGTGAAAACAGGAGCAAAAAACCTTTCCTGATGCATTACCATGCCCCACCCCCCGCAAACATCAGTCAGGAGCAATAATTTGCTCCTGTCAAAAGAATGTGTTGTGAGGCTGAAGTGGGGACACAGATTTGATGAGACAGGAGATCAAATAAGATCGTCTGCAATAATAGCTCTCTGCACCTCAGTTTATTGCCTACCTGTCAGTAATACTAATACTGGTCCGGACAATCTCCTACCCAAGACAAACCTCAGTGGGGCTGGGGCCCCAGGGAGATTCCCCTAGCCAAGCCTCTTTCCTCTTCTCCCACTCCCACCCCCTCACTGGTGGGCTGTGCCTCCCTCAAGGAACAGCCAGGGGGTAAATCTCCTCAAATTTCAAGAAATGCAAGAGGCCAGGGATCCCTAAGCCCACACCCTGCGCCCCTGCACTGCCTCAAGACCTCTCCCCAGCTAGCTCAGTTGTGGAAGGAGAGACGATGCCGCAGAGGCCGTGCTCTTCCCTTCCACCTTGCATTCTCCACGCAGGGGCCAGGAAGCTTTCGTCCTATCTCTAGGCCAAGCCGGTCATGAAAGAATCCCTGAACAAACTGCAGATCCAAAAGGTTCACGTAAAGAGACCCTGGTGATTGCAGAGGAACTTGCAGGACAGTGATGCACAGAGAAGACAAACCAGCCAGTGATGGACCCGGGTCCTAAAATGGGTTTTCCATCTTTAATTCCTACAGTACGGTGACTTGCACCCAACCCTTTGAAAATAACCCTTTGCTGAAAGCCTATGTATTTATACAAAACCGGACCCTGAAGTCATATGTACACTCATATGCCACTGAAACGTAGGCACTTCTGAACAGGAACACAGACGTTGTTTCAAGTCATACTATACCTCCAAGTTTTTGAAAGGAGCATCGACCACATAAAGAGTTCCTTTGTTTTAGATTGGTTTTAATCAGACATTGCCAGTGCTCGGAAATGCTTTTCTCATGGGAAATTATCTCAGGTGTCCACAGAGAAAAATAGCAACAGGAAAAAAAAAATAAAAACAGGAACAATAAAAATTTCAGATTTCATACCAGGAGCCTAAAACTGATGACCCCTAAGAATCAGAGGCTGCTTTGCAAAGGTATGAGAAATGCCCAAGAGGCATATGCAAAGTATTCGTCTTAGAAGCATCTGTGCCACTGTTAGAGCCTGCACGCACAGTCCACTGTCCAACACACAATGCGACTGACTGTAAAACATTTTCTAGAAAAATTTACTACCGTGCTTTGGAGGATTGACAGGTTTTATGTAACAAGAAACTGCATCCATTAGAGGACAATTGCCTATTGTCATTGTAACTTTAAACAACCAAAATGATATCATTACTGGGTCTTTTTATAAAAACCCTGAGACACATTTAAGATCCCTTTGGGCTTTTCCTTCACTATAAAAATCATCAGTATAACACTACCCCGGCTTACAGTAACTAAGGCCTTAGTCATGGGTCTCAAGACTGCAGCAAGCTACAACTACGGAGATAATAACATAAGCCATGTCTTTGGATTTTAAGATCGTAGAAACAAGAGGCGGTGTGTTAGGGACTGGACTGAGAGGCACTGTAATGGACAGGCAGGTTGTAGCACTATGTTCAACACCAAATTCTAAAGTATCACTGTGAGAAGAAAGGTGCATGGTTCATTTAATTGCTGGGATAAAATTCAAAGACAGGGGTTTGATTACAGCTGTGAAGCAATGGTTGCAGTTTGCAGGGGTCTGGCTTAAACACATGAATTCAGAGCATAGGACAAATTGTCCATTCAGCCTCCCACATCTTCAAGCAGAAGGATTGTGATCTTTCTTTCACCTCCGGAAAGGCCAGAAAGATAAGAAATAAACCAAAAGATGTCCTTATACCTAAAGGTCCCAAATCATTGGGTTTTGATGGTCCTCAAACCCAAGCCCAGACCTGGATCGAGTTTTACACATTGTTCTTGCATTTATAGTAATCAGAACCAAAGCTTCAAATAGCCATGACTTCTGGTACGTTGGAAATAGAGATACAAATTCTGCAGACTGGATCTGTCTCTAAATAAAAGCTAGAATCTATTAGCTTTGACCCCCAGGTAATCAGGTTGGAGCCTGTTTGCACAGTCCTAGAGCAGTCCTCCACAATGCAAGGCTTGGTTGAGTCCTACCTAAACCACCAGGATACATAGAAGTGGTGCTCAGACCTGTTTCTATTCCTTTACACAAGGATGAATTTCCAACTCTGAAGAGTTCCCCAAATCCTAACTCCCAGCTCTATACCATTCACCATAATACTAGGGGACATGATATTATCACTGATCCAAGTGATCCCTCCTCACCTCACATCAATGGGAGAAATTCAGTGTCGTCTTGCTGATTATACTTTCTTACACATCCAGCACGTTGGGCTTGCAACTCTCTTTCCCCTTCCAAAAACTGAATCCACCGCTGCAGTCTTACACCATCCCACATGACTATCCCTCATTAACTATTGATGCATGTGTCACAGTATAATGATGCAAAGTTATTTGATGCCAACAAATCAGAGGAGGAGGAAAAACAAACAGGAATGGTGCATCCATCGCAGAACAGCGCGCAACAAACTCTGCTTACTGATGTGTGGATTCCCATAAAAGAGCCAATTCCCCTTCCTGGAATTACTACCAAAAAACTGACAGCTCATTAAAAATACTTCAGCATTCTCCACCTCTGGCCCAACATACTGTATGATGGGGTGCCTGATGAGATTGTCTAATACTTTCCATGTCAACCCCTGGTTTTCAGTGACTAGCTGTTTGGGTTGAAATTTTCTATACCTGGCATTTAACTCCAGATGAACTTTTCTAGAAAGCTTGAGCAAAATTGCTCCATTTCCAGGAGATTAGTGAAATATAATAATTATACAACACAATAGGCATGCAAAATACTTAGCAGACGTGGAAAATAACATACCTCCCCGCAAAAACCTTACAGTTTATATATAAAGCAGGATAGGAAGGAGCAGTGCAGAACCCTACATTTCTATATATGTATGTGATAAGGAAAAAGAATTTGTACATGTATGTGTACATGTTTAGCTTCTATATGTAATTCCTATCCTTTGCCATTGTTTCGACCTTAATCCCCACGTGTATTTCAATTTCTCTTGCGGTAACTGCTACCAGTTTCATTTCTTGCATCAGTTAGTTTTTCTTAGTGCTTTCATACTGCCTAGATCTTAATTTTTGGTTATTTTACTTTTTTCAACCTTTTCCAGCTTTCCTTCCTTCTTGTAAATGATAGCGTTTGGCCACTGTTGTAGAATAGCAGCTTAATTTAAAACGGCATTCCTAAAACTACAGCCCCTGCTCAAGAGAAGTATTTTTGATATGCAGTTGCTTCTTGCTCCCTTAAAACCAGAGAGAAAGAGAGCCCCTTGCCCTGTCCAGACTTGTTAAGACAAACAGCCAGCTGATGTAAATTGAGGTACAATCGTGGTAGTTCCACTGATTTCAGCGGAGTTACACCGACTTACACCCATGTCAGGATCAGCTTTAGAGATCTGTCTTGGTACTGTGCTACACAGGAACAAGGGGGTTCAGATCCCAGCTGTAGAAAATCTCTCATTTTCCGCCCCATCAAGCCTCATCAAAAGCCAAGATGCTATATCATCTTTGTCTCTGGAAGACTGGTCCTAGCTGAGGACTAACAGCTTTATACAAGCCACACCATAACTCAGGTCCCAGAGGGAAACAGCCTGCATCTGGATTCTTCTCCCTCTCATAACTCCCTGTAAAATAAATAATGAAGACCAAGGATGGGATTACAGTTTGAGGAAGGCACCAACTTCAAACTGATTTCTCTCCAGCAGGCTCATGGCATACCTACGTTTCAGGCTAATAGAGCTGTTGGGTTAATTCAGTCAAAAAAAGAAGTGTTGCCAGGAGTGGGCAACCGGGAAGAAGCAGGCCAAACAGAAATACATGCTCCTAACATCAAGGATTAGGGTGATGGTTACCAGGTGTTGAGAGACTGGATGACCTCTAACTCTACCAATATTAAAAAAGGGACTGAACTTCACAGCTTTAGGAGAAGTGATGGCTCCTCGTTAGGCCTTGGGGTAAGCTGTACACAAAAGTGTGATTACTGCCTAGGTGGACACATCCAAGCAATCTTTAAATGACCTTGCTCAGGTGTCTGTATCAGTGTAGCCACAGCAGCACAGAGCTCAGCCAGCGCTAAGTGCTCAGGTATTTAACCAGTGTGCTGCAACTCGCATTGAACCCTGCGCTGCAACCTATACTACTACTGGTACCCCAGCCAGCTACTTTAAAACTAGCTCAGCAAGTCTACATGAGCTGCAATCATATCTATGGGCTGTAGCTTAGCTAAGATTTCAGTAGCACCAGAACAGCCCGAGCAGTAAGAATCAATGACAGCAATCTTCTTACGGAGATCGCGATGTTCAGAGAATTAGAACAGAAATTAGCTTGGAGGAACTGACAATTAGAAGCATCACAGAAGGCAATGACGGATGAGGCCTCGAGCAATGAGTCTATCTCCATTTAACAGCACAATATACTCCTCTGATATGAGACCGTATTGGATACTACACCAATTCTGCTCTTCCCTTGTGCTGAGGTGGGAAGACTGAACAGGTCCCAAACAAGCAAAAATAAACCCAAACCAAAGCCTAAAATTCAACAACCAAACTTGCTTGCAGTTCAAAAAAAATGGAAACTAATGCCTCCTCCCCTTACTCTGACAGTCATTTTAGGCCTGCCCAGGCACCTGTCAATGCCAACATTAGCCTTTGTCCTGACATCAACAGGAGCAAGACTAGACCCTTTGTTGAACTGGATTAAATCCTGCCAACTAAACCATTTAAAATCATTCCCTACCAGACTATAAGGGAAAGTCTTCCCATTTTCCTTAGATTTGGATAAGCCACTGCATTTCCTTTTGGGCTGGCCACAATGAAAAATGTCTACTAGATGAATGACAGAACACTAGGATGAGCTGAGGAGACCATGTGCTCGAGGTCACTGACGGGGCAAACCACTTCCATGGAGAGGAACAAAATGTAAAGCCCCAATTTACTGATTGCTCATCCTGGCTGGTGCTAAGAACGCTCACTGAAGCCAGCTGGAAGTGGAATAGCTCATCACCTTAGGACTTTTGTTGGCAAAATTACTACCGCACTGCTCAAACACATATCAATTATGTATGCACTTATAGCTCACCCGTTGTGTGTCCCTTTCTTTACAGCAATCATTTTTATTTATATAAAGACAGCACTCCCTACATCTGTAATCGGAGAATTCAACAAACCTTCCAGTTTCTCTACACACCCATAGCATGTCACAATCCATTAACAAATCCTAGATGGGGGAATTAAAACTGACATCTCTGAAACAAATGTTACTCTAATTTACCATCAAGGAGCAATCTACAGGCAAATTGAACAGCTGAACAACAATTAGGGATGCTTTTAACTATTCTGGTGCTGGTCTAGTTGCACAACACTCATTGATAGGATGGCCACCCTCAGGTTATGCAGTGAAAGTGCCATCAAGAAACATATTCAAAACCACACTGGACCAAACACTGGAAAATATGGTCTAGAGAAAGCATGCTGGCACTGGCTGAAGGAATGTGTTAGGTGAACTAAGCTAACCTTTCCAGTTCTGATTTCTGGGACATTCTGGTTTACACGCATGCCTTAGTCTCCTCACCAAAACCCTGTTCATCGTGGTCCTAAACCATGTCTGCAGTGGCACACTAGGAGTTATAAGCACAGGCAGCTTCTCCCCAGAAGTATCAGCCTCCCTACATACATTAATGGCAAATGATGACACAAAATAAGCCTTTTCAGTTGATCGCTATTTCCAGGGACGTGCAAGCCCTACTAGGATTTAACCTTGAAGGACAAATGTGAGTGAAATCACAGATCCCCACAACTCAATTGTACAGTCTCCTCCTGATTCAAAGCAGGTGCTGGCTTTGGCAGGTTGCTGATGGAGTCACCGTTCTTTGACTCTGCTGCAAAAAAATCAGAAGTCGAGGGAAAGGAGCAACTTCTATGCAGAATAAGCACTTTTGCCAGAAAGTTAAAATGGCGGGGATAGTAACAGAAGAAGAAATGCAAGAAACGTAACACTGCTGAGTCTATGAAATATTTTATCACCTTGGTCTGGTCAAAATTTGATTTATTGCAAAGAAATATTTTTAACATCAGGTTTCTGCCTTTGTTCAAGTTGCCTACTCTAACAATATGAGATACGTCATTCAAAGATTTAGTGGAAGACAGGAAAAACCCCGAAGGTGGTCTCATCATTCATGTCAACAACTGGGGAGAGTGGACATTTTTTAAAATAAAATGTCAACTGCTTCTATTGAGCCTTATCCAAGTATGGGACAACTCTTCTATATTTCAGGGTAGGGTAGGGCAAGAAGAGGGGCAGATGTTCAATATTATGCTACTAGAGCCAACTTTCCCTTAAGGTTTTCGTTCTAGGTCTAACTCAAAAAAGAAATCACAAGGCATCCACATACCAGTTTGGACTTGGATCTGACTACAGTTTTCTAAAAGGTGTCAGTTCTCATAAGCTTTTGCTACATGACACTGGAAATTTAATAACAAAAGTTGACATCAAGTTATAAAATCCACAAGCTCGTCTGATCCCATGATATTAGTATTTGGGTTGGATTCCCTGAAGGCTAGATACTGACATTTTGGCACCAGCGAATCTAAATATCCAAATCTCAGCTCTAGCTTTGATTCCATCACTACTCTGCAATTCAAAAGTCAACCTAAACAAAAACCTAAATAATATCAATATAATCTAACAATATTATGTTAAAAGTGGAAAGAGTTCAAAGTATATATACACAAGCTTCTCCACATCCTTCTTAAAGTGTAGCGCCCAGAACTGGATGCAGTACTCCAGCTGCAGCCTCACCAATGCCAAGGAGAGCAGGAGAATAACTTCCTTAGGTTTGCTTAAGATGCATCGGTTGATGCATGCCAGCATACTGTTTGCTCTGTTGATCGGAGTATTACACTGGTGGCTCATATTCATTTTACAGTCAATTATGACCCCCAGATCCCTTTTGGATGTGGTCCTAGCTGGCATAACATCACTAAGCCTGTAAGTTTGTTGCATATTTTTCCTCCTGGGATAAAGCAGTTTACACTTCTCAGCGTTGAGCAGTATCTGTTTCTGGTCCGCCCATTTTACTAAATTGTCTAGGTTTGCCTGGATCACCAGCCTACCCTGAAGCATGGCCGCACTTTACCAAAGCTTAATGTCATCAGCAAACTTTGCCAATATGCTTTGCACCCCACCAATGCAGATCATTGATGGAGATGATGAAAAGCACCGGTCCAAGTACCAAATCCTTGGAGACACCAATGGCTACTTTTTGCCAGGTCAACACAGATCTGTCTATTAGTACTCTCTGGGTCCTACTCCACAGCCAGTTTCCCACTCATCTGACTGATGAATTGTTGAGCCCATAGTCCCCTAGTTGTCCTCATGGGACAACAAGTCAAAAGTCTTCCTGAAGTCCAAATAAATGACATCAACCTAATCTCCCTTATCCAGGTGGTGAGTAACCTGGTCATAGAAGGACATGAGGTTAGTCAGACGTGACTTAACCATGACAAAGCTGTGCTGGCTGTCATTCAGAATTTTGCCTTCTACTAACTTACCGTATATGGACTCCTTGAGAAATTTTTCGAGGATTTTTCCTGGGACAGATGTCAGGCTGATTGTCCTGTAGTTCCCTGGGTCCTCTCTCCTCCCCTTCTTGAAGAACAACATTGGCCAGGAACATGGGAACAACACTGGCCCTCTTCCAGTCTTCTAGGACTTATCCTGAGTGCCACAAATTCTCAAAAAGAGGTTTGCCAGCGGTCCTGCAATCACTTCGGCTAATTCATTCAGCACTCTCAGATGGAGTCCATCCAGTCCTGATGACTTATAGATAACCAGCCTCTCTAGCTGTTCTTTCCTCTACCTGAACTGTTGGTAGATGATCATCCCTACTGTGATCATTCTGCAACATATTTACATTTGGCAGGATATCACTCAGACTGGTGGAATACAGATGTGAAGTAGTCATTCAGGAGTTCATTGGTATTGGTGATCAGATGTCCAGACGCATGGAGCAGCAGTCCCACATTTCCACTGGTTTTCCTCCTGTTACCTACGTACCTATAGAAGAACTTCTTATTGTCCTTAATTTCGGCTGCTAACCTGAATTTGGTCACCGCATTTGCTTTTCTACTCTACCCCTTACAGGTGTGGGCCAATCTTATGTAGTTCTCCTTGGGGCTTATTCCTAGCTTCCATCGTTAGTAAGCCTACCTTTTCTTTCAGAAGATCTGCAGCTTCCTTGTTGAACCAAGATGGCCTCCCAGGCCTTGAGCCACTTTTCTTGCATACAGATATGGACAACTTCTGTGCACCGAGAATCATCTCCTTGAGGAATGACCACTCTTTGTCCACACTCTTTCCCTGTGGTCCATGACCTCATAGGGCATTACTCACTAAAGCCCTTCGGTTATCAATGTCAGCTTTTTTAAAGTCAAGAATTTGTAGCTTACTGACAGATTTCCCAGCCCTACAATGGACAGTGAAAGTAATAGTGTTGGAGTTGCTTTTGCCTAAGTTACCCTCTATTTTCAGATCACTCACCAGATCAACCCTCCTGGCCAAGACTAAACCTAGGAGGGCATTTTCTCTGGTCAGCTTGTATACTTCCTGAGGCAGGTAAAGCTCATTGATACAAGTCAGGAATCTATGCACCCAATCAGATCCAGCCAAGTGTTCTTCCCAGATGTCTGGGTAAGTAAAGTCATCAATGATGACCATATCCCATGCTCTTGCAGCCTCTTGCAGTTCTCTGGAGAATTCCAGATCTAGCTCCTCATCTTGATTCAAAGGTCTGTACTACATTCCTACAGTTAGGTCCCTTTCGCCATGTCATCCTGTCCCCTCTCCGTCCTCCCCTGTATCCTGACCCAGAGGGTCTCAAGTCGCCCTTCCTTAGTACCAATTTCAGCTTTCAAGGAGGTGTACTGCTCTTTTACATCTACAGCTACACCACCACTCTTTTTTCCTGTGTGATCCCTCCTATGTAATGTGTAGCTCTCTATAGCTATGGTCCAATGGTGGGTATCCCTATGATATCATAGTCCCTTCTGGAAAGGGGGAGGCCCCGTTCCCCCTGTTTGTTCCCCATGCTTCTGGCATTTATGTACAGGCATCTAAGCACTCTGCTGAAGGTCCTTGGTTTCTGTCACACTGAGGGAGCTCCATTCCCTCATCTCCTGTTGTAATGGTTGTTTGTTTGTTGGCCCCTGGGCTTGCTCCGCTCATTGTCTCCCAGTGATCTTAGTTTAATGCTCTGTCGAGACCTGCAGGACCAGGGTAAATTCCAATAAGACTGAAAGGACTGAGTGGTCTATGAAGTGGGCTCACCACATACCCTGGATCTCAGAAGGGGCTGAGTTAGTGGCTTTCAGTATAGATGTTTCATAGGTACGGGAAACCTTCATTATTCGTGGGTTCGACGTTCGCAGTTTCATATATTCATGAATGCCAAACCAGCATTTTAAATACACTTTCTATACTTCCAGGAGCTCCTTGGGAGCTCCGCGTTTGCTGCCATTGGGCTCCTATTGCCACCACCAGGCTCCCGCTGCTGTAGTTCACCATCACCACCAAAGCCATCCTGATCCTCCAGCCACTGCGGGCACCGTGTTCACACAGTGCCTTATTTGCAGATTTTGCCATCCATGGGGGATACAAGAACATATCCCCGAAAAATGGCCAGGGTCGCCTGTATAACCTTGAAAAACAACTTAAGTTCAACCCTAACTAGCAGCACAAATATGACTTTTTACACTCATAGCCAAGAAAACAATCCTACTCACTAGTAAGCTATTGACCAGCTACACACTGTGGTAAATAATAGGGGTGTGAGACATGGGCCCTATTCGATTCAGATTCAGCCTGAATCAGGCACAGTGATTTGATTCGTTGATTCAGATCACTGTTCCTGATTCGATTCAGCCAAATCTGAATTTGAAATTCAATGCTAATTCAGAGATCACAAGCCCCTCTACCTAGAGGTATATAGAAAAAACATTTAAAGCTGTGTCTATGTCCAAATCGCCAAATCTTTTTGAATCTCTCCAAATCAATTCAGAGGGTTCTGATTCGATTTGGAGAGATGAAAGGGTCCTCTGATTCGATTCTGGTTCAGAGATTCAGCTACCAAATTGGGCCGAATCTCCACCAAATCAAATCAGGGACCAAAGCTTCGAACACCCCCAGTAAATAAACTGTAAATACCTGTGCTCCTGTCCATATGCTGTGCAAAAGGCCATAAGACCAAAACCCAGAGTGCACGCATTCAGATCTGGGATAGTTCAATGGACACAGTGATGAAAATTCTGGCCAGGATTTCCAGAGAGAGAAAAAAAAACCCAGGATTCCAAGATTCCCCCATTCACAGAGATCATTTCCAGGAATGAGGGTGTAACCCTCATCCCGCCTGAGTCAATGGCAAACTTCCACTGAATTCACGTAAGACAGAATCTCATAGGTGCGTCTTTTTTTAATTTTATTTTTCATACCTTCACTATTCCTCAACTTGTGTTTCAAGGGCTTTCCCAGGACCTTGTTAGCCTCTCTTTTCTTCTGTCCCACTGGTGATCTAGTATATCCTTTAGATCCTCAATGAGTAGAAATGCCCCTTCCTTGGCTTACCTTTTTAAAGAGCCTGATGACATCCTCACTGATCTGCGAGAGCCGGACAATGACATTGTTCATGAAGATGTCATTCAGGGTAGCATGATCTCTACTCTCCCGCCGAGTCTGGGTCAGAACCAGGTACCAGCAGTTCATGGGCGAAAGGAGGTGCTGATCTTTCCTGGATAAATAAGGACAAATTGCATAGGCAAATGTGAGCAAATAAAAAAGCATTTAAGGCACAAGTGCATTCTAGCCAAGGCACTGATCCCACTGGGTACACCTGAATAGATATGTTACTGTCCCTCCTGCTGAAGAGAAGAGGCCTAGATTGCTCTTTACCACAGGAATCACTGCAGTGTTTGATTAGCTACTTGACTCTCACTTGCAGAACATGTTATTGATCCAAGTTGCTCATCTTTCCCAGCACTAAACTGAGAGACAAGTGGGATCTCATAACATATAGCCACAAAGGTGTCACTCTGTTGGGTGTTTAGCATGCCCACTGCTAAGCAGACATGAGCATTTTGATGTGCTGTTCTGCTGGTGGACTACTTGGCCATCACTTCTTGTGTTATCAGTACCCCAAAGGCTTACTCCCCAGGCCTGTGGCTACACGCTGCATTGCAGCAGAAATGCCAACAGTGTAGACCAGCAAGTAAAACCTGGATACCAGACCAAGGCAACTCCAGGGCTTTTCAAAGGAGAAAAACATTTCAAAAGAAAGAAACATGGCCTATTAAGCAATCTCAGCAAGTCTCCAGAGTCAATCCCCAAGACTCAAGTATAATAATCAAATCAAGGCAACTGTGGAATACTAGATCTTATATTTTTTTAGCAGTGATGGACTAGAGAACCTCAGCGGTCCTTTCTCTCTCTCACCCCCACAGCTGTTTTATCATGCATGCTTTGTAGAACCTCTAATTGTTGCAAGAAAATGTCTTCAAGACTTGCCACCTATAACATTTTTGAGCCACAGACCTTATTATTCTTGTTAATTATCTGCATTTTGATAGCACTGGAAACTCCCAATTTGGGAATCTAGCTCAATCTAGCTCTGTGGTACTAGGTACGGTATAACAAAGGGGGTTTCTTGAATGTTTTTTTTTTAAAGCACATGTTTAGAAAACAGAATGATCCACGTGAAGCACTGTGCCACTGCTTTCTCATACCCATAACGGTATTGCCAACTCCCACAATTTTGCTGAAAGTCTTCAGATATTTAGTGGTTTTCTTAAAGCCGCGCTCCTAGACACATGCTACAGAGTGATTATCAGCCGTCATGTTAAAAAGCTAGTTTTCTAACCTTCCTGGCTGGAGAAAGAGGAATAGAAATATGACCAAGGGCATCCAAAAGGCACAGAAACCAGAGGATGTAATATAAAAAATATATATTACAAAAAAAATCTGTTGTTGTTGAGGCCTGACTCCTGCTTAGGAGTCCCAAGTTCCCGTTGAGGCCCAGGCCCATAATGTTTCAGTGCTCGGGGTTGACAATACTGCTAAAAACAAGAAATTATGCAAGAAGCCTCTCACAACTTATAGACCATCATGACTACAACATCGTTCTTGACATGCATGTTTATAAAATGATTTCTTGGCAGAGGTAGTCACTAAACTCTACCGTCTTCTGCCCATATTTATGCTTAATGTGGCTAGCTCTCTTCTCACGTGAGTCTTCCAACACAGTTGCTCCAATGACTTCCAAGGCGCTAGTCCCAGTTTGTACTGGTGCAAGTAGAGAATTGAGTAAGATTTTGACAAGTATAACAAGAGGCAGCCAAGCTTACAGTGTTGCAGCCATCACCACTGTATATCACAGTTTTCAACATGGCTGAGGCGCAACGGGGGCACACCAGTGCTTCGGTTGCCACAGAGGGCGCATGCCGGCGCTTCTCCCAGTGCCCAGTCTCAGGGGGTGCACATGCACCCGCATGCACCTCCTATGTGTCACCAATGGTTTTCTACACATAGAATCATAACAAATTAGGATTGGAAGGGACCGCAGGAGGTCACATCTAGTCCAACCCTCGGCTCAAAGCAGGACCATCCCCACCTAGATCATCCCAGCCAAGGCTTTGTGTAGCCAGGTCCTAAAAACCTTCAAGAATGGCAATTCCATCACCTCTCTGGGTAACCTGTTCCAGTGCTTTACTACCCTCTCCTAGGGAAAAAGTATTTCATAATATCTAAAGTAAACTTCCATTGCTACAACTTGAGACCATTGCTCCTAGTTCTGTCATCAGCCATCCCCCAAGAACAGTTTAGTAACACCCTGAATCTGACATTTTATACTTTTCAATAAAAGGTATATTTGAGTCATACTAAGGCAACAGTCTGCCGATCTCCCTATCATGTTGTATACATGCTCCAATCTGACCCACGCAGTGGAGAAACACCCCCGCAGGTAGCCTGTAGCACAGTTTGAAAATGCAGATATCAAATTTTTAAAAAAAAATCCCTCTTCACCCTGACTGGGGATTCCTGCTAGCTATTCTTCCCATGGTTGTGACTAGCACAGTCTAATCCCTATGCGGCCAGGGCCTAAGGCTATCACTAAGAACCAAGCAGGTCATGCTAAGGCTAAGGTATAAATGAATCGTTTATAGTGGATTCTGTTTACTAATTAGGAGCTACAGCAAAAAAGCTGTAACAACATTTAGCCTTTTAGCTACAAATGCTGTGGGAGGTTGTAGGGCTGATGGGGTTTGTGTTCAATTCAGACAGCCGCTGAGCCACTGCCACACTGATTCCACACACATAAAACATTTGGCTGCACTGGCAGTAATTTACCCATATTAACATGCTTTTCCCTGGGAACATCCTTCTGCAAGAAAGAAGCTGTTGACTTCAATATCTTTGCAAGCACAGGAATTCTCTCTAAAAATATATACATGTAGGCAGGCTTCAATCAAGCCAAGATATAAAACCAGGCAACTCAGATTCTCTTTTCTGAGTTCCCCTTGCTTTTCTCTTCATCCTAATTTACCAATTGCCTACAATTTCCCAAGGCCAGTAAAACAGAAGCCATTGCCCTGAAATGGAGATGCTCCCATTAACGACCCTAGGGACAGGGTTGTGCTTAGATCAATATGTGCATCTTCATACATAATTTGTTCTGTACCGTCAGTAGTTCCTTCCTTCCCCTTCCCTTACTTCAGAGCATGAATTACTGAGAAAGGGGTTAAAGTCCACACCAAAGACTGTGCTGTGCCTTCTGCTACATCAGTCTGTAATGATAATTAGGCCTTTAAAAGGTGCAGGCAGCAAGGAGTGCATTACACTTCCTTACCAGAATGCAGCTGCTCTATGCAGCAGATTCAAGGGCCCAGAAATGTGCAAGTCATAGCTGAGTGCCTGATGTACCTGGAGAACTAAGAAGATATTTCAGCAACCTTCAAACCCAATATAACAATCCCCATAGCACAAACATTATCAGGACAACACACAGAGAATGCAGTAACAAGCTGGGTCCGGCTTAGCTAGGAACATAGGAACACAGGGCATTTTACACATGCTCTGGGAGGTGGGGAAGGCGCTTTAATTAGAGTGGCTCCAAGAGCCACTCTAATTAAAGCACCACAGCGTCTCATGTATCAGTGTCCCCACACTTCAAAATGGCGGTGGGGCACTTTGCAACACATCTACAGACACCCCCAGGTTCATGAAGTCCAGTACCTCGCCCACACGGGTAACCATATCATATTATCCCTTGTATAAACTAGTTGACTAAAAGAAACTAGTGCCTTTTGGGGAGGTTTTCAAACCATGTGCATTTGGTGTTCAGTTCTTCCCTCCCTCCCCCACACACTGACTTGACAAAATATCGGTTAGCCAACGAGGCAAACTGATAATTTCTGCGTCTAAATCTTCTCCGAGACTCACGCTGCACTTAGTTATTATCATAAAAAGTCATGATTAATAGCAAGGTTTCACCAAAAAAAGGAGGAAAATAAGAATTCCAACAATACATTGCCCAAGATACATAGTCTGTTCCTGTTCCTAAATACATGTCATGCTTTAAATATAGACATATAGCTCTTTTCCTGTGCAGACTCAAAGCAGCCCCAACATTCATATTTTTCACAATAACTTTGCAAGATGATAAATATTACTCCAATCAGTTTAGAAGTTGGCACTCTGAGGCCCGTTTACTTGAACTTATAGGCTGACTAGAGGAATTCCAAATGTTAACGTAAAACAAGCCCAGGTAATCCGGCCATCGAGACTGATGTATCTCCGTCAGTTCCCAGGTTTGGCTAAAAGCCCAGGGTTACCCTCTGATGCATATATGGTCCAGGCCCTCCTCTTCCTATGTGATCCCTCCTAATCTGAATTAAGATTCTGCACCACCACAGACAATCTGATCCCAAAGCCCATTGGAGCCTAAACCAAAAAAGTGCTACTTCACTGCAAGGGCCAAGCATTCGTTCTTCCTACCCTGCCCCCAACTTTGTTACTCTATCTCAGGTAGGATCAGGGCATGCGTCTAGGATCCTACTTGGTCCTGAATCAAGACTGAACAAGGATTTACTGCACCTAGTGTGGTTTAGATGAAACTTGGGGCATGCAGCTAGATGGCAAAGATCTCACAAGCCGTGATAAACAAGATTTTGGTATGAAAAGGGAATGCTCTTCCCACAGCTGTCATGGAAATCTGGATCAAACCAGAGATCTCAAGTTTGAGATTTAGCTTGAGCTATATTAACCAATCATGTTAGCTCCACACCAGTATTTGACCCAGACCTGTATTTGGTCCAGCCAGAAGGCGGCAAAACGACCAAACACAGATTTCCCGCGCAGCGTAGGCCAAGCCTCTCACATTCGCTCTGACCGTGGAGTGTCCTGACAGCAAAAGCAGTATGGGCAAAAATGACGGCGTTGTACGGAGAGACCCCAAAACAGGAAAGGAAGAGCTAGAGGATCTAGGGAAGCATGAATTTTCCAATCTTTCACCCACACAGCAAGTTTGTGACACTTCATGTCCATCCAGAAGAAAAGGAGGAGTCCCCTTAACCTGAAGGCATCTGCCTAGCACTTGCCCTGATACTCACAGTGGGTGTTTGAGGATATTATGTTCAGCAGCTCCCAAAAAGAAGCTTGTTTTAGGCTCATTTTTGGACTTATAGTAGATCTCTGAACCATGGTGGAGCTGGTTAGAGTCTTCATGGAAGCAGCATTGAAGATAAACACGTAGCAAATTCAGTTACTCATTATCCAAATCACTTTTAGCGTTTGCCCAGAAGCTGGGAGACAAGAGTAGGCAAGTTAGCTGCTCCTGGGAGAGAAAAATCACCTGTGGGGAGGGCCAAATTCTAGCAGAGCCAGTTAGGTGTGTAAAGCAATGTAGCGCCTACTGCAGCTAACATTTGCCTTCACCAAGAGTACTTGCAAGGCAGGAAAATAGCACCTCTGCATTACATATACTGAACTATAATAGAGTAAATAGGGAAAAAGGGAAGGAAGAAGCACTACACTGATAGATAAAGTGCTAAAATAATAAATGGCTTGGTTTTGTTAAGTTCATCTTCCATCTTTCCCCTGGAACCTTCGTATTTAATAATATATGACTGCAATTAATATACGGCAATAATATAGTACTCCAATTTAAAATTGATGAACACCCACAGCATCTTCAGCATTGACCATGCTGCTTCAGCCTGAAATCAGCCAGCAAGAACTACTGAGAAAAAACATGACCTGGGGTGAGAGAAATAAGACTGCAGCTACCGTTGTGCGTCTAATCACTGGGAGTTTATAGGCAGGGTGAGCTCAAAAAAAATCCCAGCTTTTAATCATCCATCAAAGAAAAAACACACGAAAATAGAGTTACGTTACATTCTGGGCAACTCTGCTTTTGCGAATGAAAACACGTTTTCCTTGAACTCAAAGCTTTATGTCAGTACAGTAGACAAGATTCAAGGAAGAAAAAAATCACCCTGCCCTAAGAAATGTCTATAGAGTTTGTGTCTCAAATCAGCTCATCTCCATAACATTTTCACTGAGCGGTGATCTCCTTAACATCAGTCTCCCTTCACTGGAAATGACGCACCAGAGCCATGTTAAAGGTCTTATTGAGAAAAGCCTCTTTCCAAAGCACCAAGCCTTCCTACTCGCCTGATCGAGAAAACCATATTTATTGAACATAAAATTCTGTTTTTCTCTGGACTGCAATATCCATGAATAACATTTTATCACAAAGAGGTGGCGGCTGTCCTATATTTTTCTTTAGTGAACGCTCTCTGTTTCCCTTGTCTCAGATTTCTACAAATCTTGCCTTTCAAAAGAAAACGCATTTAGGCCAGAGCCTCCTCGTGTTCAGGCAGGCCATGGAGTCTGACATTAGGCTAAACGTTGAAGAGGTTTGTTATTCTTTGCTCCGTTATACTGCTAAAAACGCTTTAATCCAGGAGTGCTCAACCCCGATACAGCCCACGGAGCCACATCATCTATAGGTCTGCAAATCTGACGGCAGGGAGGGATGTCAATTTACTCATCTACCGCTCGGCCGCTAAATTTCCAAGCCCCGCATGGCTGGATTGGGCCCAGGCCCTGCCAGCCTGCGGGCCAACCTGGCACCACTCATCCAGACCATGGGGCTAACAGTTTGGACACCACTGCTCCAGTCTCTTCATTGCACTTTCTCAGTAATGATTCATCAGTTCTGTTCTCCCAGTTATCATGCTACATTGGGCATCCAGGACAATGGCTTGCCAAATCCACAGCCAGAGTAGGAATAGCCTCCCATCCTTCATCACAATTTTGTCCACTTCATCTTTCACGACCAAATGTCGTCCCTTGGGAAGAGAGCCAAGGGAAAACACCTGGTGCAATATATCCCTCAAGGTGTCCAGGTTTTTCTGTTCCAATGCCAGCAACCATGTGGAAATACGTTATGAAGTTTTTATTTGTGATGCCGGCTTGGAAAAAAATCAAGGTCGCAAGCTCCACATGGCAACTGCATAGTTTGTTGTCAAGAGAAGGCTCCAGTGTTACCCCAGATGATCCAGGCAGAGTGCAAGGAGGCAGGATTCGCACCGAGGTGCTGCTGCTTGCCCACCCTCCTGGAGGCTTTTATTTGTATCAAGGATATTCATAGAAAGTTCATGGCATCAACGCAAGTTAGGGTTGGAAGGGACCTCAGGAGGTCATTTAGTCCAACCCCCATTAAATTGAAATATCCCATTTACCACATTTTCTATCAAACAACAGGCCCTGGAATAATGCACACCTTGTTTTTTGAAAGGCAGAATAAAGGGGGGGAGGTAGAAGGGTTTTCCCAGAGTTATGGGTGCAAAGAATATGGACAGGACCTAACCTTCAAGTGACTTGCCGTCCTTTCCCTGTTTAGGCTTTGAAGTAGGAGGACAGAGACCAGGAACAGCTAGCAGACAGCAACATTTCCCTAAGCAAAGTTAGCTTGATCATCATCAAGATGATTAAAAAGGAGAAACAGTTTCTTACACCTGTGGAGTGGCAAACAATGACCCATTAAGTCAACAGATGCTCTCAGATACCCAATGAGTAATATCATAGCTGTGACACTGTTGGGCAGGAATCAAAGCAGGGGACTTCTCTTCTGGGCAGAAAAATCAAGCTTCCCTGCTTAATAGACACGTCCCAATTTGTGGAGGCTGTTTTGGAGAGAAAAGGTAAGCAAGAAAATATGGCATGTTTCTAACACTGCCTATTTTCTGTCCCCAGCAGCTCTCTGCCAGCTCCTAAAGGTGCCACGTTTATTTTCTAAAGTGGCAAACATAGCCAAAATTTCCAGCCCAATATTTCTGCACAAAGGTTTCCATCATCTTGGTCTTACGACTCATCTTGGTCGGACCAAGAGTCCAGCCTGTACAGACTCGTCTGCACCAGTTCCAGCTCTCTGGGCCGCTGCTTCCATAGTCCGAAGAAGACACACTTACCCGGTGTCGCAGCACTGGCTGAACTGCCTCGCAGCGCGCTATTCAGCATGAGCGGATGCTAAGCAAATGGTTTTGTCTGCTCAGAGAGGGGACAGCCAAACAACGCTGTATGACAAATTGTTCCGGTCCCTTTCTCCAATGCTGCTGGAAACGTCCCGGTTCAATCAACTTCCAAATTACCTCACCATTTCAGCTTTAAGAGTTACCACCCTCCTTCTTCCCATTCAGAGCCAGACAAGGCCTTTGAGCCAAGTGCTCAGTTCCCACTAACAATGTGCGGTGGAATGCATCGATGGCAGATTATTTGCACCAGGCCCGAACTAGTCAAGTAAGAATTGTAAAAATATGCTATTTTGCACAGTGCTCCCTGTTTTGTGTTCTTAAAAAACAAATAATAACAACAAGGCTTTCAGTCCTGACACCATAAAATTGTTCGTGCCCGTCAGGAAGATTTCCAAGAAACAGCAACACATCTCTTCAAAAGAGGGTGGAAAAAACCCCCCAAAGTGGGAACAGTTTCAAGAGGGCCAGGATTATAGAACCCGCCTTGATACATGCAGTTCTGCAGTAGAAAGACGGCCGTCGGACCCAGGGGGCTGAAAGTCAGCAAACGCACTCTATTTCTAGCTGTGCCTGAACTGATGATCCATATCACTTCATGGTACCTCAGTCATTCTCTCTGTTGAATGGGGATAATGCTGCCCTCCCCTGTAACGTGCTTTGAGACGAACAGTCCCACATAAGCTGTAGGAACTATTATGCATTAATACAGCCTCGTTACGCCGCTATGAGGCATCTGTTCCATTGATTTCAAAGATTCCAGCGAGACAAAGAGACTGTCCAGAATGGAGTTGTCCATCTCTACTTTCTAGGACTCTGTTCTAGGCGTAGGATAGAGGGTTGACCCCTTACATGCTATCCCTCCTTATGCAAGGTGTAACCTTTCCCTCAGCCTCCTTGCATTTTGCCCTTCCAGGCCCAGCCTGTATATCAATGTTGGGCAATAAGCACCCTCCAGCTGCACTTACTTGGAACCTACTAATAATGAGACAGACATTCACAGTATGTTCCAGGGCCCGCTCAGTCCATCCGCCAGATGCTACTCTTACCTCCATCTGGCTGCCAAAACTAATGAACCCACAATGAGCTGCCGTAGCTATTTAACAGCAATCACAACTGAGATCAGGAGTCTCAGAAGGGTTCAGCACAGTTATGTGTATGCATGGGACAGAGGTCTACTTTAGTTACCAATTTTCATGAAACTCTACCTAGCCCCAGAGTTGTGCTCCCATTTCCGGAAGCCTTTGGTTCAGTTTCCTTTGGGCGCTCTTAGAAGGCCTGTGCAGCTGTTCTATTGCTTCCTGGCAGTAACATCAAGCCATATAAAGATTTCCCCAACTAAATCAGATCCTTTGCTCTATCAAGTTCAGCAGCTTTCCCAAGCCAGGCGCTTTGGAAGGAGATGGGGGGGAGAAAGTGGCCCTCCTAGCTAACGGCAGAACGTCGTGCACGGAAAGGAAAGTTTCCCAGTTTGCTTCTCATTCTATTAGAGGAGGCTGTTACGCCTTACATCCCAAAAGAAATCCTGCGTGCCAGGCGGTCTGTGGGACTGGACTTACTAGTACAACCTGCTGCTGAAGCTCTCTAAGCTCGTTAAAATCCTTAAAATCATGGGCTAATGCATAATATGAAACATTTGTCCATAATGCAAACATATGCTGATGTATAGTTTACTTTGGCCTGGGTCCAGCTTCTGTTACAGTTATAGAAGGGACCCCCCTTCAGTTTCCAAGGGCATTGAATTGAGTCCTTTAAAATGCAAGATTAACAATCTCTTGGGGTCACAAGATGTCTGCATAGCAAGGGCATTGGTTACTGGCTGCGGGATGTCATGGTCTCTAAAGTATCCTAGTTCAGATATTCAGTCCTAACTGTAGCAGAGCAATGACGGCAGATATGAGATAAGAGATGACGCAATAATGGCCAAATCCAGTCCTGTGAGAAGCAGGTCTGTCTCCACTGAGATCCATTAGGATGACCAGTTCCTGCTACTGCAAACCATTACTTCATTATCCCTTCCTATAGTAGGGCTGGATTGGGCCTACAGCCCAGACTTGCTGCAGACTGGAGTGAGCATCACAGGAAACAGAAAAGTTCTCCGGTAACTAGTTCTTGGGAATAGACAGATCTTTAAAGACAACCTCATATTTTAATGCCAGGAGCTCACTCTTGGTGAAAAAATAGTTTTTTGACACTTTAAATGTCCCTAGGGCAAGACTTAAATACCATACAGCACCTCTTTGAGACAAAATAAGATCTTGCTACGAATGCAATACCAATCCCTTTGAGTCCTGTCAGTGTTCGGAGGTTGCCTGAGCTTTACAGATGAGATCTCAGGGTCAAAGTTCAGTCCCAAAAGACAAGTCATGCAAGTTCAGCAGAGCAGGGCTGCCTATTGAACTGGCACCCAGGCCACATCTGCTCCTCCGGAAAGTCCTCACTTTCCGACTCCACATGCACCATATTCAGCTTAATGCTTTTGCTTCAGCTTATTACACTGCAGCAGCTGTGTCTGATTATGTATTCAAATCCCAGTGGCTTCCCTCTTCCCCTCTACCACCATCAAAAAAAAGCATATAAGCTGATGTGGAGACTGCCCACTGCTCAGCCTACATATGGTGCCATAAGCAAGAGACACACCACAGAGACTTGCTGTGCACTGTGGGACTCCATGACCAGACCACAGAAAGTCTATTTCTTTTAAGGACCACTAAGGTATCAGCAGATCCTATACCCTCCTGTCCTTAAATGGGCCTGGTTTTGTCCCCCAACAAATTCTAAGGGTGAAAAGCTGGTTTTTACTCACTGACGGTACACAAGACACCAGCTTAAAGATGCAGAGCCTCCTCCTGTATTTTTAATGGGAGGATAGTTTCACACGCGCGTCCACTTGTCTAACTCGAGGAGCGGAGGGGCAGGAGGCAGTATGGAAAGCCACTGAGTGCATCACTAAGGCGACACGGCCCCCAACTGCTTGGCCAGCAGAAGGGAAGTGGTGGTGGCTCTGGAAGGAGCTGCCCTTGTCTCTCAGCTACAAAGAGGTCTGGCATATATGAGGGTGAATGAGTGACAGTAAATATGCAGCTACAGTGAATGGCACAAGAGGGACACCATCACAACTAACCTTATCAAGGGCCAGACCCTGGTTTACTCTACAAGGCTGCACAAGGACATAAGCAGGGAGTCAGACCCTCTCCCCTGGCCCTGTGCAGCCTCCTCATACTTCTGCAACAGGAATTGTATACAGGGGTTGCATGCTTGCAGCTGAACAGATGAGGATGGAGGGCAGGGGAAGAGGGGTTAAGAATGGGGAAGCCATGACTTCACCCCACAACACGCTAGATTCAACAACTAACATTGTGTGGAGTGGTGGTAAGCAAGGTGGGTAGTCAATGAATCACAGCCAGTAGCAAATTACTACCCCTGGGAGCCAGCGGGGCAGTGAGCCAAAAGACAGCCCATTGCCTGGTCGTCTCCAAGAGTGGTGCTATCTTATGCCATAGATTTGCAAGGCTTTACCAAAGCCACTTTCCCTCTACTGATTGGGTCCCCACCCCGTCCCAAGACTTCACAATGCACCTTGTGCCTGCCACTGTATACAGTCTCCACTCAACACCCATCAGTTCACACTCAGGTGAACTGCTTTGTATGAAACAAGAAAACTGCTGTGTGGTAACTCCAGCTCAGTGCCCACTATTTACTTACAAGGTGCTAGCTAGCAAGCAGTTTACAATGATGGATAAGTTGTATGGATGGATAAGGACCATTCCAAGGTCTTGTGCCATGCAGGGAGTCATCCACACATCAGAAATAAACTGTGCAGAGTCCATACCAAAGAGACGCAATAGAGGAACATCAGAGGTCAGTCCTTTGGTGGTCATCAGCCAGCAAGAAATGCACATACAACTGTCTTAACAGAGCACAACATCACTGCTGAACCCAAGCATTGCCAGACATCCCTCTTGCATAGTCCAGCCATATACCCACATGAAAGGACGCCTATAAGGACACAAATTATTTGAATGGCAACGCAGTCCGAGAAGCCAGGTGCGCAGGAAAGCAATACCATCTTGCTCACTCAAGAGCTGGAGTAAATGGATTGAAAAGGATTGAGTAATATAGTGCAAATAGGGTTTAATGGGATGGCAGCAGGAAGTGCTGCTTCTGCTGCTGAAATGAAAGGCATGCAAAGCTTGAGAGGAGAGAGAAGTTATAAGAAGCTGGGGGCTATCAAGGTTAAATGCATCACATCAGCAAAACCCCAGTTGTCTAGGAAGCCACACAATAGCCACACAATGGTTATAGGTCCTGGCCAAGGAAAGGAATGATGCTGGCACCATCTTGCGAAGTAGATGTACTCCCAGCTCAGAAAAATCTCTCACAGCTGTGGCTGTCAGAAAAAGAGACAGAGACAAATGCTATAGCCAGGGGAGACAAAGGTAAGGAATCAGAGCTGAAGAACTGCATTAAGAGTACCCAGTGCAAATCTCCTTCTCATATTGCACGCATTTCTATGCAGTTCACTCAGAGTTCAGACCCTGCAAGACGCACATTGGAAAGTGGCACACATGAGGCTGTTTCATGCATGTGCTGCCAAGTGAGACATCCAAGCTAAGACAGGAAGCCAAGGCGAGCTGATCGTCATAGAGAATACATGTACAGTCACCGAAGGAAAGGAGCAGAAGAACAAGGCCAAAGCATGTGCATATTTCAGGGATCACCTTTTTTATTTTTTGTGGTCCCCAACCAAACATTTTGGCAACAGCTGAATGTGCCGAGTCAATGAGAGAGAGGAAAAAATATGACAGAGCTCCATTTTAAACAGGACTGTGCTTCTGACTATAACCACATTTTTAAAGGAGCCGTGGGATAATGTTACAGTCGGAGTAGCATTACAAGCTGAATATCACCACAAAATAGTCACTCCAGACTTAATTCTGCCTTCAGCCTTTTTGACGCCAAATTTTAGAGTGTGGGCATAGGTTATTGGTTGCTTTTGAAAACGTAGATCTAGTCACAGGTTTTAAGGACAGAAAGAACCATTATGATTCGTTCAGTCTGACATCCTCCACGGCCTTAGACTTTCACCTGTAATTCCAGCATCAGGCATGCTACTTCCATGTTAAAACCGTACCTCCAGCTGGAATCTGCCTAGCTGCAACAGCATGTGCGTGCAAGATACAGAAGCATAGATATATAATAAAGAAAGAACTTGCTTTTCAGAAACTGCCTAAAATTTTCTGAGTCCACAAATTTTCTGAGTCTATTTGTAGTTCTAAAGCCATCTAGCACCTACAGGCTGGTTGAAATGAAAATGAAATTTTCCATTATTTGCATTTACAGACGTTGAGGCATGGAAAATGAAGACTCAGTTCAGTCCCGTCGAAAAAAATCAAGACTAGTATTATCCTATGGTACTGCTTGACCAGCCAGGTAAAAATGTTCATTTGGTCATTACTAAAAGCAAAGCAGCGTTCACGGGTGCAGAGCCAATAATACCTGCTGGATGACCTTGCCATTCTGGTCATACAAATTCCTGTTCCCTATAGGACTGTCGCTATTTAGTCTAAGTTTACATTTGGAGTACAGAGCCACAACCTATGGATTCAGGCTCTGCGGGGAGGGGTTCAGCTAGGGGTTCAGGCTCTGGACCATCAATATGCAATTTCTGTTGCAACAACTGCTTCCTTACTTGAACTGGTGCTCTCTGGAGCTGCGGATCTTGGATGAAAACCGTTCCGCTAGTTTCTCCAGACTCCTGGAGTACTCCAGTTCGATCTCAGCTTTCCTGCGGAAGAACTCCTGGAGGTCCTGCAGGAGCTGGAGCCGGGACTCGGACTGCTGTTCCAGACATTTGAACTGTTCCACCAGCTGAGTACGGATTTCTGAAAACACACGAGAGAAAGAAAAAGCATTGAACAACCACAATTCCACAGAGCCTAGATCAGAACAGTTCTTAATTATGTTGTATCAAGCCTTGCACTCATTTTTAACTGTCAACTCTCATTAAAAGATTTATGCTCCAATCCAAAGTTCACCAAAGCCAGTTGAAGTCTTTCTTGGGACTTCAGCAGGCTTTGAACTGGGCCCCAAGTAATGACAGCAGCATTTGATTTATTGGTCTTTCACAAAAGCCTAATTTCATTGCTGAATATACAGCTCTGAAAGTACATAAATGAGTACAGTGGCCTTAGAAAACTTTGCCTTGGTCTTTGTAATATTGCGTGTGCATCCATGTACTTTGGATAGGAAAAAACACTGATAACTACTTCTGAATGTTGACTGTTCTGATGGCTATTAATGTAGCAGATCCAAAAAACACAAAAATCCTGATGATTATCTTAAATGCAAAGCCCTCATTTCCATTTATCATGGCCATACACTGTTCAGTTTCCTCCCTCAATTTGGGGACACAGAACTCTATAGAAATGATGACAGTCATGCTAATTTGTGTAGTAGTGCGTGTCCTCAGGACCCACGTGACAGATACATGAGATCATCGCGATATATCAAGTGTTACGGGAGCGGGGCAGAGTCGAGGGCAGGGAAAAGATTTCTAGTTTCCTATTTATGCCACGCCTATCACTGGATCTTAACACCTATTGCATCTTATATGAATAAGGTTTATATGACAGCTAGGGAAAGCCGCACTTTGATCCTGGTACTTATCTGCCTCTACCTATAATTGATCAAACGAGTCATTTTAATGCATTCCCTTCAGCAAATCAGAACTATCATGGAAGTTCATTCCATATAATATATCTCCCTTTTATATTCCAGAGAAATATTTTTCCCTTTTACCAGCTTCCTTTGGACGAGGTTTTTAACTCATATTGCAAAAGATCAATTGCATTTCCTCTCCACCCCCTGCAACCAGCTCCTCATTCTTTGTGTCTCATACAATAATAGAGAGGCTGCAAATCTCTTAAACAGGACTGATTCTTGGAAGCTAGGCAAGCAGAACTGGAATAGGGAAAGTATGGCTCACTGAGCCTATTTAGCCCCTGTGCTTCTCACTGCAGGGTGAGCAATACGGCATCTGTGAAAATGGGTGAGGGAAATACAGGCCTTTCGAATTGCTGTTAAAACATCTGAAAGGGTCCTAGGCTTTTTATTAATGGCTCTTTAAAGAGTCACAGAAGCTGGGAAGGCTGCAAACAGGGAGGGGTTGTGCTAGCAGAAACTGCAGCAAAGCTGGCTGCCTGGAGGGCGGGGGAGAAATCATGGAGAGCTGGCGGCGGGGAGATAATATAAGGCTAAACAGCAGGGGAAAAAAGTCTTAAAAGCAAGTACAATTAGGCCCAGATACTTCCAAAGGATGCAGGTGTACAATAGATGAAGACAGAATCCCAGAAGTAAAAGATTTTGTCCTTTGCTCCAGGGAGTTCAGTGCTGGATCAGTCCCTGGGAGGAGAGACAGGAACAACTGGACGCCCCTTACTTTATGTGCACCGTGTTTATATAACTCACCACATGCACGTACAGCTACCCAATTCAATACCCATTTGGATACCCAATTCAAGCATTCGTTAGGTACTTGTGATCATTAATTAGCTATTCATACAATAGTTAGCTAATTCTTACAAAGACCTGTGCCAAATCCCCTGAAAACCTAGCCTTAAACTCTCCCTGGAAGAAAGAAATTCCCTGTATAATGCAGAGAGAAGATGGGATGTCCTTGAACCATTTCAGTCCAACCTCTACAGGATTTTTTTTTTAATTGTAAAAGCACTTCTAATGATACAGGCTTTATTTTTACCAAGTTTGAAGTCTTGAGGTTTTTTTCTTATCCCAGTCAAGTAAGCCGCCTCTACCTTGGGTGGAAAGCATTGGCATATTGCAAAAACCTTAAGAAGGGCAGAAAGAAGCACAGAGGGCTACACTGAGCCTGCGCGACGTACACCCTGAACAGGGAATGCTAGCTCCCAGGGCTGGACTGTGCCAAAAGGCCACAGCCAGTAATAAGAGACAGCAGAGAAGAAGTGTCCCAGGGAGGCACCATTCCCTCCCTGCCCCTCCATCATTTCAGAGATCCTGCTAATTTGTGCCTGGCTAAATACACAAGGTACTATAACCACAAATCTATTCCTTCCCCTTTGTAATTTCTCCCTTTGCAATTTGTTGCTGCAATCTGTAGCTCAGTGCAGTCAGGGGAGCAGGGAAAGGAGGAGGGGGCTAGCCAGGATCCCATTCCATACCCACATTCATCTTGGTCTTCCTTATACTGTTTTGCAGTACTGTAAGCAGAGGTGTGACCCAGCCCTTAGCCTATAAACTCCTAAGTTTGGGAGCCATGTCCTTCTACATGCTTGTACAGCATAACAGGACTGATGCCAATTGCTTCAAGCACCATAATCATTCACTGCGCAGCGATTTAATAATCACAGCTAAGTGATTTATTCTTCACATTAATAAGAAATATGTGCATGTTTTAAACACTGTGCACCAGACTCTCAGTGAATAGAAATGGGTAGAGCTGCTAAAACTGAGGTCCCATGATTTACACCAGCTAAGCAAGCTCCCTCTCAGAGTCAAGGAAATTGAAGCCACTTATGCCAAGTCTCAATTTGGCCCAAGCATCCAGCATACATGCTATAGATTTCATTCCTTCCTGATAAGACCCCAAGCTGTGCTGATATGAAAGTCCCCACCTGTACGCTTCACCGGGCAAAGCAGAAAAACACACACCCTCGCAGAGGAAGACCGGAGAAATGCAATTTGTCATGATTGGAAAAGTTCTGCATCAGGGCTCATTGAACCGACTGGCCTCAAATTTCATTCCAACCGCACATCTCACAGGCTCCATTATCAGTCAAGTGGCACATCAGCCAGGCAGAAAGAAGAAAGAAGATAGATATTTTGGGATTCTCATTGAGTTCAAATGCTTTGCCATGCTGGGCATAAATTTCATCGTGCCACATTACTGCAGGCTCCAGCGCACGCTCAGCAAGGCGGCGATGACCCTACGCACAAAGGAGAAAGTAACAGACATCTGCACTTGGTGGCACAGATTATTTTTTAAACTCTGCCCTTGGTAAATTTGAGCAAGGAGTCTGCAATTCTATAAGGCTCTGAGCACCTGCCGCAAGAGGACCACCATCTTCTGCTTCAATCAATTACTAGAGGTGCATCGATACATCCTTCCGATAGTAAATTGGCACCAATATAAAGAAAATTGTCTACATCAGAAATTAGCCTGATGAGGCCCATAATTTGGCTGATAAATGGCCTGTGCATGCACATAGCCGCAGCGTAGCACATAGGCAGTGAGGAGCACAGCCAGCAATGTGGAGTGCTGCGTGCAGCTGGTTAGTCTGTTGTAGTGGAAAGGGAGGGGCGTAGGGGGGCAGATTAAGGCCCCTGTGGTGAGGAGGGCGTGGGGGGCGCAGGACGGAGCTGCAGCTCCTCCTGGGGGTGCGGGGAGGAAGTAGGGGGAGCACCCACTGCTGTGCGCAGCTCATTCAGTGCCTTGTCCGCTCATCCAGCGCCTTCTGCTGCTGCTTCCGCTGCTCATGAGGGAAGGCATGGGGGGAGCGGTGTGTCCCCAGATCTGCATGGAGAGAGTGGCGGTGGTGCTGGGAGAAGGACTGTGTGGTGGCTATGGTGATCTGGGGGGGGCTGCAGCCCTTCCCCATAGCCCCCTCACAGTGCCACCACCACCATCTGCCCAGTCCCACCCCAGTGCCAGCCCTTGCCCACAGCTGCAGCCTGCCCCGACCATGCCCTGCGCAGATCTGGGGCACGCACCACTCCCCCTCCCTATGCTCTCCCCAGTGCGTGCAGCAGCACAAGCCGCCCCCCTATCCCCACATGCCCTGAACAAGCCACGGCTCTATTCCACACTCCGCGCCCTCCCACCACCACCCTTTCCCTCCCCTCTCCCCTTCCATCACAAAAGACTTAGCAGCTGCACAGCTGTATGAGAAATTGGATCAGTATTGGCCAATATGCCTCCTTCAAAATTGGCTATTGGTATTGGCCCCAAAAATCTTTATCAGTGCACCCCTACCAATTACTACAGGAGGGAAGGGCACTCAGCATCCCACAGTGGGTATTACTTCTGGCATGCAGCTTTCAAGGTGAATTAAGCCATGTGTGGAGCGTAGTGTCATAGGAAGCTCTGAGGCCAGGTACAGACATTATACTTTTACCAGTCTAAGTGATCAGAAACCAGCCTATAACCATAACAGAACAGAAGTTCAGCACACAAAGCCAGTTTTTACCTGTAGTAGAACAGAAGTTTGGCGCACAGGCTGGTTTAAAAATGGTGGAGCCCAGTCTAAGATTTGTTCCCCATCCCTAGCCCCCCCAAGGGCAAATCTGTGTTCTCTTCACTACCAATCTAAACTATGCCACCTGCAGAAAACCCCATAACTCAGATCGATTCTGCCTCAGGCTTTTTAAATGTCTGTACCTAGCCTGATTGTACTCAGGAACAGAACAACGTAAACTCACACCCTGCTTTACTGAATACTAATTTCCATTATCGGCGGTTTATTGCTCACTGTTTCCCCAAGAGATTAGTGCTACCTCCTGTCCCTTCTGTCCGTAATGACTGGTGTCGAACATGGAGTACAAGAAGAGCTAAGGAGCTAAAGCATTAGCTAAACCTTGTTTACATTTACCTACTTCTGGCAGTGGACAGCAGCTGCCACCAGAACTCACATCCACACACCTCTCGCTCTTCTCCAAGGTCCCACTACAGCAACTGGTCCAACTGGCTCAAAACGCACCCAGAGAAGACACCAGCTACTGAAGGGACTGCTAAAGCCAAGAGAAAGCTCAAGATGATGGCAAAAGTCCTCTTTTGCTCAGGAGAGGCCACTTAATTGTGCCAGCAAAAAAGGGACATTCTGCTGCCCTAGCAGGATTTTCAGTGTAGTGTAGGTTCGTAGTTCTGCCAGGCTGACACTGCAGAGTAGACTCAGCTTAATTACCAAGCTAAGGATCTATCAGCAGGCTGCAAAGGAAGACAAAAACTGTGTGGTGATACAGGTAGTGGTAGCTGAATTTTCCATTTCAGCCTTAACCTCTGGGCAGCCAATATTCACCACACTTCTGCAGTGTTCTGCATAACTAGTAAGTGCCCATACCTAACCCACTTATACACTGTGCATCACAGTGGTCTTCAACCTTTTAGATTTGAGGCAGCCCTCGACAGTCCTAAGGCACCCTCAGAAAATGCCAACTTTTACCTTTCACTCATTTCTTCACTAGAGAAAAACACTAGGGCAATTCTTCCATTCCAAAAAACTCAGGAAGACCACAACAAGTCAGTAATGCCTTTAAAGCTATGGATTCCTTTTTGAAATCTTTGGCTTGATTTTGTTAATCATGTTTGTAATATCAAAAAATGCTAATGCTGCATGGCACCCCACTGCACCCTTGAAAGGACCTCAAGGCACACCAGTGTGCCACGGCAGACAGGTTGAGAATCACTGATGTACCATCTCTACCCAGAAGAATCAGAACTAAGTTTCTCACAGTTGCATGGCAAAAGAACTAACAGACCCAACCCCTTTCCCCTTAGTTTTCTACTTTGGGACCATGTGCAGTATCCGAACAACAAAGTTTCTCCTTTCCTAACTATGGCTCTACATCATCTCGTCCTTGGTAGATAAGGCATCCACAATTCTCTGGCTAATTCCCACTACCATTTCCACTTAGATGAGGCTTCTAAACATCACTACAGACAACCTAAGGTGAATATTAAGAGTAGCCACAGACTTTTGAGCATACACATTTTGTGTTATCCTTTGTGCAAGTACTTCTTCCTGCATCCCCATTTGGATCACCAGCAGGGTCTTTATCTAAAATCTCCAGCATGCAAAGTGTGGGCCACTAAGGTAAAGGAAGCACTTCATTAGTAGTGGTTGTGGAAGTCTCCTAGGCTAGAGATAGACATTCAAAAAGCCTGAACCTGAATTGACTCACTCTTTGCAAGTTAATCTAAACTGCACAGCTTGAACTGATTAATAACCAGACAGACATTCTCTGTTAAATCAGGAAATGCAGGCACTTGCCTGCAGCGGCTCAAGCCAGAAGCCAGGGAGCACTAGAGCATGCCTGTCAGCTACTGCCAAAGGGGAGGGAAGAGAGACACCCTCCAAGGCTCTCACCCCTCCCTGCTGGAGAGGAGGGGGCATGGCCAGGCACCAGTCAGGGCTAGCAGGACACACAGGATGGCAGTCACCAGCCTAGAGAGATGGAGGGGAGGGAGCTACTACCAGACTGATGAGTGGGGATGGCAAAAAAGTCCTTTCTCTGAAGAACACGTGTATTGAACACAGCAATTATACAACAGGGAACTACCAAGAATCTTCGCCTAAGCTAAGATACAGCCCAGTAAAACACAGCAAATACAGCTTAGTCTATCTTAAAATGTAAAGCAGGAAGACAAGAGAAAGCCTTGCCTAAGTTTTACTAAGCCTGAAGAGTGTCTCCTTACAGCCAGGCATTCAGAAAGGCTTTATTTAGGTTTTACAGGTTCTGCTTTATAATGGAAATGTAGCTCCCCACATTCTTTCGTCTTCAACTTACAGCCAGAAGCTGTCTGCAACTTCCCTTAACTCCATCTCCAGCACATCTGTGTGATGACTGTCAGGTCTTTGCCAGCACTTCCCACCTCTCAGTCTGGCCCTGCAGGTCTTAGCTCTGGGCTCACAGATGCAGGTCTTGCCTCTCCTCCTCCCCTCCCACCCCCACTCCAGACTGCTGTGGAATTAATCCCCTCCCCTGCTGCAGGCAAGCTGGACAGAGAGAGGAATTAACTCTGTCTCTGCCTAGCTGCCTGAAAGCCGTGGAGGTCCACAAGGTTTGCCGGCAGAGGGGAGAGGGGCCGGAGGGAGGAATTTCCCTCAGGAGTCAAGGCAGGCCAGCATCTGACCCCTGCTCCAGCTAGAGAGCAGAGGGGAGGGGCCAGCCTTGCTGTGGAACAGAGAGCCCCAGCCAGACCAGTGAACATACTGGGATGCTGGGGATCTCGGATTTAGCTTAAACCAGGAAGGGATCTGGAACAGACATTACATAAACCAGTTTCAGCCAAAACAGTTAAGTCTGATACTACATTCAACCAGGTTTATCTCAAGCTGGTTTCAGACATTTTCAAACTGGTTTATGTGAATTAAATGTCTGTTCTGTTACAGGGGTAAGCCAGTTTCTGATCACTTAAACTAGTTTATGTGTAATGTCTGTCCCTAGCCCTATACTCCACATAAAGGGTGTCAAAGACACAACCCATGGGTCAGATCCAGCCTGAGGAGTCATTTCACCTAGTCTGTGGATCAGGTGAGGGTCTGGGAATTCAGGGGCAGAGAAAGTAGGCAGGGCTTGCTGCCAAATTCACAGCTATGGATCCCTGCTGGGGACATGCATAAGTGACAGGGTAATTAACAGCTGTATTAATCCCCATGCTGTTGCCACTATAATCATGCACCATCCCCTGCCGCACATCTAGGCAAGTTTAATATCCCTGCACTATATGGACCAACTGTATGACAAACAGGGCCTGTGCTGTACAAGCATGTTACACATTTTCTTGAAAAATGTCCATTCTGTGTAGAAGGGGCAACCCCAGGAGAGAGGCAGCCCTGGCTTTAGAAAGTCTAAAACACCTCTCTCAGACAATACAAAAGAAGAATCTCTTTGCAAGATCATCAAGCTGGAAGTAGGTAATCAGTCACTTTAAGAAAACAACTTTGAAATGCAAGCAGAAAACTATTTAACAGTGGGTAGAAATTATTATTTGAAACTACTTGTTGGACTCTGAGCACAGATCTTAAAAATACTCCAAAGAACAGAAAGAAATTACAAAAGCCTCCCAAATATGCTGTCTACTGTTGAGAGATTAACTTCCTCTTCATGGCTTTATAGACAATTTTCAAACCATTACAATTCTTGTGAGCTCTGTCTGGAGGATACTATAATGGCCATGGTGACAAGCAGAAAGTTTGATCTTTTTCAATATCGCTTTAGCTTACAAATGTCTTACAAGCCTGAACCATCTTGAGAGCCCGGCAGGTGAACTCTGAGAGCTGCAAAGTATGTGCAAGAACAAGGACACCTGCAGCAGTCTCATTATCGGTTAATGTAATGATTGCAATAATGGAACTGGAGGCTGCAGGCTGAGTGAAGGTCACCTAAAAAGTAGAGGCTCCTTGAAAATAATGAACACATTGAAAAGTAGAAAAAGTGGCCCAGAGCAAAGCAGCTGGCTTTTTCAGGATCCTCCTGGCACTACATAGAGAAGTGAGCTTGTTAGTGCAGGTCAGTCATAGGTATCCTACATGAAATGGTCATATCTGCTAGCACACATTATTAACAGGGAATTAGACTGCAAGAAGGTTTTTCAAACAACATTCACTTGGGTTCATTCATTCTGCTGAGTCGCTGTCATAGCACCACCCTTTAAGCCGACAAGTTTGTTTCACTGCAAGCTTTTGTACAACTGAAAGTGGATAACCATTGGTATTTGGCATCCTGAATTCTGATTCGGAAATTCAGAAAAATGGAATCAGGAAATTCAGATTCTGATGCAGCATAGCCAGCTGCCAAATGGTGGGCTACCGGGGAGCAAAGGCAAAAAATTCAGAGCATAATATATGCCCCAAGGGTTGCAGCACTGATTCCAACCAAACAAGAGTTACTACTTCAGCTGCAAAAGCTCTCACCTTGATGAGTCTACCAAGATCATACAGACACTGGGCACAAATTAAAACTTAGAGGCCGCAAACCTAACAAGTACCGTTCACTCAGTCAGACATGAATGCCATTTCCAGCTCCTGATGGAGTTACCTGCCCAGCCATCTCCTGTGCTATCCAAACTTCTCATCTCAAGCTTCTGCCTTGCATCTGCTCTGTAAACACAGCAATGCTATGAACAGCGATCATAAACAGAGTCCCTACAGCCAGAGGTATGGAGTAACTCCTAGCTAAGAGGAGCTCAGCACAGTCTTTCCCTCAGCCAGGGAGAAGATGCAGAGCCAGAAGTGATCCCTTGTGACTTATCTAGTGCATTTGCTGCCTCTGAAGACAGGATCCCCAGCTCACGTCCCAGATGTGAAACATAATGAGATGTACCAAATGAGAAGTTCATATCAGGCACAAAAGTTATGGCAGAGACACCTCATTTGCAATTAAATAAAACAGCCTAATAGCTGCAGAAGGATAAAGAACAACAAATTAAAAGCTGGAAAAATCACGAACAAATCCTCAAAGAATCCATTTCTAAGCACTTGAGGGGAAACGAAGGTGATCAGGAAAAGTCAGCATGGATTCACCAAGGGCACATCATGCCTGACCAACCTGACTACTTTCTATGACTGGCTTTGTGGATGTGGGCAGACCAGTGGATGTGATATACCTTGATTTCAGCAAGGCTTTTGATATGGTCTCCCACAGCATTCTCACAGGCAAGCTAAGGAGGTCTAGGTTGGATGAGTGGAGTGTAAGGTAGACAGAAATCTGGCTGGAGGATCAGGCTCAGAGGGCAGCAATCGATGGCTTGATGTCTAGTTGGCAGCTGGCATCAAGCAGAATGCCCCAGGGGTTGGTCCTGGGGACACTTTTGTTCAATGTCTTCACCAACGACCCGGGAGATGGCATAGAGCACACCCTCAGCAAGTCTGCAGATGACAGCCAAGCTGGGAAGAGTAGTACATATGCTGGAGGGTAGGGCTAGGATTCAGAGTGACCTAGACAAATTGTAGGATTGGGCCAAAAGAAATCTCATGAGGTTTAACAAAGACAAGTGCAAAGTCCTGCATTTAGGGCAGAACAATCCCAGGCTGGGGGCTGCCTGGCTGGGCAGCAGCTCTGCAGAAAAGGCCCTGGGGGTTACAGTGGACAATAAGCTGGATATGAGCCAACAGTGCTGCCAAAAAAGCTAGCAGCATACTGGGCTGCATTGGTAGGAGTGCTGCCAGCAGGTCAAGGGAAGTGATTATTCTCCTCTATTCAGCACTGATGAGGCCAAATCTAGAGTACTGTGTTCAGCTTTGGGCCCCCCACTACAGAATGAATGTGGACAAATCCTCTGGAGAAGATTCAGCAGAGGGCAACAAAAATGGTGAGGTGGCTGGGGAACGTGACTTAGGAGGAGAGGCTGAGGGAACTGGGCTTATTTAGAGAGGGGATTTAACAGCAGCCTGAAGGGGGGTTCAAAAGAGTCAACTGTTCTCACCAGGGGCCGATGACAGAACAAGGAGTAACAGTCTTGAGTTGCAGCAAGGGAAGTTTAGTTTTGATATTAGGAAGCATTTTCTTAATAAGAGGGTAGTAAAACACTGGAGCAAGTTACCCAGAGAGGTGGTGGAAGCTCCATCCTTGGAGGTTAAGACCCGGCTACACAAAGCTTTGGCTGGGACGATCTAGTTGGGGATAGTCCTGCCTTAAGCAGGGGCTTGAACTAGATGACATGCAGAGGTCCCTTCCAGCCCTCATTTTCTATGATTGTGTGATTGAAATGGAGACCTTGGAATAATCCCAGAACAGGCACTCAGATGCACTTTGAGAGTCCGCGAGAACAAACTGTTGTGCTTCTTATCCTGTGAACTTTCTTAGGGTTTGCCTCAGGACAACAGAAATGGAAACCTGACACACTTTATCCTGGTTTATCCTAGTTTGTTTCAGGACACAGGAGCTAAAAAGCCAAATCTTTTGAGTGAATGGACCATTTCCTGAGCAAATAAACACTTTTTGTTTTAAATTTTATACAAAAGATTGCACTTTAGCACCCATGGTATAATGTGGGACTCCCTGCTCAGGTACTACTTACAGCTTCCTGGGTTTTTTTTCTTTAAGGCCTCCCAGGATAACAAGGTCCAAGCCATCTATGTTAGTGCCATCTAACTAGATCATAGGCTGAGAAGACACAGTCCCCTTAGCTATGCTCCTTCTGACGTATTATATTGCTGCTTTTTGCCTGCTTTTGAAGCCAAGCGTTTTTCACCAGACATTTTTCTCAAGGGTTAATGATGGCATTCACTGAAGCAGAGGGCAGCCAAGAGTAATTGCCATTGAATAAAGCAGCCTAAAAACCACTGCTGTATCCTTGCAAGATACAAAGGCCCCAGTTTCATAATGAAACATTTGTAAAGCCTCTGCATTCCCCTGCTGACAACAGTTTCCTTCCCACACAAGGTCAGTGGCGATTTCATTAAATCCCATCTGGATTTTACATTCCCCTTCCTGCTGGTGCTAACGCAGAAGTCACAACAGCTCTGCTTTGCTGAGCAAATTTGATGGATATTTTTTAACATAATCGCTGGTCCTTCATTGTTAGCTGCCCCCCATGCAGTGGATTACAACCCAGCAGCTACTCCAACGCTCCTTAACAGTCACATTGCACTGCCGTACGAATAGCTGCGATAGGACATCTTCCAGCTGTTCGATTTCTCACTGCTGCTTATTTCTTTGGGGATTTGGGCACCTGTAGTTCATTGGGTCTTTATTCTGGCACCAGGGTTTCTCCTTACAAAGGTCACTCTCTGCAGCTCAGACTAACACAAAAATACAGCGCAGTCTGTGGGGTGACCACCCTCCCACCCCGCTGACAAAGGTTTGGCGTGCACTGTGACACAAAGCTAACGGCCTACCTCAGGAGTGATACGGCTCTAGCCTCTCCTCCCATAGCCCCATATTTCCAGCATCTTTCCTCCAGCACATTGCAGAAAGTCTAGTGGCCAGTGTCAGAACAGGAGGGGAATCCGGCCTCTTACAGGCAACTTCAAGCTATAGAAATACTAGATAGTAGAAGTAGTCCCTGGGGTGACGAGAGTATAAAAACTGGAACTGGGTCCCAAGGAGGTGAATAACAAAAAGGAGATCCCTCACTTGGTAGGAATAGTAGGCAAGTGCAGTTTTGCCCTTCATCACCAGAAACACCGTCATTCTCCTTGTTCTAATAACATGACAGTGGCATTTTTAAGTTTCCTTCCAGAAGTTCACTCAGGCCAGTTCCATCCGAGTATATAAGAGCAAAGGCCAGGCTTGCTAGACACAAACAGCCAGCTAATTGTGACCCAAAAGGCACTCGGCTCCAAGCAGTCACGCTAATAAATGGACACGGCCACTGACCCCAAGAGCAGTTGGTGCATGGCGAGCGGGAAAAGGTTTGCTGTAGAAAATAAAATTGAGGGCTCATGGCATCTCTAATGCAGAAGACAGAGGCAATAACACACAAAGAGGCAGCATTTAGTGCTCCAGAGGTTTCTGCGAGTCACTCACTCAAAGAAAACGTCAGCGTGAGTCTTCATTGTTACTTTCCTGATCCCATAGTTACTTTTCACCTGCATTTAACAGTCACTCTCATTTCAAGTGACATGAACTAGTAGTGGTTCTTAACTAGCCTTTTCAGATAACAACAAAAAAGAGAGCAAGAGATATCTATATGCAGGCATAGATATCTATGTATATGTATCTATAGATGTAGATATGGATAGATGTAGATATGGCTAGAAATAGCCATATACAGACATACAGGAAAGCCTTCTTCCCTTTGTGCTTGCTGCCTAGGGAATGTGCTAGAGGGATCAGGAGGCAAGCATTATCCTTCATACTTACTCACCAGGTGATGGACACCACAGCCACCATTTGCTGTTGGTCATTCTTGTCCCCAAATCCCCAGTTTTCTCCCACTCCAGTTTCACCTCACTCAGTAACTTGCTTATTAGGGGGTGTGCAAAATGGGCCATATTTGATTCAAATTCAGCCCAAATAAGGGACAGTGGTTCAATTTGTTGATTCAGATCACAGTCCCTGATTCGATTCGGCCAAATCTGAATTTGAAGATTCAAGGCTGACTCGGAGAATAAGTGATTCAGCCGTAGACACAGCATTAAATGTTTTTCTACATACCTTGAGGTACCCGGTGTGGCTCATGAACACTGCAATGCTGAGCCAATGGAGTGTCCCACAGGAGCGTGGAGGCGCCCTGTGTGCTCAGCAGCGAAGCCGGAAGTGGACTGGAAGTACTGCTGGTCCACTTCTGGGTCCTCTGCCAAGCACGCAGGGAGGCCCCCCATGCCCTTCCAGATCGGCAACCAGCCATGGGGAGACCCCAGGTGCACCCCCAGACCCAGAAAGCACCAGTTGCCAAGCCAAGTGGGTGCGGGGGGACCCCCCTGCATGCTCCCTGGTGGACGTGGAACTGGACCAGAAATGCTTCTGGTCCACTTCTGGGTCCACTTCCAAGCGTGCTGAGGAGCCCTCTGCGCTTCTGTGGGACACTGCATCCGCCCCAGCACTGCAGCATTCACGAGCCGCCTGCTACCTAGAGGGATGTAGAAAAAACATTTAAAGCTACGTAAATGTCCGAATCACCGAATCTCTCCAAATCTTTTCAGAGGGTTCTAGTTCGATTCAGAGAGATTAACGGGTCTCATGATTCAATTCAGATTCAGAGATTCGGCCACTGAACTGGGCCGAATCTCCACCGAATCGACTCAGGGACTGAAGATTTGCACAGCCCTATTGCTTATCTCCTCAGGAAAACAAAAGGCCAGGTCCTCCACTGGCATGAACCCACATTCCTTTTCTGAAGATCACCATAAGTACTCTTATTGATACTAACTGGGAATTGTTATAGTCATTTTTGGCAAACAACCAAACTCCTGGTCAGAAAGTGTGCATTATGTCAGTCTTGTGGGCTACAGAGGATTTACTAAAGTTTTAAGTATGTCCCAGTCTGGTTTGAATTATGCTGTCACTGTTATGTCAATACCGAGGTGGCCATTGCCGCCAAAGAGTAAACCCTGGAGGGCAGAGAAGTGGAGGAGACCCAGGGAAGGAATCATAGCTAAATGCTGTGTTTTGTTTTTTATAACTGGGTAGGATGGCGTCACTTGAATGCATCTGTGCCACGGAAAAAGTGGGTCTCCAGAAGATATCTGGATAAGAAACAGGTCCAGTGTACAAATGACTGCAGGGGGGGCTTGCCTAAACTGAGTCCATGGAAAGCACAAGGAGTGATACTGAGATAACAGAGAAAGGCCTATGAACAACTGAACTGTCAACAGTGGCTCTGTCCACTATATAGGGGTTAGTGGACCTACCTCACACCTACTTCCTCATCTACCACGATTATTGGAGGCATGCAGGTTTCCTTTCTCCGCACGAAAGAATGCATCTAGGATTCGTAAACCCCCCAAACTTATATTTTCTCCTGGGTTGATTTGAAAAAAAATCAGTAATTGTAGGCTGCGTGGCAGCACAATGTTGCAGAAACATCAGAAGAGCAAAGGGTTGTTTTGTCCATTAGAGAGAAGTAGGATCCAGCTGGCAGCTAAGCTCCAGAACCAGGGATGGATTTTGATCTCTCACCTACACATGCACCTGCCAAGGCTTCTGGATAGGCCACTAAAACCTAATGAAATCCCATCACGGCTAGCTTGGAGTCTGCTTTGGTCCTCCATTTCGAGGTTTAAATGGAATCCCAAGTCAAAGGAAGTATGCATGTGAAATACAATTAAAATGGCAACGTTATAACCCCCACAAGCAAATGCTCCTAATGATAATAATGACCCTTGCTTATAAGGGAAAATGAGAACAATGTAACAGAGTTAAATCAAATTAAAGAAGGGGCCTGTGAAAGCTTTGCTGACCAGTGACTTCCTACGTGCTACTACAGAAGCTAAAAGCAGGCAAAATTGTGAAGAACTGGAATCCCACAAAGGAAAGCTAAAACAGTGACATTTTCAGGCCAAATATGCAGACTCAAATGGTTGATCGAGAGGGGTAAGGTATCTGCACTTCTGGATTCCAGCTTTACTTCAAGCGCTGAGCTCGAGTCTGTCATACAGTGTTTGAATGTTGATAGTTCACTGGGACTATTCCCTACACGTATAAAAACAAGGACTCTGCCCAGATTGCAATCAGTTCTCACTAATAAAAATTCCCTAACTGGCCTCTAATAAACATCATTTAGGAGGTAACCACAAATACCACAGATTGACTCGCATAAACACACACATGCACACGCGCGTGCTCACACACAACAATTACAGCATCCAACAATTTACAGAACACAGGCTGGACTTCAAACAGACAGAGCAGAAGTACAGTAGGAGGTTTGGCAGGCATTTGCCAAAAGCAGGGATCAACATTTTTTTTATCTGGTCAAGTTTCCAATGCTACCTGGATATACTGTTGCTCACAGTATTGTCTTTGTCATCACAACACTCAGAGACGACTGCAAGAAAAACAAAATGAGCCGTTCTACAAACAAAAAAAGACAAAAAACTTTTTGCATCACACATCTTTCACCACACCTTTTCTGCCTGGTCTGTATGGCATTGTTTATAGGAAAGCCATTTCCAGTGGAAGTAGTTCTGTTCTTATTTTAAATGCAAAGGCAGAAGCAGAAAAAGCAAGAGCAATTATTTCCTCTGTTGGACTGACATAGCAGGAGCAATGGAGAAAGCCTATACTCCTGGCAAAATGATGAAAAAAAATAAAGCTCAAGACAGATTACAGGGCTGACAGCGACACGTTCTAAAAGTAACCAAAGAACCAAATCTCTGATTTTGTATCAGGGTATTGATATAGGCTACAGAGCCTTTCATTTTCACAATGATAATGTACCTGTAACCCAGTTTGGTAGGATTTGAAACTTGATGACTTGGCCTTTGTAAAATATGGTAGAAGTTATCAATCCATAATGGATTAATGCCTATGCCATGAAATTCTCCATCTACGTGGATTCATTCATTTACATTTTCTGCTAGGTTCATAGATTCACAGATTGTAGAACCGGAAGGGACCACAATGGATCATCGTGTCCGACCCCCTGCCCCTGGCAGGAAAGAGGACTGAGGTCAGACGACCCCAGCCAGGTGACTACCTAGCCTCCTCTTGGAGACCTCCAAGCTAGGTGATAGCACCACCTCTCTTGGAAGCCCATTCCAGATCCTGGCACACTTCCTGTGAAAAATTTCTTCCTAATATCTAACCTAAATCCACTCTCAACTAGTTTACACTCATTATTCCTAGTCACTCCCTGGGGTTGCCTTAGTAAACAGCACTTCCCCTAGTCCTCATTGACCTCCCCTAATAAACTTATAGGCAGCCACAAGATCGCCCCTTAGCCGTCTTTTGTGAAGGTTGAAGAGATTCAGCTCTCTCAACCTCCCCCCGTAGGGTCTATAATGAAGGTCACTAATCACGCGAGTGGCCCTTCTCTGGACCCTCTTGAGATTCCCCGCGTCCCTCTTGAAGTGCGGTGCCCAAAACTGGACACAGTATTCCAACTGCGGCCTGACCAGTGCCGCATAGAGGGGAAGCATCACCTCCTTTGATCTATTAGTCATGCACCTGCTAACACAAGGTGTGATTGGCCTTGTTGATGGCCTCATTACACTGCCAGCTCATGTTCATCTTGGAGTCAATTATGACTCCAAGATCCATCTCTGCCTCCGAGCTGCTGAGAAGGACACTCCCCAACCTATAGGTGTGCTATGGTCATAGCAAAGGTGCCCAGGTCCTATAATTATAGCCTCTGGCCAGCCACCACTGTGATGAAAATGAATGGCACCTGTGAAAAACAGCCTGTTATAGCTTCAGTAGATGATCAGTTCAGAGAGATTTCCCATTTTTGATTCTCTTGTCCAGAAGCAGGTGGGACCAGTTGGAAGTTCCTCTGGTGCTAACTGAAAACTCAAAAAAGAGACTGAAGTCTGGGCATGGAAAATGAACTGGAATATAGAGGTGCCCCCCCCCCCCCGGTGCCAAAGCATATGGGCAAGGAAGTGGCAACGTGATGTTTACCCTAGGTACATCCATTCTGCGGATAGACAAAGGACTTTGGCCTTTGGATACAGATCATGATCAGGACTGACTTATTAATACTTTTAATTTTAAAAGGATTTCAAATTTGCAACCCTGTTGTTTTGCCGAACTCCTGTCTCAAAGCCCATTACTATTTTGAAAAGCACATGTTATTTTATTTCATATACTACAAGAATTTCCCATTTTATGAAGAACTTAACTAGAGACCAAAAAAAAAGGCTTTTGAGTAGCATGGAAATGGCTGAGTATGGCTGTGGCTGACCAGAGGGTTAGATCTCCACCCAAGGGGAAGAGCAGATTCTGTGGAGGTTCGGTAAGAGATGCGGGTTGTGCAGCAAGGCATTCTCCTACAGAGATGTCTGCCATTCACACCAAATCTCTTCATCTGGGGACAATGAAGGGCGTGGAAACTAATGACTTATGGAGAAACAAATAGAGTCAGGAGCTGGCTATGGACAGCATGGCAGTGAAGCTGAAGGAGCTAAATCCAGATAGCACTAAAGATAAACATAGCTCTTGTCACTAAAATACTGAGCATGAAAGCGGGCATCCTGTATGGCCGCTAATGGGAAACCAACAATGACACAAAATGGCTAATAGGTCAAGGCATGGAAGCCTTTTGGCCTTTCAAGCAACAGATTTTCCCTACTGTCAGCTGCTGTGATTCCCTAGTCCTGGATCATGAAGAGGCTAAGGCCTGGGTATTACAGACATGATAACACCCTGCCTCCATGCTCCTCCTGCCGCCCCCTCCTCCCCTCTCCAAAAAGCCCTAAATAAGCCAACAATAGCAACACCCCCCAGCATTAATAAAAACCTAGCTTCTGACACCCCCAGCATTTTCCCTCAACCCCAGCAGCACATCCCCTGAGAAACGGCTTAAGGTGCAAGGAGGCAACAGGCCTGCTAGTCTTATGCCCCAAGGTGCAGAGCTGGAGAAACAGCAGCTCCACTCCCCTTACATCCCTCCGTTCCTATGAGTGAAGACAATGACTTGGCTCACTATTTTATTTCCATTAATTTGCAAATTCCTTACAATGCTAAAACAAGTAAAACAGTGATGTGGCTTATTTAGCAAGAAGTCAGTTCCAGATGAAATGACGTGCAAAAACATCACCGACGGCACTGCTGAGCACTGACGAATATCCCTATGATATACAACCAGTGTATGCCACCTAGACCTCACAAGCAATCTTAAAACAAAGTCTGAGCAGCCCAGAGCTATCACATTACAGTCACAAACTGGTATATGAATATTTGCAGGCTGGTAACAAGATGGGAAACCTACATTTTGCACCCAAGGTTCCAACAAACTAAAAGTGGTTTACAAATTGTGTACCGTATCAAAGGGATAAACATCAGAGAAGGAGCAGAGCTATTTAAGCTCAAGGTCAATGTTGGCAGAAGAACAATGGGGTCTAACTGGCCATGAATGCATTAAGGATAGGAACAAGAAGAAGGCTGGCTCCTAACCACCAGAGCAGTGAGGTTATAGAAGAGCCTCCCAATCACTGCAGCATCTTGTAAACTACCTTTCAAAATGAAGCCCAATATGTAGCTGAAAGAGATTATATGATTGTGGTGATTACAATGGTCGGGGCCAGACTTGATGATTCAGGAGGTACCTTCCAACCCTTAGCACCTTACTGGCCCCAGGCACTCGTTATGGCTTATTTTGGCTCAACAGTTATTGATCTTTGTAATGCAAATCTAAAAACCAGAATGTGCTCCAATTATATACGGTAGATTTGTAGCACAACACTGCTAGGTTTCTTCGACGACACAAAGCTACACATGGATAGCAACCCCTTTCATTGCCACCCTTTATAACATTAAGCATAGCTCCTCTTACAATGAGCACAATGATTTACAGTCACTTAGACTACATCCACTATCAGGATAATGAGCTTTGTGATGCTAGTTGCTGAAGGCTGCCGACTGATGCTATGTTAAGGAAGACTGCGCCAGAGTTGCAGAAAGATCTCAAGGGGAAAATATTTTTATATATGATACACATTATATACAGGGTCTGATTTTCACAGGCACAGAGCACCTGCAGCTTCCTTCAACTTCAGCTAGAGAAAAAAAAAATCAGTGCTGCAGTTGATTCCCAATGCCTCTCAGAAATCTGACAGTTCATTAATGCAAGGTTAAACCTTAAACAGAAGAAGAGAGCTTAAATTCCATATTAAATATGAAAGATTTGACTGGAAGGTATACAGTGAACAATCTGCCAACATATGCTAACAAAGAGCAAAGCTTACAGGCTAGGGACAGAAGTTACACATAAACCAATTTAAATGATCAGAAATTGGTTTAAACCTGTAACAGAACAGAAGCTCAGTGCACATAAACCAGTTTCAAAATGGCTGAAACTGATTTAAGATTAACCTGGTTGAATGTAGTATCAGACTTAGCTGATCTGGGTCAAACTTGCTTATGAAAATTTTGCCCCAGACCTCTTCCTTGTTCAATTTAAATCAGAGTCCCCCGGCATCCCTGCATGCTTTCCAGTAGAGGTGCACTGACTCATAGGTCCAATATCGGATTAGCACAATATAAAGAAAATTGGCTGTATTGAAAATGCATGATAAATGATCATGCATGCATGCATGCATGTACCCACAGTGCAACACACATGCAGCTAGGAACACAGCCTGGTAGCTTAACAGCGTGCAGCTGATAAGTCTGCTGTGGTGGAAGGGGAGCAGGAAGGGGAGGGGGGAGAGAAGGGGCATGGAGGGACAGATCAATGTCCCGCACAGTGAGGGAGGGAGTGGGTCAGGGCAGACGCAAGACAAAGACGCAGCTTGTCTGGGGGTGTGGGCGGGGCAGCTCCTGCTGCTGCATGCACCCCAGGAGGGCAGGGGGAGGGGAGGTGCCCCTGGATCTGTGCAGGCAGGGTGGGAGGGCTGCAGCTGCGGGCTGGAGCCATGACTGCGCAGGGCTCTTCACAGAGGGGGCTGGGCTCAGAGCAGGTGCGGTGGCACTGGGATGGGGGGGCTACAGTAAAATCTGGGGCAACTGCAGCCTCCCACAATAGCCCCCTCCCAGCAAAGCTGCTGCCCACCCCCAAGCCTAGCCCCACCTCCAGTCTGCAGCTCTGCAGCTGCAGCCTGCCCACCCTACCCCACCCTGCACAAATCCAGGGATGCACGCCTCCCCCCATACCCCTGAAATCTCTATCAGTCCACCTCTAATTTCCAGCCCTGGGCTGGGCTGTCCAGAGAGCAGGGCTGGCTCTGCTCCCTAACTGGAGAAGTGAGGACTGGCTGACAAAGCGGGGAGGGGCAAACTTGGCTGGAGATGCAGCCCTGTCTACAGGGGAGGACTGCCCCTCAGCCAGGCAAATCCCAGTTGGAGTCTGGGGCCAGGGACAAGGTTAAACCCCCCTTCCCCCATTCAAACCTATTGCTGGCTGCAACTGTGGACTACAGATCCCAGAGGCACCTGGAAGCAAGAAGAGGAAGTGATGAGCAACCCTGCAGAGTCTTGCTGCTATGATTCTGGACAGAAAATCCCACAGACCTTAAAGGCAGCAGAAAGAGGAAGTGAACACACAGCCAGAGAGCCATCTGCTAATGCCCCCTGGCTTCTGGCCTGAGCCACGGCAGGCAGGTGGCTGCATTTACTGACTCAAGGTAAATGTCTGTTCACTTCTGTTTCAATTTAATCTGTGCATTTTAGACTAACCTGCAAAGTCTGAATCTATTCAGCCTTGGGCTCTTTGACTGTCTGTACCTAGCCACAAGGTACAAACTGACCTGGATTCTGGTCAGCACTTGGAAAGTCTGGAATACACGCAGTTGAGATTAACATTGAAGAAGGCCACGCTTGTTGGAGATTTTCAATGGTTCCTGACTCCACCTGGGCTAGAGACTGCAAGAGCAGAGCTACCTGCATAAAAAAGGGGAACAAGGGTAGTTTTCCAAACTGTCTTAAAACTCAAATAACAAGTTTCTCTCTGGATTTGCTTCAGATTTGGGGTGAAAGTTCAGAGCTAGGCCGGCCTTGAAGTATCTTAGATTCTTTCAATGACCCAGCAGAGCATCAGCAACAGGTGTAAAGAGGCAGAGTGTGGCTATGTATTGTATCTGAGTGGGTAATACCACGTATTTAAAAACAGATAAAGTGGCTTAGGGATAAATCCTGGTCTGAAAATTATATCAAAAGTAACACAACCAGACCAATACATCAGTTTAACATAAACTGGTAGGAGAGGAGGAGGGAAGAAAAGTCAGAGTTACCTTGCCAGTGGGAGGAACATACCCAATTGCTTTCCAGATCAGACATTCAGTCCTTTCAGAGAGGAATCCATGCATGCCTACAGCACCTAAAAAAAAGCCTTCAGTCCTGACTCACTAAATTTATGAGGCTAACCTAGAGATGGGCAAATGTTCGAATTAGTGCCCAATTTCCCAAATATCAGCAGGCCAGCACAGAGTACATACCATCTGCACAGCTGCTGTTTGGACCTGTCCAGCTCCATTCTTCTGAGCTGTCTATCCAGCAACTTTCCACAGCAGGACAGTCTTTAAAAAACCACGTTGCTGTTGGCAATGCATTGACATGTTAACACTGGCCTTAGATACTGTCAAACAGCTGACTTCCCACAGACCTCCCCCAGAGAGCCTGGAGCTCATAGTTTTTTTTCTTTTCACTTTCCTCTTCTGCCACCCCCACATTTTCTTGATGAACTGCAGGGAAACTAGATATAACCACCATCACAATGGACATTTCCCTGTTAGAACTAGCCAATATTCCCAAACGTTGTCAGATAGACACCATCATAGAATCACAGAAAGTCAGGGTTGGAAGGACGCTCCGGAGGTCATCCAGTCCAACCCCTGGCTCAAGGCAGACCCATCCCCAACTAGACTGTCCCAGCCAAAGCTTTGTCCAGCCAGGTCTTAAAAACCTCCAAGGATGGAGCTTCCACCACCTCTCTGGATAACCTGTTTCAGTGTTTTACTACCCTCCTAGTGAGACAATTCTTACTAATATCTAACCTACACTTCCCGTGCTGCAACTTGAGCCCACTGCTCCTTATTCTCTCATCTGCCACCACTGAGAACAGTCTAGCTCCATCCTCTTTCGAACCCCTCTCTAGGTATTTCAAGGCTGCTATTAAATCCCCTGTTAGTGTCCAACTGTCTACCTTGCTAAACAAAGAGGGTCTATTTTTCAAACTAGAGGCAACTGGAAAGCCCCATTAAAATGTTAGCTGGTACATTTATAGCTGCTCCTGTCCAGGCTAAGCAACATGGCTTTAAACTGGTTGGCCTGCATCATAACGGGGCTTTCCAGCTGTGTTAGGCCACTTTGGTTGGAGCCAACTCAACTGAAAACCGCATCCCTTTTGCTTGTCACAACACAGCCTAGGCAATGGTTTACTGGAGTGAGTGAGACACTCATGGTCCAGCCCTTTAAAAGATCAATAAAAGATGCCAGGATCTCCATGGGAATGATCCTATGCCAAATAGGAGCGTAGGGGAAAATCCGACGGTACATTAGAACCTGCAAACCTGCTCCAAAATACTAAAAAATGACAAGTTTCACATGCCTTAGTTCAGCAAAATTTCAGGTAGAGAAACTGCCCGAGCAAAAAGCCCAGCATTTTGCCTGAAATGAAGCAGCCTTGTTCCAAAATCACATGCAAATTGCCTGTGTCACAGGACCAGGATGTGCTTATTAAGTAAAACCCTCTTGGTGTGTGGGAGAGACTGAGAACAATGTAGTAAGACCCAGGAGCAAACTTTCTCTGCTCAAAAAAAAAAAATCTGCTTGGATATTTAAAGAAAGAAAAAAACATGTATTAAAATGTGACCAAATATGATCGTCAGAGATGGGACTGCAGGTTTGAAACTAGAGAGAGAGAACAGGAACTCGCTTCCAATAACAGAAGTGGTTCAGCCAAAAGCTTAAAAAAACCTGACAGCAATTTTTGTTTCCACTCACCACTGCAAAATTATGAGGCTGTGTAAAGGAGATTTCACACTTCCCCCGAAGTAGATACCATCCCGACCTGCTCTTTGGACTGGTGCTAGACCTCCCCCTGCCAGCGCCATCCTCAAAGCTGCACCCGCGCGAAGGAGAAAGAGTGTTTTTCATTATTTTGTTTGCAGTTGGTTTCCCTTCCCCTCCCCTCCCCCAGGCCAATACAATCTGCTGCTCCATGAGAAAAGCCTGGCTCTGAATGAGGCAGCTGTTCCAAACATACACAGACAAAAGAAGGGGTTTCTCTAGCAACAGGGCCGAGATGAAAGCTTCCAGACCCCTCCTCCCTCCTCAGGTTTCCTTTCAGCATGGTGGCATTCACACAGCTCCCACAGAGAATCGCGCGCACACAAGTGCCCAGGAATTTGTTAGGAGAGAGGATGAATACATTGAGTTTGTGTCTTGCGCCTCCAATTTCCTGCCCTTTCTAGTGGCTGGTGATGCAGATGACCCCGCAGCACAGATCTGGAACAGCTCCTCTCCATCTACCTTCCACACCCCCAAAGCCAAGCAGGAGAATCTTCCCAGGACGTTCAAAGGAGAGAGAGATTAAAAGGAACAGAAGGCTACAAGGAGGAGATGTCCTCCTGCCCTCTTTTTTCACCTTTCTTCTCCACCTCAGTGACTTCAGTACTTGGAACCAGACCACTCTTTGCTCTTGGGTTTTAGACTTCTTAAGCAAAGACTCTCTGCTATTTTAGTCTCTTATTAAATCGTAAGAACTACCACAATGGCTAAGAACAAGCACTTGTCCATTGAGTATCGCGTCTGACTTTGGCAGGTGGTAGAAGCTGTACAGAAAGAGCATAAGAAACAAGGCACAGATTTAGGGATGTTACAACCGAACCATTGAGGGATGTTGCATGACGAACAGAACCAAGAAAGTGATACTTCCCCTCTATCGGGCACTGGTCAGACCGCAGTTGGAGTACTGCATGCAATTTTGGGTGCTGCACTTCAAGAAGGATGTGGATAACATGGAGAGGGTCCAGAGAAGGGCCACTGGTATGGTTAAGGGCTTGCAGACCAAGCCCTACAAGGAGAGACTAGGGCACCTGGACCTCTTCAGCCTCCGCAAGAGAAGGTTGAGAGGCAACCTTGTGGTTGCCTATAAGTTCATCACGAGGGCACAGAAGGGAATTGGTGAGGCTTTACTCACCAAGGCACCCCTGGGGATTACAAGAAATAATGGCCACAAGCTAGCAGAGAGCAGATTTAGACTAGACATTAGGAAGAACTTCTTCAC